>JAJPUD010002175.1:153278-266415 GCA_023553655.1 Myrmecobius fasciatus | reverse complement strand
GGAGTCCTTCATTCCCTATTTTTTTGAATAGTTTATATAATATTGGAGTTAATTGTTCTTTAAATGTTTGGTAGAATTCACATGTAATCTAGGGTAGTTTTGATCTTTATCTGGCCACTTGACCTAGCTAGCTCTGGAGGAGAAAGTGAGACTGGTGACCTGCACAGCTCTCTCTCACTTAAATTCAATTCACTTGTTTATCATAGAATCACTTCTGATGTCATGCTCCTCTTCAGTATCCAAGGACAAATACAAACACCAACACCACCACTACTATTAGCAGCAGCAGTTAGTAGTTTATTATTTGTGCTGTTCCCAAATATCCAGGAAATATTTAGATGTAAAATAAACAGTTCTGGACATTATCAGCTAACATGACACAGGACCATTTCCAATTCCATCCCCAGTTTGGCTTCTCTAATATGTAATGTAACTATAAATGGGAGGGTGCTTAATGACAACAAATTTAGCACCGACCCAATAAATGTCAGTGAACAAGTCAGAGATTGAAAGATACTTTATAATAATCATTTTCTATCTTTTCAAATTTACTCCTTAGGGTAACCTTTTTCTTCCACTCCAGTCTGGATTCATCCTCTCCTTTTGCCTTTATTAACTCCTTCTGCTCCTGAGATACCTCTTTTTATTGGAGATTGGAGATCTCCTCCCTGAATCTCCTTTTTAGGTGAGCATCCAGGTCAGTCATCTCTTCATTTCTCCACCCAGCTGCATCCTCTCTATTTCTACTTCAGCCTCCTAACTCAATGTAGTTTCCCTCCTTCTTCCCCTTCCCCTTTTCAGCTTCCTCTTTTGTGCTGTCTTCTCCCATTAGAATGTAAGCTTCTTGAGGACAGGAGCTCTTTTTATACAGTTGTGCATATTTACAATGGTTAGCACAGTGTGACACACAGAAAAGTGTTTAATGTGTTTGTTGACGACTCCATTTGATTTGACTTTCATCCCTATTTTTTTTAACAGAACGAATTCCCTCCCTAGAACAAAATGACCCCATGACCACAAATGGACTCAGTTACATTTGCTTGACAGAAGTCATCCCAATGAGGTATAAGGAGAGGACCAGGACTGGTTATTTTCTTGCTCATGATTGACCACTCATCATTCAGATGTTTCAGTCATGTCTGACTCTTTGGGACTCTCATTTAGGATATTCTTTTTAAAGATACTGGAATAGTTTGCCATTTCCTTCTCCAGCCCATTTTATAGATGAGAGAGCTCAGGTGAAAAAGGGATAAGTAATTTGCCCAGGGCCACAAAGCTAGTGTCTTAGGCTGAATTTGAATTCAAGTTTCCCAGAAACTCTATCCACTATACTACCTAACTGCCTCCTGGTTGACTTTTTACATTATCTCATCAAAACCTCACAATAATTCTGCAGTGTAGGTACTACGGTTACTATCACCCCTTTCTGTGATTGAACAAAGCAAGACAAAGAAGAATAATGGTACTTGGACAAAATCATACAAGTGGAAAGCATCAAAAGAGGGGAGGGAGGGAGCTCAACCAGTTCTTTCTGATTCCAAATCCTGTACACACTCTATCCATCATTCAGCTTTTCTGTATTTCCAGTGGCTATTCAGGTTGTGGGTCAGAGCAAACCCCTAAATCTTCCATCAAAATAACTGCAAACTTGGTCAAATAGAGAGAATGTAACCTATGGGTGCAGTGAGGTTTTTGAGTTTCTTACTTATGGAAGGAAATGGAGTCCCAGCAAGACCTCAGTGGGCAGGGAAAGGAGGTGGCTGACTAGGGGAAAGGAGGAGGAGAGAGATGGACTCTGCAGAGCTTCTTGTACTGCCTTGTTAGTACTTGTAATCAACACGGCCAGGATGAAAGAATTCTGGCTTCAGAACAGAAACATTGTATTTTAAATTAAATCAGTTCCCTGCTGTGAGCTACTTATTCCCTTTCTTCACCACAGTGAGGGAAACAATTCAGTTGTTTCACTGCATGGCTAGCAGCGTGAGTGACCTTCAGTCTTTCCACTTAAAATCGATTCAAGATCATCACACGGACTTAAATAAATAAAAATGGCTAGCCCCCCCTCCCAGCCTCTAATGTCTTCTCCCCTCGTTCCCAAACTACCCCCACCGGCACAGCTCTAGCCTGGTCCATCAGCACACGTGTGTGCATGTGTTTGTGTGCTGTTGGTGGCTGAGTCCACCTTTGAACACATCTCCCTCCACCTGGTTTGGAATTGACAGGGAGATATTTCACCTCCATGCTCTTCTTTCTCCTCTCTGATTAACTATAGACCAGATGGCCATTCCCCAATCTCCCAGCATGTGTTTGACTGACAGGAGCCTTTGATAAACCTCCGAAGAATGAAGTCATCTCCAGGTCACCTCCTCTGCCTGGCCTTTAACATCCCCACACATACCACCATTATCTGCTGAATAGGAGACAAAAGAAATTAGCTCAGATTCTCTATCATTCCCATTATTACCAGCCTGATTTAAACAAGGAAGCCCAGCGATGCCCTTCACTTTCTTCCAAAAGGTACCAATGTCAACTGTGGCAAAATGCAAACCAGGGGCTTTCCCATGTTAATATTCGGGTTCCTTTGTTAGAGACCAGGAGTGGAGAAATACATTTTATTCACCATCTTTGAAAGAATTTTTAACATACTTCTAAATTATTTTTAATTGGTTTTCTCTATTTTTTTCTTCTCCCCTCATTCTGTCTTTTCTTTCCTCCCTCCCCACTTCTTCCATTCTTTCTTCCTATTCTTATGTTCTTTTTTTATATTGAAAGAAGATCTGAAGTCTAGTTTGAGGAAAAAAGAAAAGAAAAGAAGGAAGGATGTTTTTATCATTATTATTAGATCAGGGAATACAGGTAACAAATATAAAAATCTCTTTCCACTTTATAGGGAAATCAAGAATTGAGAGGGAAAGCAAGTCATATATATACATGCCTATATATATGTATGTATGTTTACAATCTTTTAAGATTTTTTTTCCTTTCTCAGAAACTTCATATTTTCTAGTGCCTCTTAGACTATTGTTCCCAGTATAGTGATATAGTATATATAATATAAGGATCACAGATATAGTGATAGGGACTGGACCTGTGATTTCCCTAGTGAAGAACTGCCTAGTAAGAAAACTTCCTCTACTAGTGCAGATCAGCACTTTCTCTGCAATTTATTCCCAGAGAACTGAGAGGTTTTAGTGATTTGTCCAAATTCACATGGCTAGGACGGATCATAGACAGTCCTTGAATCCAATTCTTCCTGGCTTCAAAGCCACTTTGAAAGTGTTGTTTTCTTGCTCCCTAAAGGTACAAATTCAGTTCAAAGAGCTATTCTATTTTTTTAATTATTTATGAAATAAAACAAACATTTCTATTAAATAGTATAATAATAATTAAAAGAAGATGATTGTACAGGAAACTGAAAATCTACCATGCACAACTTGCTATTCCTTTTAAATATACAATGGTATTATCATATAAATTTCTTTTTCTCTTTATTTCTTTCCCACCCCCTTTCCATAGAGATGGCTATTTTAGACACAAGTAAGTATATATATATGTATGTAAAATTATTCTATATATACTTCTATTTATCACTTTTTTTCTCTCTGGAATCAGACAGCATCTTTCTTCATATGTCCTTAATAGTTAATTTGGGTATTTATAATAGTCAAAATGACTTACTTGCTCAAATTTATTCTTAAAAATAATGCTGTATACTGTATTCTCTTGGTTCTGTTCATTTCTCTCTTCATTATTCCATGCAAGTTTTTCCATTTTTTTTTAGAAAAAAACATCATTTAGATCATTGAGTTCATCATTTCTTCCCTTTTTTTGGAAGCATGAGAATCTTTAAAACATTTTTTCCATCTTAATAATATTTTATTTTTCCAAATACATGCAAAGATAATTTTCAATATTCATCTTTGCAAAGCCTTGTGTTCCAAATTTTTCTTCCTCTCTCTCTCTCTTCCCCAAGACAGCAATCAAGAGGCTAAACATGTGCAATTCTTCTAAACATATTTGCTGATCTCAGGACCAGAGGTTTAGGTGGTTATGATTTCCTACAGGTTATCTAAAATAATAGAAACCCATTCAGGAAATAAGAAATTAGACTAAGAGTAAGGAAAACCTTTAACTCTGAATGTGTGCCATCTATATCAGTGTGAAGTAACAGTCTCTTTCAGTCTTACTGTTGTTCAGTCATTTCAGTCATATCTCAGTTTTTGTGACTCCATTTAAGGCTTTTTTGGCAGAAATACTGGCATGGTTTGCCATGTTCTTCTCCAGCTCATTTTGTACTCTATCTTCAATTACAAAACAGGGCTAATAATACCTGGAATTCCTACCTCATGGGGATTATTGTGAGGTTCCAATGAGATAATAATGTGCTGAATATTAATGTGCTATTTAAATTTTAGTTGTAAAATAATTTATTTGAAGTTTAGAAGTGATCCATTTGAATCACTTCATTTTTAAAATAAAGGAGTAGACACCTAGGGAATTAGAACCTAATGACGACGTCTAGTATGAGGGAAAAATCAACTGCAGACCCTGGGTCTTCAAACCCAATCTATTTTGTTCTGCTGTCTCTTATTTTTTCACTGGCATATCTGGAGAATCATAAAACTGTTGGTCAGTTTTCCCTGTCTTGAAACTCCCACACCTAAATGAAGACAAAATAAGACTGGAAGCCAGAAAAGGGAAAAGGATATCTCAGATGTTATCTTTCCTCTGGAGCTATTGAAGGAAATTTCACCTCTGCAACTTTTGACTTAACAAAAGCCTTTAAACTCTCTGTGCCTCAGTTTCTGAATCTATAAAATGAGAAGATGGGATTAGATAATCTCTTAAAGTATCCACATCTTCAAATAATTGAACATAAGAGACAGAAACAGACACATAGAAAAATATCCCCCCCACACTCACACACACAGAGGGAGAGGGAGAGACATTTTTTTCTTCTTTTAAGTGTAAAATCCTCTCTCCAGCAAGCCTTCTTTGATTTCAAGTGTCTCTCCCCTGATAGTTGAAGTGACTTCTCCTTCCTCCCAACATCCTAAAATTCTTTGCCTCTGTCTAATACCTTGATATTCTTCTTTGTTTCATTTTTAGCTATGAACATAAAACCATGGTATCATAGATTTAGATGGATAGCTTCCCTTAGAAACTATCTAGTCCAAAAGAATCATTTTATAGATTAGGAAACTAGGATTTAGGGAGATTGAGAGGCTTGCCCAAAATCACATAAGTGTCAGATTAGATAGGATTAAAACTGGGAATCTTTGATTCCAGATTTAGTACTCTTCCCCTTATGTCATACCTCATATGATATACCTACATATGAAATATGAGCTACTTTAGGCCTGAAACTACTTTGGTCCTATTGTCCATTTCTTTTATGTGGAATATGATTACATTGTTTAGCACTTAAAATACATCCACTATGTATTTCATTTGGGTAATATCTGAGGGACAATATGGTTTAGAGGAAAGAGCACTTAACTGTAGGTTAGAATCATGGATATGGGTTCCAATCTCTTCTCTACCACTTAATAGCTATGCTACTATGGCATTTTAGTCAACCAGAAAATAGAGCATAGAATTTGAAATCAGAAAGGTCTTAGTTCACATTAACCAGATATTTCTAGGCAAGGTAATCAATCTCTATAAATTAATGAGTTAATAATATCACTCAACCCTTGGCAGTGTTGTGAAGATTAAATAAGATTTGTAAAGCATTTTTTAAAACTTAAAGAGTTATTTAAATGCTACTATTACTACTACTATGACTACGGCTACTACTTTACTATTATGAAGATGATGACAACTATGACTACAGATGTGACTATGATTATGACTACCATGAAATCACTTCATATTTCTGACCATTTCTCCACCTATAAAGAGGAAATAATAATCATACTTAAATTCAGAGGGAAAGACTGCAAGCAGTGGGTAGAAATTGCAAAGAAACAAATTTCAGTACAATGTGAGGGTAAACTTCCTAACAATTGCTGCTGTTGAGGCATTTTTAGTTGTATCCCACTCTTGATGATTCCATTTGAAGTTTGCTTTGCAAAGATACTAGGAGTAGTTTGCCATTTTCTTCTCCAGCTCATTTTACAGATGAGAACACTGAGACAAACAAGGTTAAGTGACATACTCAGGTAATAAGTGTCTGAGATCAGATCTAGGCTAAGGAAGATGAGTCATCCTGACACTGGGCCTGGCACCCTATCCGCTGTGCCACCTAGTTGTCTCTCCTAACAATTAGAGCTTTCAAAAAATAAAATGGAACATGATCTTCAGGGTACACTGAGGTATTTTCCCTCACTACTTGTCCTCAAGCAAAGTCTGGATAGTAACTTTAATTGAAGTATTGATGGTAGATGGAATTGGTCAGGTACAGCTTGGATTTGATGAATTCTTACTTTACAATTCTGAGATTTAATGAGCTTTTGCTTCAGAGAGTGATTATGAGGACAATATTTTGTAAATGCTAAAATTCTACAAAAATAACCTGGGAGTTTTGATACATATATGTAATATTTGTTTATATAATTTCATAGATAGTACAATTTATATTTATTTTGGATTTAACTAGAGTCTTCTGAACCCAATAAAAATTCTTTACACAATTATATATATAAATATATACATATATACATATTATACATATACTAACAACTTTAAGAATCAGCAGTAGCACTAACATCTCACTGAAAGAATTTTCCCCCAGAATTTTTTTCCTCTGGGGAACAAAATGTACTTTTGATCTAAATCCAAAGTCCTATTTAGCTGTTGCATCAAGGGCTTGCTCACATTGCAAAGATATTAAATAATAAGATGATATATTTACTAAGTCAATGTACAGTGACTATTAGATTAGGAAGCGCAAAGGCAACCAGATACATGATTAGGTATCTGCTGATTGAAGCTGGAGAAAATGACTAATGGAACACCCACTAACTATAGCATCACAGTACTGAAAGATTTGCAAAAGGCTTTCTTCCCAAGAAGCTGCTGTGGGTTGCATAGGCATAGTATGTCTATTTTATATCTAGATATAGACATTTTCCTTATCAGGACTTATGAAGTGTACCCCTTTGAATAAATAAAGAGGGGTCTGTGATTCCAAAGGAAGAAACCTTGAAAATTAGCATATTCCATCAAATCCAGGGCTCTGAAAAAGTTGGGATAGGTTCTAAAAAAATTCAGGCAAATCAAAATGCAAATAATAATCCAAAAATATTTCTCTCACCAACTATCTTATACTATGTTTTCCAAGTAGATTATAAAGTTAATGGGGGCAAAGATTTTCTCATTTTTGTGAAGATGTGCCTAGTTCCAGTACAATGTCTTTCTCATAGGTGTTTAATAAACACTTGTTTAATTCAATTTTATGTCAGGAAAGGAATGTCCAGTGACAAATTTTGCCAGCTGGTAGATTAATTTTTAAATTATCTGCAAGACAAAATGGAAGGAATTTAAATTTCCTGCATATCTCTTATCCAGTGTCATGCAACCTTAGAATAAAGAGAACCTTGAGAGAGAAAGCTACTTTCTTCAAATGACTTGGAACAATCCCATCCTTCTCTTGTCTGATGCCTGCAGAAATGGTAGTCCTAGTTATACCAAGTCAATCATTGCTGTCCTTAGATCACACAAGTCATTGTCCTATAGAAAGAAATGGAGAGTTCTCGTTCTTATGGAAAATATGTGGCAAAATTCTACTGTTCATAACAAGCCAGCTATTGACTGTGTGAATTGGAGCTTTTATCAGGCAGAGCTGTGTACATTATAGAAGGAGCCAAAGAAGAGAGCCACAGCACACCTCGTATATTTATAGTTCCCCAGTCCTAGTTGCTGTTGGACTTGATGTGAGGAAAAACCTTCAGTCTTCTGTATGTGTTTGAGTCACTGCAAAGCTCCAAGGCTCGCCTGTCCAATGCATTAATGTGAATTTTATAGTTTACAAAATATGTTCTCTTTTTCCACATTCCTTATGACACCTCTGATTCAATTTGTCTAGTCTGGTCAGAGTTTGACTGGCCATGCTCTGGTGTTCATATTGTATGCAACTTTTGCGTGTAATCTTATTTTTTAACAAATATTTTTATAAATATTTTAAGAACATATGTTTTATCCTTGCAGCTAAATCACTCTTCTGGCTAAAGCCCGTTGATTGCAAACATCTCAGCTGGCCGAATTAAATTTTCAATTTTCTTCATTCCTTTGCTGACTTTCATCATTAATGAAGCATTTTCTTGCAAAGAAACCAAAAGAAGTAAAATAATTAAGATATAAGATGTAAATGGTATAGAAACAAAGGACATTACTACCTTTACCCTTAGCCCCTGGTTAAGAAGAGCTACATATTAGTTGATGTGACAAATTCAAAGCTATGTAAAGAGGAACAATTTGACTTTTGTTTTATCAGCTTTCTAGAGCATTCATTACAGCAGAACATTCATCTCATAAACATTGACCTGACTCTCCCATTCTTCACCAATCAATGGGAAATGGATATACACAGGAAATATGTTATCAGAATTTATTAAAAAACAAATGGCTTTATAAATAGATTTCTGTGATTATAGAATGGTTGAACAATTTGTCACCTATGAATATAATGTAATGTTGGGCTGTAAGAAATGAGTATGAAAAATTAATATAAACTTGTATGAATTGATGAAATGAGGTAAGAACCGTTTGAATACAAAAAAGGTATTTAAAGAAGACATTAAAATGCAACTCAACTCAAATCATGTTAACCAATATCACTTCAAATGATGAATGAATAAAAAAGTCTTTTTTAAGCACTTATTGTGGGTAAAACACTCAGAAAAGGGGATATACATAGAAATTTAAGACAGCTTCACGTTCTAATGGGAAATAGAATACAAACATAAAGTTCCAGATGGGAATCACATGGGAAAGTCCTATGCTTCTTACGGTACAGCAGCAAAGCAGATGGTGATGTCTCTTCTTTAATATCATTCCCACTGAAATAATTATGCCAATTTCTGAGTCTGAACCATTTAACAGTGACAAGGACTTTGGTTGCAAGAACTTTCTTTTTTTGATCTTTAATAATTGTGGCTATAGCATATTCATGAACAATAGTCCAACTGAATCTTCGCCCAATTAATTTCTTTTTTTTCAAGATGATGGCTATGGACACTGTGCTAGAAGCAGCGCTGTCACCACAGAGTATAAGGGGAGATGGTAGTCAGGGATTTGCCTGGTACATGCTGGCTTCTCTTTCCCTTAGTGTGACTTGAGGCTTCAGCTAGAATGACTTGCCTGCCTTGGTTGGTAGGTGATGGGCATGGATGGCCCCCTCTCCCAGATTATTATTATGAGGTCTAGATTTTAAGCAGGACTGATACTCTTAGGGGGGAACATGGTGTCCAATTGGACAGCAGTGATTGCTGGTAGTGTTAAAAGAAGGTGACCCTTCTATCCAATGAGTTCTCCTCCTTATAATGTTGATTACAGGGACTGGGAGATAAGTAGGTCTAGTATTTTGGGGGGAACTACTAAAACATAATAGGAACACTCTAACAGGTCATTAGGAAAACTGTGGAATCAATATCTATATATGAGTTGCTTTTAAAGGCAAGAACTATTCAGGTATATTTATTATTATCTTTAGGAAATATTTTTACTGAATAACAGAGATCCACATAGTAGAAGTTTTGTGACAAAACTAATTGGTAGGGAAGCCAGAGTTATAATCTAGGTCTTCTGACCACTGGTATGATATGTTTTCACATTATACCTACTCCCCATAACTTCAATATATTTTTCTTGTGTTTACAAATCTATGCCCTTTTTGGAAGGTCTGGTATTCACATTGATTAATCCAATTTATTTCTGTGGGATGAATGTTGGCTTATTTTATTTTTAAGGTAATAAATAATATAATTTAACAGATTTATTTTAATATATATTTAAAATTCTTAACAAAATAAATTAAAAAGATTTTACATAAAATGGATAATCTCTTTGCCATTCAGCTGTTTTTTTTAAAAGTATAACATATACTGAGCACATTAGTTCCAAAATTGTTAATAGATATTTAATAAGCATTCATGATATAATTAGAATAATGATGTAATATGAGCCTAAGTATCAGAAACTTAAAATTTAATGGGAAGAGGATAGGAAAGGAGAACATACATGGAGCATCTAGGGCTTTGATCTTCCCACCTTGAAATTCATCGTGTCCTGCTACCCTTCAACAAGCCTAAGTCTTCACTGCAGCTAGTCTTCAGCTATATTGTTAATTTCATTGTTGTTAAGTTTCTCTCTTGCAGTGGGTTGGCTGCAATACTTTTCAATCTCCTACAGTTTCCTACACTCTCCTTCAGCTGAGGTACTATCTTCAGGACCATCTGCTACTGTCCATGATCCACCAGGGAAGTGTTGAGGTTACTATGTCTCTATCTAGCAGGGGATAATTCTTTCGGCAATCTCCTCCAGGCAATGCTTATTAAGTTTTTCTCCTCTGTCAGGCTATTCATTGAAGGTAGCAGAGACATAAGGTAAGAAGAGGTTTACCCTTTGAACTCATCTTCTTTTCTACTATCTTTTCTGAGTCAGGAATTCATTGTAGTTCCTAATTCTTAGTAAGTAGAAACCTGGCAAGCAACATCGGGGCTTTACTTCCTCAAATGAAAAAAAAGAAACTGAGCAAATTTATGGTGAGGAAACTTTTTAACTTTCTCCCACCATGCTCTTATTTCTAGGCAAATTAAAAGTTCTGGGCTGGTTGGAAAAGGCTGACAAGTTTGCTAACCTTTATTCTATTCGCTCCAAAATTAATCACAACTTGATTTTTCTGTGGTTTTACTATACAAAGGGGATATTGGCCAAGGTGTAGGAGGACTTTGAAGAAGAAATCAAGTTTCCTTAAGGAAAAATCCTTCATAGAAAAAATAGCATACAATTTTAGCCTTGAATGAAGGGACTTATATTGGGAATACAAGAGTAGAAACAAGGCTCCCATAGGATTGGAGAAAAAAATGTAGGTTTTTAATAAAATATTAACAGTTGATGTCAAGTTAATGTCCTAGTCATAATTCTACATAGTTCTACAAAGTTCTACAACTGCTCCATTTAAGTCCCCCTTTTATCTTAAGATTCTTAAGCCCCACTTTCTCTCAAACACAAATGCCTCTTAGCTCTCCACCTTCCAATTCTAGTCAATAGATTTTTATAAGGAATTCTGTAACCCAAATTCTTTCCTTTGAAATGGCTTATATTGATCCTCAATAAACATTCAAGGGACATGTTTGGACAAATGCAATTCAAAGTCAGTTTTGTGTCTGTGTGTGTGTGTATGTGTGTGTGTGTGTGTGAGAGAGAGAGAGAGAGAGAGAGAGAGAGAGAAAGAGACAGACACTCAGACAGAGACAGACAGAGACAGAGGCAGAGAGACAAAGAGAGACAGAGCCAGAGAGAGTTGTGGAGGGCAAGGGGGAAAGGAAATGATGAGGGAGAATGAGACAGAGAAAATTGACTTGAGCTACCTTACAAAATAAGAAAAAGAATTCTGCTTCAAAGCTTGCCACAAAAGTCAAACTTGGGAGCTTGGAATTTCACCCTAGTCTATTTTACTCAGTCTAAATTGTTCCTACATTTAGAGGAATAGAAAAAATAATAGTTTAGGAAAAATTATGGGAAACATTTAAATATGAAAAATGAAGGACTGATTTGGTCTTTAATATATAATTCACTCAGAGGAAGGATTTTCTCCTTGTCTTTTAAATTGAAAAAGCAAAGTACAAATTAATTAAATTGGATTGGGATAACATCAACAGGAAACACAAAAACCACATTTAGTGCCTTGGAAATGTCATCCCTTGGCTTTAGAAACTGTAAACTAGGGATGCCTTCCATTTGGCAAAGATAGAGCTCAAAGTCTCTCTCTACAAATATACAGAGACATCTCAAATTTTAAAGAATACAATAATTCTATTTCCTGTGGTAGAAACTCTTGGGGGTTGATTCTGTGATTCACTTCTCCAGGGGAAAAATGAAGAACCATAACTCTATTCCCAAAAGCTTCTGGGCCTTCTCTGCAAATTGATGACACCAGAGATCACAGTAATTGGCCAAGAAATTCCACCCTTAAGCTCTCTGACTCCAAGAAGCAAGATTAGATATGCAAGGTCATCAAAAGAGAAGCTCCCCCCACTTTCCTATTTGTATAAACACTCATCCTTACCATCAAGGTATCTAGCTGTTCAGGTTAGGAGTAGTTACTTCTAATTGTGTGTCTCATCAAAACAATCTTATTATTTCATAGCTATACCTGTCCATAATAGTTATGGAAGACTCATTTTTTTAAGAAACACAAATGCATGTGTTAGATCCGAAGAATACAATGAACAAAACAGTAACAACAAAAACCAAATATCCCTCTTCTCAAAGGGTTTTGCTTAACCAGTTTGGAGGAATGTATTGGGTGGTGTAGGAGAGGAAAGTTAAGATGTTTATTTAATTGTGGGGAGAAAAATATCTTCATTTATTATATCTTTATATATATATATAACTATATATACATATGATTTACATACATACATATAAGTATGTACACATGTGACACATAGTTGTATATAGACATGCAATTTACACACATACATATACATCCATAACACATACATATATACAAATACATATACTCATATACACATGCATGCTTATTTTAGACAGCTAGGTAGAGCAATGGATATAGTGCTGGGCCTGGAGTCAGGAAAACCTGAGTTCAAATTCTGCCTCAGACACTAGCTGTGTGATCCTAAGAAAGTCAATTCACCCCACTTGTTTCAGTTTTCCTCATCAGCAAAATAAGCTGAAGAGGGAAATGGCAAGCTACTTCAGTATCTTTGCTAAGAATACACTAAATGAGGGTAGAGTTGAACAAGACTAAAAATGAATAAACAATAATTCTCTCTTTCTGTCTCTCTCTGTCTCTGTCTCTGTCTCTCTCCTGCCATGTCTACATACTTATATGTATTATGTGTAACTGGACACACCAGATGATGATACAACAAGCCTATGTTTCTATATGCATGTACGTAGAATCCATGTGTATATACATAGATATAAATATAACTGTGTAAATATGTGTGTTTCTATCTATATATGTGTGAGTATCTATCTTCATGAGGAGAAGAAGGAGATTGGATCTGTGAATTTGTTAGTTCAGGGAAAGTCTTGATAAAAAAATCCTTATACTAATATAGATTGGCATGATCTCTGCAACTTAACAGTTTTACCCTGGAGTCTTAACCTTGAAGTATTTTTAAATTTACTTTAAAAATACATATATTTTGGTAATCACATTTTAATATAATTGATTTCCTTTTCAATACAATTGCCTTTATTTTTCCTACATATCTTATTTTAGCCATTTAAAAATATCCTGAGGAGAGGGTCACAACTGTATCCACTCACAAAGGATCCATGCTTAAAAATATTAAGGATTCAATTCAATTTAATAAACCTATATTAAGCCCCTACTCTGTGCCAGGTACTGTGTTAAGCCCTAATGATAAAAAAGAGAGAGAGACAAAAGGAAGTCCCTGCCCTCAAGGAGATTACAATCCAATGTTGGGGAGGCAACATACAAATACATACACATGTATATGTACATATAAAACAAGCCGTATATAGGATTAAATAAGAAATAATTAAAAGAGGGTAAGTACTAGAATTCAGAAGAGTTATGGAAGATTTCTGTAGAAGATGGGATTTTAGTTAGAACTTCAAAGTCAGGGAGGTCAGTAGTTGGAGGAGAAGGTGGATAACATTCAAGGGATGAGGAATAGTCAGAGAAAATGCCCTCTTAAGTGCCTAAAACACTTGGATGTCAAGAGATGCTCAGGGTCAAGCAGTTAGTATGAGTCAGAAACAGATCTTCCTGGTTCCAAAAACTGCTTTCTCTCTTAAAAGCTACACTGCCTCTCAGATACATAGATGGATACAAATTGTATGGATGTATACATGCACACTTGTGTGTGTGTGTTTGAGTATGTATGTATGTATTTATGTGTATATGTCGGATCAAGTGAACAATTCATATAAGCTTAAAAAAATTCTATCAAAAACTTATTGTCAAATTGAGGTATATTTTGTTTGTTGAGCTATCAAGGACACTGTAGGTTCCTTTAAATCAACCTCTTCCTAGTTCTCAAACCTGATCATAAAAAAGAAAGATATAAAAATTGCATGTAAATAGAAACTCTTAAACTACATCAGGGGAGCTAACTACTTAAAGGAATCCTGTGGTTTAATCCTTTCATCTTTCAAGAATCTATGATTTCCCTCCACAGTGGTACAGATCTCTCTACTTTAGTTATCAGTCTTTATGGGCTGCAGCCATGAGGTTTTCATATCTGGGCTTTGGGATGTCAGAAGTCCAGTCCATCGCTGCTCCACATGGGTAGGATCTGCTGAGCCTAGTCCTCTGATGACATAGATTCAAGAGACTGAAAGAATCTAAGAAAAATTTTAGTGGAGATGAATCATTAAATAATGTGAATAGTGTTCTACTGTTCTAATATTTTTATGTTTAAGTTTTCATTAATTTTACTTGCTTAAAAAAGCACAAACTCCTGTGTGTAATTTCAGTGTTCTCTCTCTTCCTGTCTCCTTTCCTCCTTCCCTCCCTTTCTCTCTTCCTTACTTCCTCCTTCTCTTCCTCTCGGTCTCTCTGTCTCTGTCACTCCCTTTTCTTCCCCTCTCTGCCTCTCTTTGTGTGTGTGTGTGTGTGTGTGTGTGTGTGTGTGTGTGTGTGCATGCAATACCCCTGAGTATTCTTTTGACAAAGAATACTTGAAAATGCCTTCTTAACATGAAAACGTGGCTTTTCCAAGAAAAAAATTTATATGGAAAAATGAAGTTCAGAGAGATATTTCCTTTCTTACAGAGTAGATAAAAAAGGAAAACATGGAATGATTAGAAATAGAAGAGGAGGAAAACAACTTTCATTTTTGTCCCTTTTTCCCTGCTTACCTTTCTTTTGCATCTTCTGTCCCAATTGTCACAATATTTTAAAAATTTTTTGCAGCTTTGCACTCCAATAGGCTTTCTGCACCAAAATGAAAGGTCAAATCAAAAAAATAGAAGGAATAAAAGAAGCAATGGTAGGTATCTCATAAAAGATCAAAACCTATTCTAAATTCCCATAAGGACTCAAAACACCAAAATCAGGAACTATAAGACTGTCACAGTTTAATTGGTGAAATTATGGACATGGATCTATGAGTTGCTATTCTCTCCTAAACCCACACATAGGTCTCTTTTCTGACATTCACACCTAGAAGGTTTTGCCTCCTTCTTTTTACTTGTTGGTATTCCTACCTTCTTTCAAGGTTAAACTCAACTGTGACCTCTTTTTTAAGGTCTTTTCTTAGTTGTTCCCTCATTATATATGCCTTTGTCCCTCTAAAAACTAATTTGCATTTCTTTATTCTTTGTATTTGCTGATTACCAGTGGTCACCTTGAGTCTGCCCAGTATATTGAGGTCTGTTTTGTTTTTGGGTTTTTTTGCATTCCTAGTCTTTGGAATTAGCACAATGTCTTTTGGGATATAATCTAAAGCTACTTCCCCAAGCCTGACTTGTAATAGCAGTCTGAGTCTCTAGACCACAGCTACTGCTTTTCCCCCTCAGGGCTCTAGGTGGGGTGGTGGTGTTGGTGGGAATAATTTTATAGTAGGTTTAGTAGACTTCTCTGGTGTGCTTTCCCCCAAGATTATCAGTTGATATGGAATTAGTCAGTCATCTTGCAAATGATTTCTTCTGGTTTTCTGTGCAATCAACCTAAAGGGTATTTAAGATCTATTTGTAGAAAATGCCATAGATAGAGATGATAACGTTCCCTCATCTAAAAAGGGCTGAGCATGGTTTGAAAGAGTTTTATGAGCTGGAAACATTTCTATGCAGTTTCACTATAGCCAGTCCAGTGAAACCATACACCATGCTGGAATTCCATCCTGTTCAACTTGGCAATACTTCCTTCCTCAAGTAATGAGTTCAATTCATATTTTCATTTCATTTTGTACTTAGATACAAATCAGTGTTGTCTCTGCCACAGGCAGGATTTTACCAACTGCTTGAATGCTCACAGGGGGAGAAAATTTCACAGGGAAAAAACATGCCAGGTTTCTGTTCTGAAAAGGGAACTCAATGACACCTAAGGGTTCATACAAAAGGTGATCAGTTCATCTTGGTACTGCTGAGCCAGGTGTTAGAGGAAGGTAAAGGCTACTATCTCAACCCAAGACAGGCTCCCAAGACCCCACTGTATTTTTTGGCATAATTTCTCTTCATAAGAGCCTGCCCAGGGGAATTGATTAGATGGAGCTAGCATGGAATAAAAAGTATTCAGTTCAAATCCTGCCTTTAACATGTTCTAAATGTGACATTGATCTCTGTACTTCAATTCTCTAAGATCATAGATTCCTAATGTATTGTTGACCTGAATGGTTCCAGGAGATTCAGCACCTATGTTATCAGCATAGATGAAATCATGGATATGAACAAAACAACAAGTAGTAAATAGATTGCTAGATAAATAGAAATGACTCCATGAACAAATTAACATGTTTGCAAATTTAGAGTTGGAAAAGAACTTACAGATCTAATCCAACCACCTCATTTTACAGATGAGGAAACTGAGGATCAAAGAGTTGAAGAGGAAGGGGGCGGAGCCAAGATGGCGGAGTGAAAAGGTGACTCTCTGTGTCTCCTCCGATCTTCTCTCAAACCAACAATAAAATAAACCCCTGAACTGATCAATGAATTTAGAAATACTTGGATACTGCTTGCTGACACCTCTGAATAACTTCACATCAAGTTTGTCTATCTCAGACAGAGGGATAAAGAGTGGTGTAGGCCGGAAGTGAGGGTAGGACTCAGCTCAGCTCATTGTGGCAAAAACTCCAAACTCCAAACACCTGGAGTTTATCTGAGGCACTCAGGACACTCTGCCTGGATAGGGGGCAGGTGTTCTGGCAGACTTGCCTTGTTTAAGGAGTAATTCAGACTTAGTCCTAGCCCCCACCGGCCCAGCACCTTAAATTAATTCGCCAAATTGCCCCAGGGCAAGGAGCTTTAGCCGAGGTTTTTCCAAACCTTAAAGAGATATACACGCTGTTTAAAAAAAAAAAAAATGAAGAAGCAAAAGAGAGTTCTCACCATAGACAGCTTTTATCGAGACAGAGAAGGGCTGACCCCAGATTCTGAGGTTCCTTTAGACAAAACTTCAGAGGATGTTATTAAGGACCATCACTGGTCCCCTTTTCAAAAGGCCTTTCTGGAAGATTGCATATAAAATCTCAAAAGAGAATTGGAGGATAAATGGGAAAATAAACTGAAGTCAGTGCAAGAAGCCCTCCAAAAGAGATATGATAAAGACACCAATTCATTGAAAAATAAAATTAGTGAAGTGGAAAAAGAGTGCAATGAACAAATTGGCCAGTTAGAAAAGGAGCTTAAAAAGGTAACTGAAGAAAACAACACTTTTAAGATTAGAATTGAACAAATGCAAGTGAATGACTCAATAAGACTTCAAGAATCAGTCAAACAAAAACAAAAAAATGAAAAATTAGAAGAAAATATGAAATATCTCCTAGGAAAAACAACTGACTTGGAAAATAGATCTAGGAGAGACCATCTAAGAATTATTGGACTTCCTGAAAGTCATGATGAAAAAAAGAATCTAAACACTATCTTCCAGGAAATCCTGAAAGAAAACTGCCCTGAGATTGTAGAATCAGAGGGCAAAATTACCATTGAAAGAATTCACCCATCACCTCCTGAAAGAGACCCCAAAATTAAAACCCCAAGGAATATCGTGGCTAAATTTCAGGACCATAGCACCAAGGAAAAGATTCTGCTTGCAGCTAGAAAGAAACAATTCAAATACCAAGGATCAATAATTAGAATCACACACGATCTGTCAGCCTCCACACTGAAGGATCGAAGGGCCTGGAACCGGATATTCCGAAAAGCAAAGGAATTTGGATTACAGCCAAGAATAACCTATCCATCTAGAATGAGCATTATCCTCCAGGGAAGAAGATGGTCATTCAATGATATAGGTGAATTTCACCTATTTCTAATGAAAAGACCAGATCTGAACAAAAAATTCGACATCCAAACACAGAACTCAAGAGATGCATAAAAAGGTAAAAAGGGAAAGACTATTGAGAACTTTATTTTTACTAGGGGGATACTTAAAGTTTGGGGGTATAATGAACTAGATATTACTCTGATAATATGAAAAAGAGAACCAGAGGGGGAAAGGTTGTCATACTGGGGAAAAGAGGGAAAAAGTGGTAAAATAAGATCTAAAAAAAAGGGAGGTAAAAACAAGGTAAAATCTCTTGAAGAGGCAAAGAAAACTTAGCATAATTGAGAGAAAGTGAGGAGGGAGATGAGCATTGTGTAAATCTTACTCTCATCAGGTTGGGCTCTAAAAGTGTATATCAGACACTTGATTTCACATAGAAACTTGTCTGTTGCTAGAGGGAAGTGGGAGGGAAAGGAGGAAAAGTAAGGGACAAACTAATAGAAGGGAAAATAGAAGAATCAGGGGAAAGGAGTAAAAACGGGGGAGGGGATCTAAAGGGTGGAGTATTGTTTGGGGGAGGGGGTCATCAAAAGCAAAGTACTGAGGAGGGGGGAAGGGAGAAAAGGGAAAGGAAAGGGGAAAACATAACTTGGGTAAATAAGATGGCAGGAAATAAAGAATTAGTTATTCTAACTGTGAATGTGAATGGGATGAACTCTCCCATAAAGTGGAAGCAGATAGCAGACTGGATTAAAGACGAGAATCCCACAATATGTTGTCTACAAGAAACATCTAAAACATAGTGACACATATAGGATGAAGGTAAACGGCTGGAGCAGAAAAAATAGTAGACAAGTTCATTTGGAAGAACAAAAGGTCAAGGATTTCAAGGGGATTAATGAAAAAAAAAAAAGGCAGATGAAGGTGGCCTTGCTGTACCAGATCTAAAACTATATTATAAAGCAGCAGTCATCAAAACCGTTTGGTACTGGCTTTGGAATAGAGCAGTCGATCAGTGGTACAGGATAGGTTATCAGGACAATCTAGGCAATAACCTTAATAATTTAGTGTTTGATAAACCCAAAGACCCCAGTTTTTGGGATAAGTACTCACTATTCGGCAAAGCCTGCTGGGAAAATTGGAAACTAGTGTGGAAGAAATTAGGGATTGACCCATACCTAACACCACATACCAAAATAAGATCTAAATGGGTTCATGATCTGGATATAAAGAGTGATTTTGTAAACAAGTTAGAGGAACGTAATATAGTTTACCTCTCAGACCTGTGGAGAAGGAATAAATTTATGTCCAAAGAAGATCTGGAACTCCTAATTGAACACCAGATAGATAATTTTGATTATATTAAGTTAAAAAGTTTCTGTACAAATAAAACTAATGCAGACAAGATTAGGAGGGAAGCATCAAATTGGGAAATCACCTTTATATTTAATGGTTCTGATAAAGGCCTCATTTCTAAAATATATAGAGGATTGTCTCATATATATAAGAATTCAAGCCACTCTTCAATAGATAAGTGGTCAAGGGATATGAACAGACAATTTTCAGATGATGAAATTAAAACCATCTCTAGTCATATGAAAAGTTGCTCCAAATCACTATTGATCAGAGAAATGCAAATTAAGATAACCCTGAGGTACCACTACACTCTTGTCAGATTGGCTAAAATGACAGGAAAAGATAACGATGAATTTTGGAGGGGATGTGGGAAAACTGGGACACTAATACATTGTTGGTGGAACTGTGAACGGATCCAACCATTCTGGAGAGCAATTTGGAGGTACGCTCAAAAAGCTATCAAACTGTGCATACCCTTTGACCCAGCAGTGTTTCTACTGGGCCTATATCCCAAAGAGATCTTATAGGAGGGAAAGGGCCCCACATGTGCAAGAATGTTTGTGGCAGCCCTTTTTGTAGTGGCTAGAAACTGGAAACTGAAGGGATGCCCATCAAATGGAGAGTAGCTGAATAAATTATGGTATATGAATGTTATGGAATATTATTGCTCTGTAAGAAACGACCAGCAGGACGATTTCAGAGAGGCCTGGAGAGGCTTGCATGAACTGATGCTGAGTGAAACGAGCAGAACCAGGAGATCATCATACACAGCAACAACAGTATTACATGATGATCAATTCTAATGGACATGGCTCTCTGCAACAAAGAATTGTCTCAAACCAGTTCCAGTTGTTCACTGAAGAAAACCATATACACCCGGAGAGAGGGATATGAAATATGGACCACAACATAACATATTCATGCTCTCTATTGATATTTGCTTGCATGGTGTTGCCTTTCTCTGACTTTCTTTTTCTTCTTGTAGATAGGATTTTTCTTGCATAACTTGTCAAGTAATTCAACATTATTAACATGTCATGGACTTCCTGCCATTTAGGGGAGGGGAGGGGACTGGGGATAAAATATGTAATGGAAAGCTTTGTAAAGATCAATGCTGGGGAACTACCCATACATATGTTATACAAATAAAAAGCTTTAATAAAAAAAAGAGTTGAAGAGACCAGGTAGACAGAAATATATCAGAAAGGAAGCCAGTTTTATTTGTTTTTAAGAACAAGAATATAGCTTCTCTTCTGTCCTAGAGAAACTTCCTTCATTAATAAGAGTCATACAACTACTTGGATTAATTCTATGAATATTAAGTTCTTTGACTTTTCAATCTAGTGTTCTCTCAACTATACCAAACTGCCTTTTTTTTTAAGGAAATTCAAGAACATAGGTGCAAATACTTAGGGATGTACTTAGTTGAGTAGGAACAGTGCACTAAATTAACTGTGTGAACTTGGGCAAATCATTTAACTCTAATGGACCCTGATTTCCTCATCTGTCAAATGAGGAAGTTGACTAAGACCCCAATTTCCTCTATTTGACGTTGTTCAGTCATTTTCATTAATGTCCAACTCTTCATGACCCCATTTCATTTGAAGTTTCTTGACAGAGATATTGTTGTAATTTGCCCTTTCCTTATTCAAAAGGAAAACTCCATGAAAAGGAACTGGTAATTCTTCTGGTATTCATCTTGTGGGGATAGTACTGTGGAGTGGGCCACATTTATTTCAGGTGACAATTACAGGACACAGGCTTTGAATCCAGTGCCTTAGTTCCCGGACACATGAAGAAACCTAAATCTGGATCAATGGCCATATTAAACTGCTTATTATTATGGCTATAACAGCAACACAGACTTTAACAATAGTACCTACTGAGTAGAAGATTCTCTTTCTGCCTGTAGGGATTCTGTCTTGATTTGCATCACCTTTTAATGACTTCCTGCAGGCAAACACCTGGACACACTGCCCTGAAGGTACTGCTATACTCCAGGACTTTGGCATCACATTAAGTCTTCATTAAGAGCCACAGATTCTCTTCAGCCCTTCTCTCCCCTCAGCAAAGTTTTCAGACTTCAAAGCTAGCATCATAAGTTGAGGTGTAAGTTAGGAGGTGGTTGGTTAGCAATAGTGGGGAAATATAGGTAAATAGCAAGTAGACAGAAATATGTCAGAAAGGAAGGTGGTTTTGTTTGTTTTTAAGAACAAGAATATAGCTTCATTTCATTTCTGTCCCAGAGAAACTTCCCTTCATTAATAAAAAAGAAAGAAAGAAGGGGAAAAAGTGATTAAACTTAGAATCATCTCACATCCTGTCCAAGCATTGAGCCATTCTGATCAAGGAGCAAAATCCAGCATTTTCTGATGAGAACAAGCCATGAAATCTTGTGGCAATGTCTCACGTGTCATGTAATCAATTCTAAAGTTCTTAAAACAGACTTTGAGAGTGTTCTTGTATCACTTTTCCTGAATACTATGTGAGTTTTGCCCTGTGTGAGTTTGAGAGAGAGACAGAGAGACAGGGACAGGCAGAGGCAGAGAAAGAAACAGAGAAAGAGAGAGAGACAGAGACAGAGAGACAGAGACAGACAGAGAGACAGAGAGAGAGAGAGAGAGAGAGAGAGAGAGAGAGAGAGAGAGAGAGAGAGAGAGAGATGGAGGGAGGGAGGAAGGAAGAGAGACAGACAGACAGACACAGAGATTTTAAGCAGATAGAGCATTTACTAATTGCTTGCATTTTGCAAAGTGGTAAAAGTTACACAAAACAACAAAAAAACCATGTCCCTGTCCTCAAGGACCTCACATTTAAAGGGGAGAAATATGTAAACAGTTGTTACCTATAAGATCTATATGGTTTTAAAAGAAAGACAATTGGGGCAGCTACTCGACACAGTGGATAGAGCACCAGCCCTGAAGTCAGGAGGACCTGAGTTCAAATTTGATCTCAGACACTTAACATTCCCTAGCTGTGTGACTCTGGGCAAGTCACTTAATCTCAATTGTCTCAGCAAAAAGAAAAAAGAAAAAAAAAAGGCAATCAGAAAAAAAGGTGGGGAGAGAAGTACGCTTAACTCTTCAGAAAGGTTCTGTAATGGAATGTGACATTGTGCTGCTCCATCCTGCCTCATTTTCTTTTCTTTGCTTGTTTGACATGTTACTATATCCTGGCCACACTCCTATATTTAATTCTTCCCTCACAGAAGAGGTTTCTATTGGATTCTTTGTTGGTTTCCATTACTGGTATGATCAATATGTGACTAGTTAAATATTTTAAAAATTCATTATTTCATCCATGTATTTAATCTTGCTACCAATGTACCATAACTTAATACAGTATTCTAAGTGGTCATTGTTAGAGAAACCGATCAACTGGTAGCCAACTCCTTAGTGGTGAACATAAGAACAATTAAATAGTGCATTGGGTAAAGCCAGACCTCTCATCAGGAAGATCTCAATTCAAATCTTGTCTTGAACATATGTTTAAACTCTGGGCAAGTCACCTTCTATCTGCCTCAATTTACTTATCTATACAATGAGGATAATAATAACATCTATCTCCTTTGAAGATAAAATGAGATGATATTTGTAAAGGGTTTTAAAAATGTTAAAGTGTTGCATGGTTACAGTGCTAGTATTATTTGCAAACGCAGCTAGGCTGTTCCTTGGATAATAGTTGTGTAGTTTATTATTCTTTCTAGCTTGGTAGGACCTGACAGAATTTATACTCCACTGGTATAATCTTCAAAAACTCAAATATTAAAGGAGGACTGTATGTAATAACCAATGAAATAACTTTTCTTCTCTTCAAATAATTCTATAATTTCAACACAGCAGAAAAAAAAAATTTCTTTCTGACATAGGTCAGATGTTTGCCAACTGCCAAATCATTACCCTTTTACCTCTACAAATTCTCTCTTACTTTTCAACTAATTTCTATTCACATGGTTACTATCCTAATTCAAACAATTTTTCACTTCTTGTCTAGATTCTTGCAATGGCCTTCCAAGAGATCTTTTTGATGCTATTCTTCCTCCAATTTCCTCAAATTTCTGTTATATTATTTTTTCCAAAGCAAAGGTTTTACAGTCTTGATCTATTATATCTAGTGGCTTCCTATTGCTTCTGGGATGCAAATTATTCATATTGGCATGTAAAACATTCCATAATCTAGCTCTATTCCATTTTTCCTGATTTATTCTCCCTACTTATCTTCATGCATTTTTTATTGCAGACAAAGTATTTTTGCTGCTTTCTAAAAAATGAGATTCTGTTTCCTACCTATATTCCTTTGCCTAGGCTGACCATGACTATGGAGGAGAAAGTGAGGTTAGTGGCTTTGCACAGCCCTCCTTCACTTAAATGCTACTCACTTGCATGCCATGGCATCATCTTCCTGATGTCATGGTCCTTTTCAAGAAGAAAGGAAAAAAGAACCAGAGAACTTTATGAAAAAGGAAATGGATTATTCTGATTATATTAAATTTGAAAAGTTTTGCAAACAAAACCAATACAGCCAAGAATAGAAGGGAATCAGAAAACTGGGGAAAATTGTATATTCAGTATTTCCAATTAAGACCTCATTTCTATATAGAGAGATTTATAAGAATACAAGTTATTTCCCAATTGATAAATGATCAAAGGATATGAACAATTTTCAGATGAAGGAGCTAAAGTCATTTCTTGTCATATGAAAAAATGCTCTAAATCACTATTGATTAGAGAAATGCAAATTGAGAAAACTCTTAGGAACTACTACACACTTCTCAGATTAGATAAGGCGACAGGAAAAAATAATGATAAATGTTGGAGGGGATATGGGAAAACTGGGACACTAATGCATTGTTGGTGGAGTTATGAACTGATCCAACCATTCTGGAGAGCAATTTGGAATTATGCCCAAAGGGCTACCAAACTGTGCATAACTCTACTGGGTCTTTCTCCTGAAGAGTTTATAAATGAGGGGAAAGGACCCACATGTGCAAAAATGTTTGTAGCAGACTTTTTTGTACTGGTAAGGAATGGAAAATGGGGTAGATACTCATTAGTTGGAGAATGGCTGAATAAGTTATGGCATATGAAAATTGTTCTGTAAGAAAGGATGAGCAGGTTGATTGGAAAAAAAAGCCTGAGAAGACTTATGTGATTTGATGCTAAGTGAAGTGAGCAGAACCATGAGAACATTGTACACAGTAACAAGAAGATTGTGTGATAAGTAGTTGTGATGGACTTGGCTCTTTTCAATAATGAGGTGTTTCAGGGTGGTTCCAATACATTTATAATGGAAAGTGTCATCCACATCCAGAGAGAGAACTATAGAGACTGATCTGGTTCAAAGCATAGCATTTTCACCTTTTCTTGTTTTTGTTTGCTTTTTTCTTTCTCTTGTTTTTTTCCCCTTTTAATCTGATTTTTTGTGTGTGCCGCAATAGCAGAACAAATATGGAAGTATGTTTAGAATACCTATGTTAGATTTTTTTGACCTATATTAGATTGCTTGTTGTTTTGGAGAGTATGGAGGGAGGGAGAGAGGGAGAAAAAATTTGGAACACAGGTTTTTGCAAGGGTAAATGTTGAAAACTGTCTTTGCAGGTATTTGAAAAAATAAAATACTATTTTATTCTAAAAAGGAGGACAAACAACAACAACAACAATAAAGAATAACACTACTCCCCCAAACCCCTGTGTAAAAAACTGCTTTTCTCCTTTCTGTCTATCTGAATTTCTAGCTTTCTTCAAGGATTGATTTATGCCTAGAGCAGGTAACTTTCTACTGGAAGTCTTTATGAACTCTGCAGTAATTCTACTGTTTACAGAATATAGATTTCTCTGGCTCCACTCTCTAAGAGCCAAGTATATCACACTAACATATAGCACTTACTACGTGCCAGGCACTGTACTAAGCTCTTAATAATTATCTCATCTGATCCTCACAACAATTCTTGGGAGTAGATGCTAGTATATTACCCCCATTTAACAGATGAACAAACTGAGGCAAATAGAAGCTAAGTGACTGATCACTTAACTAATAAGTGTTTGAAGCTGGATTTAAACTCAGGTCTTCCTGATTCTAGAAGGAGCGTTCTATTTGTTGTGTCACCAGTTTTATTTTATCACAGATTATTTAAGCACAAAGAAATACTTACTTACTTAATTAATTTAAAAGAAAAACATACAAACATTTTCTCCAAAATTTCTGGGTTATAAACTCCTCCACCATCATACTACCTCATTCTCTAAATTATAGAGGAATAATTTAAGTTCCATAGTTTGACAGAGTTGCTACCTGGTGTCAGTCCCACATCCTTTCAGACAGAAGATCATTTGCCCTTCCTGGGCTAGCATCCCAGAACCCTGGCTCCTCAGGGCTACCCTGCTGTATTGGTTCCACCATCTCATAGAGTTCAAGATATCCATGGCTCAAGTATGTTGGAGACTACTCCCTGCAAATTGAAACCAAAGAACTAAAACAGACCAAAATGTTCAACCCATTTCTTAGGTGTTACATGTGGCTTAAAGGTGAAGCAGAGGTATCCTTAAAACTCTTTTCCCTGCTCTGAGTGGAATTCTTCATTCTGTACACATAAAAGAGAGAGAAAGGATTTAATTGTCCTTAAATAGAAATAAATAACTAGTTCTGGCTACATAGACGATAGTAAGAGTGCATTATGTACTTATGGTGGATCAATGACAGAATGGTCAAACATCCCCTGTCTTTCAGAAGTAGGTCTCCATTCCTTCCATTTGTGAGAGTCAGGCAGGGCATGTGTCATATCCTTGTTAAGGTATTCTCTACCTCCTGAAATTACTTTGTATTTATTTATCTTTGTATAAGCATCTTCCTAATAATAATAACAACCTGAGGACAGGGCCTTTTATTTTCCTTTCTATTCTTTACATAGCCTAGTGCCTTCCCATTTCTAATTGTTTAATAAATGTTGGCTATTGAATTACGGAATTTGGATAACTCACTTTTTTATCAGAAATATTTATAGCCACAGTTTTTGCTAATTTGTTTCCTCATTTTAAAAGTGGATATCCTATTTATAAGTGCAAAAACTCTTGAATTTTTGCATAAGCCAATCCATCTGTTTTGTCTCCAGTACTTTTTCCTGCTACCAAATGGGTAATAGTTTTTCTTCTCTTAATAGTAGCAATGGATAAGTCTTTTTGATTCCTTCAATTTTTTTAAACTTAAATGTGTATATATGCATGCATGCATACATATGCGTTTATATGTCTGTGTATGTATATAATGGAGGCTTTGGAATTATATCCAGATCACCTAACATGGAGACACATGCTTCATCTCCCTACCACTTAGGTGAGAATAGCCTTTTTTATTCTTCTTTAAAACTACCATATTGGGACAGTGTCTATTTTTCATACTTGTTCTTTCTAGCACTGTGGCCAGAGAAGGCTAAAGTCACTATCACCCAAAACACTAACTAAATGAGAGTGGGGGAAGAAAGGCTTTTTTCCCTTGCTCTCCCTTTTAGATTTCATGGACCCGAAAAACAGGCTTTGGTGTTCAATTTCATTTCTCCTTCTCAAATTTTAGGTGTAGGTAGTAATCATGTAGGAACTAGGAGTTCAAACCATGGAACACATGGATTCAGGATTCCAGGAAGGATGTTGCCTTCAAATCATCCAGTAGGAAAATCCTAACAAGCCAGAGTTCTTGGGACTTAGCCTAAGGGTATATGGTGTGAAGCCAGGAGTCTGGCTTTGAATTTATAATTGAATTAGGACTGAACTAAACTATGAATCTAATTCCTTTATCCTCCCAGAGTCTGAGAAGGCAGGTATATGTAGTTTGGCAGGATTATGTTTATGTGTAGGAGAATATATTCCTTTTGTTTCTTAGTATGCCTTTAAAAAGATAATCCAATGTTAGTAGATGAGTGAAACTGAGGTACAGGAGGACCATTCTTTAATATAATTGAGGATACCATGGTGGGGGGATGAGAGAACCTAAATAAGCCTAAAGCTCTTTAAGGGTACTGTAGAACTCTGGGAAGACGGTTGAAATATAAAAATAAATACATCTGGCTTCTAGGCAATGGGATAGCCATTGTGCATATTGTGTACACACACACATATATGCAATGCATATACAGAAACATATGCATGCATACATACAACTACGCCAGTCTCTATTGCATAGAATCCTGATGTTTTAATTTTTATATTTTGTACACATGTATGTATATATTACAGATACGTATTTACATACACATATATACAAACACACAGATGCATGCATGTTTGTGCACACATTTACAATGCATATATTGTGTGTCAAATATATAGTGTCACATGTTTTCTACAACACACTAGGTATTTACATGCATGTGTTAAAATGTACATGGACACCTGCCTATATACATATATTAGGTTTTTGTCTACTTATAACATATCAGAGTATATAAACTGAGAAAGAATTGCAGTGTTGTGTTGAGAAGAAATATCCTGTTTGGAATCAGAAAACCTGTGAATTCTGCCCCTTGTCTCTTCTCACTGTAGGCAAATTCTCTATCCCATTTCTCATCTCTATGCCCGTTTTCTATCTGTAAAATGAGATGATTGGACTAGAAAATCACAAAAGCCCTTCTTGATCCCATTTTATGTATTTGATGATAAGAGCAATATTTGTGCATCTGTGATAAGTGAGAATCAAGGATGCAATACTATTTTTTAAGGTGTGATTTTTTTTTACACATTTTCTTAAGGGTGCTTATGAGGAACAAATTGTTAGCTTAATGGTTGGTAGCAATTCATTGGCTTTCCCCCAGCCATCATGAACAGATTCCATTCTGCAAAGGAAAATTCTTCATTTTTAAAAGAGTTTTAGGCGGTTTCATTTTTAGATTGTTATATCTCATCTGCATCTGGAGCATAGAGTCCCTTTAAACATGCTGAGCTTTATCAGAAGCTTTTGAGCTAGTGTGACACCAGGATACCTTTCTCAGTATCCACAGCTGTTCTTTCTTTTGTCAAAGAACTAAGCCAAATGTTCCCAGACCCTAGTTCTCACCTTCAGACTATCTGCATTTTCCTTTAGGCATGAGGAATTATGTGTCCCTGGCCTGGTCCTCCTCCCAGCCGTTGTACAGAACAGTCCCTTCTCCCATCCTGATTTGTGAAAACCATGTCTTTAGAGAGCTACAAGAAGAACAAATTTAAAATTCACTATATGAAGAGAAACCGCACTAATTGCAAAGTTTCCCACTGTAACCAATGGAAAACAGGGACTTGCATTTTTCCAAGATATGAAGTCAGCAATTTCAAGAAACAAGATGGGAAGAGAAGAAGAGATAGAGCAGGCTGAGCAAGGATGTGGGAGGAAAGGAACAGAGGAGGGGGGAATAAGAAACTATGCCAAGTTGTCAGTTGAAAAGGAGGGCAACACTCTTACAGAGCTAGAGGAGGTCAATAAATCACCACCCTTATCTTGCAAACAGAGCCTGTGACTTCAAAAATTAGCTCATTTATTCTGCACAATTAAATTTATTGAAGTGTGACAGAAAAGTTTAGCAGGCAGCAGAGCAGAAAGGCAGCAACAGCAAAAGCGAGCATCTGAGTGAATGACACAATTAGTTGATTTTCATTTTATTTATCAATATAATTATTGAATTGTATTTATCCTATTTCCCAGATTTCTACAATTATTACTGCCCAAACCTCTAGGGAAAGAATTAGTTCAAATTTTTAGTCTAAGTTAATGTGATTATGGAGCAACTAATAAAAGGAAAGTTCTTTAAAGTGCTAGGTAATCTTGTATTCAATGTCACCCCATCATCAAGGTCTGAAATCCAGTCTCTTTTCATCTGAATGGAGTAAATTGAATATGAATTGTGAATGTGATGAATTCCCCAGGTGGGGATAGAACTGGTGCTGGCAAGTTACCTTTGTGTGCTAGGGATTTGTCTTTTTTAAAATAGGAGAGAAAAAAAATTTAAATAGGATTGTGTAAATTATTTAAAAAATGAAGCCCTCTCTGAAAATCTTTCCTGACATCAATTAGATTTGGGGGAGGGGAAGGGAAGAGAAAGCTAGTCACTGGGTTTGATTTTGCTATTTTAGAAAATTCTTATTTAGTTTTTTGTATTTTGCCACATTTCTTTGTAAATGTAATAGGAGATGAAGTAGAAAAAAAAAAAGAGGAAAGGAAGGAAAGAAGGAAGAGGTGGAGATGCAAAGGCATTTTCTTGGTACTTATCCTATGCCATGAGTAACAATAGGGAATATAACTGCTTTGGACTTGTCCCAGTGAATTGAGAGATCTATGGAAATGCAAGAGACAGATACTTGTAAATGCTAGAAAATGATCCCAGAAGCCAGAATCTTATTTATTTCCTTTTTTTTCTTTTAAAAAGAGGTCATTAGTAGTCTTTCATACATAATTGGCGTTAAGTAACTTGCCCAGGGTGATACAGTTAGTAAATATTTAATAGTCACATTTGAATTCAGGTCCCTCTCACTCCTGGTCCAATGGTGTATCCCCTGGGCGTTTGTCAATGTGATTGGAGTTTCAGAGGCCTTGCTATATATCCTTCTGTCTTTCCTTATGTTATCCTCTGTACTTATTCACCATGTGCACAACCTGAAAGCTTTCCACATCCAGCTCTGATTAGGTCTTTCTCATTCATGAAGCCTTCCTTCCCTGAGCCTGAGAACCAGAAGCGATTTCTTTCTCACTAAAATCCTTAAAGCATTTTGTGTCTCTCTCAAACATTTTTTACACACTTCTTTATGCATCTGCCTAGATGATAAGCTCCCTGAGACCAGAAGTATTCTTTTTCTACGTTACTTCAAATTACAAAACAGATTATTTGTTCATACTAGAACTCAGTAAATATCTTTTAAATAAATGAAAGATTTGTAATACCTAAAGCAGTCAAGTATGAAAAAAGACAATGGAAAATAATAGCATCTCTGCTCCAGACTAGAGTGGACTAGAAGGCAAAGATCTCGGATTCCAGCACTAGCTCTGTCAGGAACTCATTTTTGATCTTGGTTTATATCACTTAACCTTCTCCTAGAACCTCCATTTAAGAAGGGTACCCAGGTCAGTCTTCTCTCTTCATTTTCCACCCAACTGCATTCCTCTGGAGTACAACATGTCCAGGTATAGTTACTTCCCTCATTCCAAATTTCTTTCAAATGTCCTTTATTTATTATTTCCCTCATTAGATTGTAAGCTGCTCGAGGGCAGGGCTCTCTTTCACCTTTTTTTTTTCTTATTCCCAGAATTCAGCACAGTATCTGGCATAAGTAATGACTTAATAAACAAAACCAAATAAACAATAAATACTGTTTATTCACTGATTGTTAACTAACTGACTGACTGCTGAATTTTATTTTCTCATCTGTAAATAAGGTAGGTGATCTCCATTTTTAAAATTCTATAATTTTTCATGGGTTCTTGGCTTTAAATGAGGAAGCTCCCTGAAACAGTGAGAAAACTGCTCAAGGTGACTTGAAGGGATCACTTTAGAATTTTCTACAATGTGGTCATTCATGTGATTTATTTTGCAATTAAAAGATAGAACTAAAAATATTTGCTCTTTTGTATGTGAAGAGGAAGTTACTGAACAATGATATCAGATTATCTTCTAAGCTTCTAAGTCATGATTTCATAAATATGTCCTTTATGCTTTGTCAAATGCAGACTCCCTATTTTAACACCTCCCCCAGCCATATCACATGCTCATGTACACCTTGCGATGCAAAAACTGCATATGTAGGACCTTTTATCTGTGTTTTATGCTAGTGAAATGTAAGATGTATGTCTGAATTTTTCCCCTCATTTATCATGGTGAGTTTACAATGTTCCAGTCCCACTCTTTCCCTTGTACCTCTCCTGACCAATAGTGGCTGACCAACCTTAAAGTCAACATCAGCAAATAACAAAATCCCAGAGTTGGGAAGAGACCTCAGAGGCCATCCACTTTAACTCCTAACTGAACAGGAATCCCAACTGCAAAATCTCCTGCAAGCAATCAACCTCCACTTGAGATGTGGCCTGTTGCCACTGAGCATAGGGATGCTATCTGGTCAATAGAACCAAGTTGGTGATAATTAGTACTGGGCTCTACCAACACATTACCTCTTCATGCCTTACTAACAAATACCAGATTGTTCCACAGAGGTTTCAGGGATGAGTGGAGACTGTTATTCTCTTACTTGTCAGTCCGTCAATAAACATTTGTTAAACACCTAGCACATGCAAAAACTGAGGATACAAAGAAAAGCCAAAAGTCTCTTGCTCTCAAGAAGCTCACAGTTTCATGGAAAAGCAGAGTGCAAACAATTATGTACAAGCAAGTTACACATAAGGTAAATTGGAAATAATAGAGGGAAGACACTAGAAATAAGAAGGATCAATAAAGATGCAGAAGGTGAAATTTGAGCTGGAAGGAAGGAAGGTGAGAGCATTCCAAGTATGGGGATAGATGGTAGAAATGTCTGCAGTTGGATGATAGAGTATCTTCTTCAGGAAACAGCAAGGGAGGTAATTCCAGATGAGTGACACTGGATTATTGAGTACTGGAGGGGTAAGACAGGATAGAGGTATAAAAATCTTGCAGGGATGGAGGTGCAGGAGGAAATGGAAGAAAGGTGAGACATGAAGGACTTTAAAAGTCAAAGAATTACCTGATTCTTCTGCCTTTTTTCCCCTTTAAAAGGACTGTTTTGCCTTTTTTAAGACAAAGGAAGGAAGACTATAAAGAGCAAGGAAAAGGGTTTTAAAGTCTGCCTCTAATATAACTTCAAAGTTTTCACCTATAAAATTAGAATAATAATAACTCCCTTTTCACAGAGTAAGGATCAATTAAGCTCTAGAGCTCTACAAAATTTAAAGTGCTATCCAAAATATACAATAAATATTATTGTCCTTAAAAATGTCCACCTGAAATATCACCAACTGAAACTGACCGTTTGAAAAAAATTTCTATTCAGACTGAAAGAGCTTAGATTGGCATGAGCCATATACCTTCTGGATTGATTATCTCAGAATCTCCCATTCCCTTAGAAACTATCATTACATTTTGTCGCAATGAGGCTCTTAGGGTTTACACTAGCTTACACATGTGCATAAACTAAGTACAAAACTTTTATTTGGTAAATCAGAAAATGGGCTATGTGGACTTCAACGACAATGTTTCGGAATTCCAAAAACTGGGATACATAATACGTGGTTGATTTTCTTTTTGAAAAAATGTTATCTATAATTATCTATAGCAGCATATTATCTATCTTTCTATCTACATATACCCATACATATGCACACAAATATATATGTGAGCAACTAAGGAGGACAGTAGATAGAATGAAGTGCTTGGAGTTAGGAAAACCTGAGTTCAAATTCAACATCACACATTTACTAACTGTGTGATCCTGAGCAAGTCATTGAATTGTTTGCCTCAGTTTTCTCACCTGTAAATGAACTGGAGAAGGAAATGAGAAACCCTCCACTATATTTTTCAAGAAAACTCCAAATGGGGCAGCTAGGTGGCGTAGTGGTTAGAGCACCAGCCCTGAAGTCAGGAGGACCTGAGTTCAAATCTGGTCTCAGACACTTCCTAGCTGTGTGACCCTGGGCAAGTCACTTAACCCCAATTGCCTCAGCAAAAAAAAAAAAAGAAAACTCCAAATGGAATTATGAAGTCAGACATGATTGTAATAACTGAACAAATAAATGTATGCATAAATGTATACATATGTATATATGTACATAAATTACTGGGATGTTATTATCATATATTAATGTTTATAGAAATTACTGGAATACTTGCTGAGTGATAAATAAACAAAATCAATAACAATAGCCAGCCAGTTAACCTAGAAACTTGATTTTCTCACTAAGATGTGATAAGAGAGTAGCTAAGTGTTGTAGGTATTAGCTCTGGTACAGCCTCAGACACTTACTAGCGGTGACCTAGGCAAGTTACTTAATTCGATTGCCTAAAAAATTATAATAATAGTAAGAAATGAAATGGTAGTATAGTTGGTAAAACCCAATGCTACTGAGTTAGGTATCTGGACAAGTCAGAGCCTGTGAGTTAAATTTCCTAAGTTTTAATGTGAATAAATGAAGCAACATGTGCATCAGATTTAAGACAATTGCAATTACACACATTCAGAGTTTGGGGACTTGTAAATTTTTTCTAAGTATGTAGAATTTTTTTTTATTCACTACAAGAAATATGGTAGAAAGATGAGGAAGGAGGTCGTGTGGGCATTTGGGAGAGTCCAGTCAATTATTTCAGAGGCACTGGGCACCAATAGCTAATGCATGTTAAATGATTTATTGGAGATTACTTGCACAACTGTGACACAACTGAGAATGGACCCTAGGTATCCTAGTTTTTGCTGCAGTGGTCTTATCATAACAAGGAACAATGGAACATAGGATAGACTGTTATCAGGATATCTGCATCTCAGTTCTGGTTATACCAATAACAAGTTGTGTGAACTTATGTAAGAAATTTTCCCTCCTCTAAACTTCGATTTTATCATTTGTTAAATAAGAAGTTGATCTTTAAGCTCTAAATTGACTTAATTCTATTATTCATGTAAAGTTGTGGCAGGATCATAGGTGACTTCTCATTAGGTAGTAGAATAAAATAACAGTAAAATTTGGCATTGGAAGAATTCTTCTTACAACAACAAAAAAATCTTTTTTTTTAAGGTAGTTTCACCCCAAAAAACAACACTATGAAATTTTCCTATACAATGTGTATAAATATGTGATAATTCAATAGTGTAGATTTCTAGAGTAAACAAGAATTTATGAAATGTCTTGAATACCATGGCAGGAGGAGTCTAAATAAAACTGAAGATATTACAGCCATTGAAAATGAATTACACGCCACATAGTATCACCATGCCAAAACTTCATTTTTGTGTCTGGAGAACTATATGGATTTTTTTTTGTTTTCTTTTATACACTATTTCAGAAAAGAACTTGTTTGCTCCTTATGTGGAAAAACATTTCTAGATATATACAATCTTCCCAAGATTCATTCCTAATCTCCTTTCCCTAGCCAACTATAATGTCAAACCATAAATGGTTACAATACTTGACTAGCTAAAATTAGCTTTGTTTCACTATTGCCAGAGCAATGCTGAACTGGGTGTAGTTCAGCTAAGAGGGGATGTGAAGAATACTTGACCACTTGGTCATTGCTCTCCAGAGCTAATGCTTAGTCTACTCAGAAGCTACTGGAAAAAAAAGACATCAAATGCTCCCTATTAAAATGTCTATAGTGAGTTGTTACTACTTGATTCTTATGATCAAATTCTTTTATCTCAGTATTCATTCTCCTTGACCTTTCTGCAGCCATTGATGCTGTTGATCCTCTATTTCTAATAATTTTTTTCCTTGACACTCTAGTTCCCTCATGCTTTTCCTACTTCTTTGATCATTTATATTTTTGTCTCTGTTAATGACTACAATTCCTCATGGCACTTAAGAATATTTCTCTCTCTACATGGAATTACATTTTCTACCAAATTCATTAATTCCATTAATAGGTCAGGAAAGAAATATTTTTTAAATGGGCGAAGGGGATGTACAACTGATTCTTTTCTTCCCATCAGTAACTAAGGATTTTTAGATAATTACACACAATGAAAAAACTATTGGTTTTGGAGCTATACAACCTGGGAGTTGACCCTTTTAGCTATTAGTCTAAAATTCCACGAATAGAGCATTTGATGAGCTGAACTATACAACTACACTGAAGAAACTTCTTTTTTTTTCAAGAAAGTAAAAAGATATTCAATGAGATCATCAAATAAGCACGTGAACTGACATGGAAATTTCTAACACAAGACAAGCAAATCTATCAAAAACAATTTCTATGAAGTAAGGACATAATTCCTAACAATAAACCCTAAAAAGATACAATATGTACAAGAATTTTGGTAAAAAGAATAAAATTAGAAAAGTTGGACTCAGTAGGATTTATGATAATATAGGATCATAAAGGTTTCATAGTCCTGAACACAAGAACAAGGGAGAAAAAGGGTAAAAGAGAGCTACTCTGTATACATTCGTGAGGATCAAAGATAGACACAGAGGAGGCAGCTAGATGGTGCTGTGGATAGAGCACCAGCCCTAAAGTCAGTAGGACCTGAGTTCAAATCCACTTAACCCCAACTGCCTCAGGGAAAAAAAACAGACACAAATACAGAGAAAACAGACACAAAGACAAACAGTGTTAGGGACTGAGAGAGAGAGACACAGACAGACAGAAATAAGGACACAAAGAAACAGTTTCAGACATACAGAGACAGACAGGGACAGAGAGACAGAAACAGACAGACAGAGAGAGGCAAAGATATGGACAAAAAATGGGAGAGTATCATCATAAACAATTATTTATTAAGTATATCTATTATGTACAAGGAACCATTCTGGAAATAAAAAGAAAGGCAAAAATAGTCCTTGCCTTCAAGGAGTATACAATCTAATGGAAGAGATAACATACAAACAGCTATTTTTTTTAAATAAGTAAATAAAAGAGAAATTAGAAATAATTACAGAAAGAAGGCATTACCTTTAATAAGGACTGAGAAAGGCTTCCTGAAGAACAATGAATTCTAACTCTGGCTTGAAGGAAGTCACAGAAAGCCAGGGAAGTAGATATGAAGAAGAAAAAGTTCCAGACATGGGGAACAACCCACAAAAAATGGTTACAATACTTGACTAGCTAAAATTAGCTTTGTTTCACTATTGCCAGAGCAATGCTGAACTGGGTGTAGTTCAGCTAAGAGAGGATGAATGATATATTCGATTTTACATCTAATCCATAAAAATAGAATGAAGCTTGCATATCAGCCTTGTTTCAGAGATCAGAAAGGAAGAAGCCACTTGACTTATTGGAGGACTGTGGAAGAGGAGAAAGAGAAGATGGAGGAAGAAAAAAAAAAGATAAAGAGGAGAAGAAAGGAAAATGAAGAGGAGAAGGAGGAGGAGGAAGAGAAGAAAGAGGAGGAGGAGGAGGAAGTTTTGAGAATATTTTTCACATTGGCAATGGAAAGAAGTAAATGACCTAGTAGTTCTTATCCAACTATTACTTTCTCCAAATAATTCAAATGTCATCTTTTGTTAAGCAGTATTAGTTCTCTATATGTAATGTGAGATCCAGTTATGTTTACAGTACTAAATACTTCAGAGAAATTTCCATGATGCTGTGCCAACTACATCTGCCTTCTGTGTATGACAACATTTATTATATACCCTCTTTTGTAGCACTGACAGAACTTGTACCTATTAAAAAATTAAAGAGCCATTCGGGTCATTGTAAAGTCTTTAGGGTCTGGGGTGCTATTGCTCTCTGTTTAGATGTCATCCTAATGTCTGTCTGATGTCATGTTTTCTTCAGCTCCTTTGGAATAAAAATATCAGATAAAACTCATTCCTTCCAATGAACAACAAGTTTGTTACCATAACTACTTTTGATAATTCTCTACTATTAGTTCTTCATGTTCTTGGTCAGAGAAGTCAGAGTGAGGGGAATGGAACTCAACAAAGTAGACGAGGCACAGCCAAGTTATTTCAGAAGATGGTGCTTCTGAAAAGCTCAATTACATTAGTGTAAATCAGACATAAATATTTTCAGCCTAACACATATAAAATATTCAGCTGCACAAATTGTCAACCCTCCATGATCTCAGTCCAGACAAAATTAGGCATTTGAACTAAATGAAATCAAGGTGGCTGGGCCTAAAACATTAATAAGTTCAGCCATTTCTTTGAAGAGTTGGATTTTATAAAATTCTATATTTGAAGTATGCAAGATCATAGCATGTCAGAATTGGGAGGACTATCTAATCCAAGAGTACAGTAGAATGAATATTGGGTTTTGAGTCCGAACACCTGCATTCAAATCTCAGCTCACTAACTATCTCTGGTCTTAAACTTTCTGAGCCTTACTTAACTTATCTGTGAAATAAAGGAGTTTGGGACTGGATTCCAGCTTCTTAAACTGTGGATCATGACTCCATATGGGGTCTCAGAACTAAATGTGCATGTCACAAAAGTATGATTTATTATCAATAAATATTTGATTTGCATGCCTATTTTAAATCCCTCTATACCTGTGGGTCATATAAAATTTTTTTTGGTCAAAAAGAAGTCACAATTGGAAAAAGTTTAAGAAGCCCCTGAACCAGATAACGTTTAAGATTCCCTCTAGTTCTAAGTCTAAAAAAATCTATGCAGTACAATTCAAAATTGAACAGGAATTCTTTTCTTTCTTTCTCTTACCTTCCTTTATTCCTTCCTTCTTTCCATTTACTTCCTTCCTTTCTTCCTTCCTTTCTTCCTTCCTCTTTCCTTCATGCCTTGCTTTTTTTCCTTCTTGCCTTCCTGCTTTTCTCTCTCTCTCTCTCTGTTGCACAGTCCCTTTCTTTTCCTTCTTTTTTGGTTGCCCAGTTTCTCATTTGTAAAGTGAGATGATTAGGTTAAATAATCCAAAATATTCTTTTTGTCTCTGACATCCAATGATACTGTTATCCACACTGACTAGTGATTAGAATCAATCAGATTCAAGATTCTCTGTTTAATCTGGCCTAAGTGCTAATGTTTCATTTAGAGTAGGGGGAATCAAAAGGAAGTTTGGTGAAAATTGTTGGATAACATTAGTTTGGCTTGGTTATAAAAATGACAAATGTGGGAGAGGCCAGTAGACATGTAAGCTTGTAAAAGAACAAGTTTTTTGGACCTTGAGATCCCTTGCATTGTAAAAGGATTTCACAGAAAAATGATGTGCTTAATACTAACAGTGAATGTGTACATATAAACTGATAATTGTCTGTAATATTCTCTATGAGATGTAAATTCAGAAGACAAGGATGAGGATTTATTCTATTTCTTTATTTATTGCCCCAACCACTCTATTTTCTAAATCCAGATAATGTCTCAAACCTAATGATCTTTCATCTTGAGAGAGATACTCTTCTGGTAAAGAATAAGACTAAGATAAATTCAGCAGATTTTATTAAGCACCTACTTTAAAAAAATTAAGCATCAACTTTAAAATTAAATCTGTAACTATAGACATAAGCAAACTACTTTGCATCTCTATCTTTATTACCATTAAATAATTGGAAATAACATTAGTATAGGTAATGAGGTTTGTGGGAGGGATGGAAAGAATAAACATTTATAAAGTACCTAATGTGTACCAGGCTCTGTGCTAAGAGTTTTAAAAATATTACTATTTACAAATTTGATCTTCATAACAACCCTGTGAAATAGTGCTGTTATTAACCCCTTTTTATTAGTGAGGTATAATTGAGATCAAGTGATTTATCCAGGGTCACATAACTAATGAATATGTGTATGAGACAGTGTTTGAATTCAGAACTTGCTGACTCTAGTCCCAGTGCTCCATCCACTGGGTCACACCCTAACTACATCATTGTATCTGAGAGTGTTTTGAAAATAAAATTCCTAATCATTATTATGGGTGTACTCTGTTGATTATACACTGAATGTCTTATTTCTCTCCTACCAATTTGATCTTCTGCCACATTCCTATGCTAACCAAATCTAATTCTCTAAATAAAATCACATTACATCTGAACCTGAGAACAGGACATCCTCTCACACATCACTGTTCTAGGCAAAATACCCCAGAGACCGAATTCAAGAGTCTCTTGAGACATACAACATTATTACTACAATTGCAACTCCCACCAGTTCCTAATTTTACACCTAGACACATTTAATTCTCAGAGTAATTTATGATTTGCATTTCTAAACCTATCATCAGGAAGACTCACACCCATTTAATTTTAACACAGGGGCAGGGATTTCATTATCTACTTCTTAAAAATGTTATTATCAGTTTTGCTAGAATTCTTTTTTAATATTAAAATGAATTTCATATTTTTAATTTTTTTTTGTCCCATGCCTAGCTACACTTTGTTTATATATGGCTTCAAGGTTAGGCTGTCGATGAAATTCTTAATTAAAACATATAACATATAGGATTTTTTAATGTTTTCATGGTCCAACTAAGAGAGATGGAGAAAGTAGCTGCCAAGCCTGAAAACATGCCCAGTAGAAGGGAAAATCAAATTAGCATTCAACAGATTTATTTCCCCTTGGAATTTTTATAAGATCAGTTTTAACCCCCTTCCTTCAAAAAAAAAAAAGTAAAATGATTTAACAAAGCAGAGCTCTGTGGCATTGTGCTGTGATGTTCTGCATTTGGAATTATCAGATTATAGAATTATTACTTTAGACCTCCAAGGGAACTTAATGACCATGTAGGGCAATACTAATTTCACCGAAGAGGAAACTGAAATTGAGATTGGTTATCTGACTTGTCCAAGGTCACATAAATAGGATATAAATTCAATTGGCAGGTCTACCTCTCACTTTTGTTTTCCTCAATTTCTTTGCAATAAAGAATCTTACTAGAAGATCTCTGAGGTCTCCTCTTGTAGCCATATTCATGCCCTATACTTTTCGACTATTTCATGTCACCATTGTAACTGTAATAGGTGTGACTGTACTTTTCTATGACTCCATTCAAAATCAAGATTGTTTCCTTTCTAGACTGAAGTTTCCCTCCTTAACCACTATTCCCTATTCTCTCTTAATTATCCATCACTCTAGTGGCCCTATCCTATTCTGTAACCCTTTGGAATCTCTGTACAAATATAAACAATCATATTAGACTTGTATACCCTCCTGAACATGACTTTGTGTGTATATATATATATATATATATATGTATATACATATACATATACTCATACATATATATATATATATAAATGTATTTGTACATGACATTTTCCTTAATATAATGTAAGCTCCTTGAGGGCAGGGATTGTTTGGTTTTGTCTATATATATGTGCTATACTAGCATCTAGTACAGTGTGGAAGCACATTTATTATTTTTCAGTCATGTCTGAAACTTCATGACCCTTTTCCTTCATATTTTCTAAACAAAGATACTGAAGCAGTCTGCTATTTCCTTCAGTTTATTTTATAAAAGAGGAAATGGAGATGAACAGTGACTTGACCAGGATCATACATCTAGTAGATATCTGAGGTCAGATTTAAACTCAGGAAGATAAGTCTTCCTGACTGCAGATGTGGTACTCTAATCACTGAGACACCTAGCTGCCAGTAGAAAGTACTTAATTACCACTTGTTAAAGTGAATTTAATTGAATATTCATATTTGAAATGTGACCTTGATTTTCACAGTAGAGGGGGTGATTTCTGTTTTGAGAAAAAAGAATTCAGCAAATTAACCTAACACCCTTAGCCCAAGTGTCCTAAATAAAGAGAGCAGGAGTTTGTTGTCTCTATTGAATACCTCTGAAACAGCAGTGAGGGCAGGTGTATCCCCTTGAACCTTATGATCCCGTCTCTCCTTTGCCTCTGTCAATGGCAAGTAATAGATACTCAATAAAAGGGCATAAATAAGGGATGAAGCACATGTTTTTTGTTCTATTTTCTTGAAGATAACTTTCTTTCCGAAACATCTCTAAATAGTGGAGCACTAAGCAAAACCACAAACTTCAAGTTGGCATGTGCCTAATAGAAATCCTGATAACATTTTCTGTTGTGTGGGCTCGAGGCATTTCTGAGTTAGAACACTATTTCCTAATCAGAAAAAATGAATGCTTACCACTGCAGCTCTGTGTCCTCTTGAACAAAAACTCAGAAAATAGATATGGAGAATTATTTGGGGCCTAAAGTAAAAGCCCAAAAGGAGTCATCTCATTTGGGAATTATTTCAAATAGGAAATAAGAAAGTGGAATGACTTCACTGGATATATAGAAGCAAAGACAAGACTTTGAGAACTGAAAGAGACATTAGTGATCATCTAGTCTGATTTCCTCATATTACATATGAGGAAATAGCCCCTAGAAAGAAGTAACTTTTCCAAATTCATGCAGTTAGTAAGTGACTTTTTTTCCTCGTTCAACTTTGTTTCTAGAATTCCTTAGTCTCCTTCAAAATTCAGCTCAAGCTCCACCATCTTCATGATACTTCCTAGATGCTAGAAGACTTCTCTCTGGCTGAATCACTTAGTACTATTGTGTATGTGTTTTTATACTGTCATATTGTCTTCTTTGATAGACATATATAAATATGCATGTGTAAACACATATACACATAAACACATGGCATACATGTGTGTACATATACATGTATTGTATGTAGTCATGTATATATAAATACAGATTTGGTGAGGGCATGGACTGCCAGTACTTTGCCCAATGCTTAGCCAAATATTTTATAAATGCCTAGGACTGAAGAAAAGTCAGGTCTCTTCTTTCCCAGTTCAGTGCTCCATCCATATATTTAATCCTAAAAGTTATGTGAAAAAAACCAAGATAGTATGACTTTTCTCACCTGTTGGCAAGACTAAGAATTTAGTTTCAGAGAAGCATCAGTAAGGGAAATGGACATATCACTTATCTGAAATGTTACTTCTAACAGGCTTCTCAAATGCCTTCAAATGACTCACTTTCTTTGGGAGTTTATTGGTACCATCTCTCTCCCTTCTCAAATTCCTGTAAAATGCCTTCTCCTTAAGATCACCTTCCACAGACAATGTAGGATCTTGTCTGTACCTAGTTATTTGGATGCTGTTTCCTCCATTAGAATGTTACTTCCTTGAGGTAAAAGCACTTAGCATACTGTCTGGTCCATAATCTGGTCTATAACAGGAACTTAGTTGACTGACTACAGAAAGTCATTGAACTCTCTCCCTTTATCAGAAAAGACTGTATTAAAACCTTCCCAAATAAATGGGTAGCTACTAATATTTTTAGTGGATGCAGAAAAGAAAAGTAAGGAAGCTCTTGTTTGAGAGTTTCACAACTCTTAAAGGATATCTGAAAATCCTTATATTTATATTATGATTTGCATCATGCTGCTCTCAAATCTCTTTCATAGCATAATTCTTAATTTTTTAAAAAAAATTCTACCTTAGCTTGTTACATGCTATAAAATATTGGTCTATAGCAAAGCAGTGTGGCAGAAATTGGGCATAGACCAATATCTTATACAATTTATTAATTTAAGGTCAAAATGGGTACATGACCTTAATATAGAGAGATTGCTAGAAAATTTGAAGAACATGGAACATGTCAATTTCTATAGCACCTTAAAATGTACAAATTGTTTTCCTCACAACAATCCTGATAGGTGAACAGTACAAAGATTATTACCTCTTTTATATATGAGGAAACTGAGGCTTAATGAAATGAAGTGACTTACTAATTACACAATTAGTAAATAACAAAGCCACTTTTATAATAAGGTCTCTGGACTCAGGTATTACTTTGCTGCTTTTAAAAATAATTGAAGATAACTCTTAGATCGTAGATCAGAATTTTTTTTTTACTTTTGGAGTAAATTATTCTAAATTCCTTTACTGTTTCTTTATTATTTCGTATTGCATTATAGTAACATATAGCAGCAAATATTGTCACTGTCACCAATTTTTTATGAGATGCTTCCTCCATGTAAAAATAGGCTCTCTCTGTCTCTGTCTCTCACTTTCTTAAGACAGGTATTCTGAGTACATGTAGGAAAAGCATGTCCTTAGGCCCACAAGAATGAAACTATCTAAATAAGGTTTTATTATTACAAATAGATAAAATTTTAGTTCCCTTTTTTCCTCCCCACCTCCTTTGACTTTGTTAGCTTTTCATGCAAAGAACTGAAGTTATGTCAATCTGAAGATCCTATAAAAGTTTAAACTATCTGACTTTGATGGAAGCAGCATTTTCAGAGGTGAAATAGAATTTAAATTATAAGAAAGGCTTTAGAAAAGGATGCTTGGTCATGAAGTGCTTGTAGGAAGAACTGGACTTCCATAAAAACAGGAAAGATTTCAGTTGAGCAGGAAGAAGGACTTCTACTGTCACAGTGATAAAATACTAAGCTAGACCACCAAGAGAGTTGTTCAGTGTTTATCCCTGGCGTTCTTTAAGAAGAGAATAGATTAACTGCTCCCCTGCCTGGTAAGATGTACCTGCCTCTAGGCAGGGACTGGACCAGATGCTCTTTTTAAACAATGATTCTGTAGGTATAAATTCTTCAGAATAATGAAACACTTAACAAATTTACATGTCAACTGTGTACAAGCACCAAGTATATCATTTTTCTGTAATTCATATGTCAGACTATGTACCAATAAAGCAAAGATGGGCTTGACTCATTGACCTGGGTTTAAAATGTAATGCTGTAAACAAATATGAGTAAGTAGATGACATACTAGATACAGGGCAGAACCTCAACTCAGGAAGATTCATCTTCTTCAGTTCAAATCAGGTCTCAGATATTTATTAACTCTGTGACCCTGGGCCAATCACTAAATCTTATTGCCTCAGTTTTCCTATCTGTAAAATGAGCTGGAGAAGGAAGTGGCAAACTTTATTTGCCAAAAAATTCCAAAATATGGTCATAAATATTTGAGCACAAATGAAAAATGAATGAACAAAAAGGAAATATTTGGAAAAGATGCCCCTCCCAAAAAGTGCCTCTCTTCTACCTCACACTTTCTGTTACTTCTCCATTATTGCCATGATTAGACCAAAAATAAAGATTTTGTAATGTGGAAATTGAAAGAGCCTAGAGATTTAAGGGTTAAGGCCAAAGTGCTTATTACCCATATTAACCTGAGTAGTTTACATGCCAGTAATAATGATGCTTGCACACAGAGCAGAACAATGTAGCCAAGCACTTTCTTTACAACAACTCTTGGAAATAGGCAGCAGAGGTATTATCATCATCATCCTTTTACAGGATAGGAAACTAAGATTAAAACAGGTAAAATGACTTGTCCAGGGTCACACAAGTAGTAAAAATCAGAACTGGGCCACCCCCTCAGAGCTTGGTCACAGACCTGAAGTTCTTATTCCGTGAGGTTGCAAGTTCTCTTTCCAAAGTAAATAAGCTCTCTAAGTACTTAACTTACATAGTGAAAAAATACTCTATGCAAAGCACTGTGCTAATGTTGAGGATATGTAGGTAAACACAAAAATAGACTGCTTAAAATATCAGTAAAAAAGATCTAGAGTTGGAAGGAACCCAGAAGCTATCCATTCTAAATCTCTCACGTGGCAGATGAAGAAACCGAAGCCTAAAATGTTACATCATTTGTCCAAGGTCACAGACAAAGAACCAGAATTTATGTGTGGGTTACAAAGATAAGATATATGTGAAAAAAAAAGAAAAATATTTTAGCATATGTGGTTCATCCTTCATTTTGAAGGTACCAATAATATGATGTCTTGGCTGTTGCATGAATTGGATTTAAGTGAAGCAGAGTTGCACAAACTCATCATCCTCATTTTGTCTTCCAGAGTCATCAGTGTCTTGTGGCAGGACAAAAGTCACAACAAGTGATGGCTTGGAATGCAGTAGATAACCTTGGCAACTGAGAAGTCTAACCAACTTCTAAGCACTCCACAATACATCCTTCTACCGACTTTGTATTCATTGGAAGAAATTCTCCTACCAATATATTTTGGGGATGTTTTCTCTTGTCTTGTCCATATTGAAGGAATGCTGAATTCTGATAAATATATTCATATTCTCAGAAGTAGAATAATTCCAGAACTACCAAAATTGTCAAATTGAGATGGAATACCACAACCCAACTTTGCACCATGACATTTTTCATGAAAGGTTAAGAATGTATATGAGACATGGAGATAAATAAACTTTCAAGGCCTGAAAACTTGTCTGATTTAAATCTCATTGAAAAATGGTGGTATACAACTACATATACTTGGGGAAAATGGATTGTTCATCAAAGGTTTGCTCATGAATCCAATGTGATAGGTGATTTTGTGATGAATTAAAGTGGTTTGTCTTCAAAGAACAGCAAGAGCTAATATAATAAAAATGACAATTCTGACTAAATTAGTCTACTTGTTCAGTGCCATTCCAATCAAACTGTCAAAAATTATTTTAGAGACAAGAAAAAATAATAACAAAATTCATCTGGAAGAACAAAAGGTCAAGAATATCAAGGGAATTAATGAAAACATACAAAGAATGGTGGCTTAGCAGTACCAAACCTAAAACTATATTATAAAGCAACAATCATCAAAACCATTTGGTATTGGCTAAGAAATAGAGTGGTGGATCAGTGGAATATATTATATACACACGATACAATAATCAAGACCTATAGCAATCCAGTACTTGAATAAGCCCCCAGACACTAGCTTCTGAAATAAGTACTCATCATTTGACAAAAATTACTGGGAAAACTGGAAAATAATATGTCAGAAACTCAGCATAGATCTACATCGCCCACCCCATACCAAAATAAAGTCAAAACAGAGACATGATTTGGACATAAAAGATGATACCATAATAATACCATAAAAAAATTAGGGAAGCAAGGGATAATGTACCTATCAGATCTTTGGAGAAGAGAGAAATTTATGACCAAAGAAGAACTAGAGAACATTTTGGAAGGCAAAATAGACAATTTTGATTACATTACATTAATTTTTTTTTTGCACAAAAGCAACAGAAAAAAGATTAAAAAGGAATTACAAAGATAGGAAAAAATCTTTACAGCCAGTATTTCTGATAAAGGTCTCATTTCTAAAATATATAAAGAACTATGTCAAATTTATAAGAATGTAAGTCATTCCCCAACCGATAAATGGTCAAAGGATATGAACAAATAAATTTCAGATGACAAAATTAAAGCCATCTATAATCATTTGCAAAAAAGCTCTAAATCATTATTGATTAGAGAAATGCAAATTAAAGCAATTCTGAATTTTCACCTCATACCTCTCAGATTGGCTAAGATGATAGGAAAAGATAATGATAAATGTTGGAGGGGGTATAGGAAAACTGGGACACTAATGCATTATTGGTGAAGTTGTGAAATGATCCAATTATTCTGGAAAGCAATCTGAAACTATGCCCAAAGGGCTATCAAACTGCATACCCTTTGGCCCAGCAAAGCCACTAGTGGGTCTGTATGCCTAGAAAACATAAAAGAAGAAAAGGGACTTATATGAGCAAAAATGTTTGTAGCAACTCTTTTTGTGGTAACAAAGAATTGGAAAATGAGTAGACGTTCATCAGTTGGGGAATGACTGAACAAGCTATGATATGCGAAGGTAATGGAATATTATTGTTCTATAGAAAAATGATGAACATGAACTGATGCTGAGCAAAACAAGTAGAACCAGGAATACATTGTACGTAATACAACAAGAATGTTCAATCATCAACTATGAAAGACTTGGTTCTTTTTAGTGGTTCAGTAATCCAAAGTAATTTCAATAAACTTTGGACAGAAAATGCCATCTACAAGCAGAAAAAACTATGGTGATTGAATATAAATCAGCACATTCTCTTTTTCTGTTTTTTTTCTCTCTCCCATGATTTTTCCCTTTTGCTCTGATTTTTCTCTCAAAACATGATTTATAAAGCAATATGTATTAAAAATAAATAAATTTTAAAAGAAGAGCATCAAGAAGCTGTATGAGAATTCCTAGATGTTAAGGATCACCTATCAGATTTCTTCTGATAATAGTTTTGGCACAACCCTGAATGAAAAAAAAATGAATTTCAACAGAAAAATTTTTTAAAAATGCATCAATATTTCAATCTTGTATTGGCTTGTCCACAAGAAGAATTTCCCCTCCCCCTCTATTGTAAAAGTTAGCTGCAGATTTTTCCTTAAGCCTGGTCTTCTCACTGTTCTTTGAATTTGAAGAAGTCTACCTTTCAATGTAGAAAAGTGACTTGCTAGATTTCTCTGAAGTTTTTGTTTTCTGAGAATTAATAGGCTATTTTGCAGCAATAATATATCAGAAATTCTTAGAATTTAGATTCTAATATTTCACTTTTGATCACACTTTTGTACTTTGGTGTGACTGATCATACTTTGTTTCTAGCTTGAATAATACTGAAATATTTGACTCTCACACCAACAGATGCTGCAATATTTCTAATCGCCATTGAAATGTGCTCTTGATGAGCTATAACTTTTTCATGTTTCCTTGGAGTAATATTTAGAATTAACAACACAACAAAAAAGAACAATGAAACTCATGCATGTGAGATGAAATTCATCACTTGGCTGACAGAGAAATAAGTAAAGTTGAAAAACTAGTTTATTCTTATCTAGTTAAAGTCAGTCATTCTCTAACATCTTCATATCAGTAAAGTATATGTGTATGTGTATATGTCCACTGATGTCACAAAATGAAAGGTTAGTCAAATTTAATGTTTTTACTTATTAATTTATACACCCCAGTAGAACTAATTCATGAATGTGAGAGGTAGTCATATTTAGGCTTAACATAAACAATATTCTACTAGGACTGTCCAACAATGGAACAAGTTGTTTCATGAAATTGAGAAATCTTGGTCAATGAAATTATTTCTATCAGAGGTGAAACCATTTTTCAGGGGTACTGAAGCAGAGATTTCTACAATGATTACAACCACAATTCAATTTGATTCCACTAATGTTTCTCTCTATATCTTAATAGTATTTATTTTTCAATTATATGTAAAAATAGTTTTCAACATTCATTCTTTTAAGATTTTGAATTCCAAATTTTTCTCCCTGTTTCCTTACCTTAACAACAAGCTATGATCTGATGTAGGTTATACATGTACAAGCATGTTAAATAAATGTCCACACATTCAGAAAAAAAGAATCAGAACAAAAGGGGGTAACAATGGGGAAAAAAAACAGGAAAAAAATAGTATGCTTTGATTTACATTCAGACTCTATTGCTCTTTCTCTGGATGTGGATAGAATTTTCCATCATGAGTCTTTTGGAATTGCCTTGGATCATTGTGTGGCTGAGAAGAGCTATGTCTATCATGGTTGAGCATCACACAATGTTGTTCTTACTGTGCACAATATTCCTGTGGTTCTGCTCATTTCGCTCAGCATTAGTTAACGTAAGTCCTTCCAGGTTATTCTGAAATCTGTCTGAACATCATTTCTTATGGCACAATAGTATTCCATTACAGTCATATAGCACAATTTGTCTAGCCATTCTCCCCTTGATGGGCACCCCCTCAATTTCCGATTCTTTGCCACGACATAAAGAACTGCTTTAAATAGTTTTTTTTTTTTTTGTATATTCTACTAACATTTTTTAAGCATCAACTATGGACTATATGTTGGGTACACCAAGAAGATGACTTAAAGATCTCTTTTAACTAAGATTCTGTGATTCTAAGTTCTTATTGAAGACTGCATGGCTCACAGAAAGCTTATCTTTTTAGTTTAATGGCACAGAACACCACTTAAAAATAAAGATTTAAACAAGGCTATTGCTAAAACCAGGGCTTGCTCAAATTGCTAAATTGTAAATTCAGTGACAAGTTGTTCTGTTTTTCCTATGTATACAAAGTTAAATCAGAAAATACAGCTTCCCTACATCTATAAGATGTCCTCTCCTACTTCTGAATATGCATTGTAATCATTTGGAACCTTGTCATTGAGGACATGGACTTCAAGTTTTCTCTGCTAATCTAGCTCAGTAAACAGATTATAACTGGCCTGGAAGGACTGAGACAAAGTAACCAGTCTTTGCTTTTAGACCTCTAAAGGGCTTCAAGCTAAAAGGAGGAGATAATCCAGCCCACACACTTTCCATAAATTTGAAAGACTGAGTCACTCATTGTCTTGTATTGGAATGCCAAAAGCCCTCAGTTGCTGAGTGATGATGGCAATAAAAACTAAACATGGTCTATGTCCCTGAATGACCTGAATTTTACCTGAGAAGTGAAAACAATCCCAAATTTATTTTTGAGGTTATTTTGTAGGAGTATTATGTGCTCATCATGGTCCACTTTGTTTTCACTTGCCAAGATATGAACAAATGATCTCCTGACAGTCTCTCAAGGATATTTTGGGTCTCTATTGTCAGGTGAGAAATGTCAGGTTCTATTAAAAATTTTTTTTCAAAAATTAAAAACACAATGAATGGTGGACAAATTTTATATGTTAAAAGTTAAATGGGGCATAATGAGGAGAAATTTATGATAATACTATGGAATTTTGAAACTGGATGGAATCTTTTCCAATACAGTAATTTTTACAGATAAGAAAACCACGGCCCAATGAGGTAAGGAAATTCTGGTTAAGATTCTATATAGTTGTGGTTGTTATTGTTCAATTGCTTCAGTCATGTCTTTTTCTTCATGACCCCATTTGGAGTTTTCTTGGCAAAGATATCAGAGTGGTTTGCCATTTCCTTCTCCAGCTCATTTTACATGAGGAAAGTGAAATAAATGGGATTAAGTGACAGGATCAACACAAAATCTGGGTTTGAATTCAGGTCTTCTAGACACCATGCCAAGAGATCTATCCATTGTGTCACCTAGATAAATCAAATCATGTACATTAAAAACAAAAACAAAAAACCCTTTCAATCATGGATTTCCTCTCTGTCATATTAAATAAGGAAGAGAATCATGAGAAGAAGAAAGAGAAGGAAGAGTAGAAGGAGAGAAAAAAATAGTAGGAGGAAAGAGAGGAGATAATAAGCAGATGGTTTATAATCAGACTTCAGTAAATAATAATCCTGCCATATGAAGAAAAAAAATGTTTTGCCTACTACTTGTACAAGTTTTGGAGTTTTCATATTATTTTTATTTTTTGGCTTCTACAATCTGAGAACTCAACATGACCTCATAAAATAACTAATCTTCAGCCCGGGGGCAGAACTCCACCTCTACCACTGTGAATCAACTGAAGTTAACCTAAATCTAAACAGGTAAGAAAGAAATTAACTACACAGAGAGCTTGCTTTGAAAAACTACAGTACCTCAGAATACTATCTGCATAGGAGTTCTTTATTGTGCCTAAAATCCCTCTTTGCCAGAGTCTAATCCCATTCTATGCATTGCTTTCTTCACTGGGGACAGGCAACAGTTAGACTATCAACAAACAATTCAAAGTGAGGATGCATGAGAAGAGAGGAGCCAGAAATTTTCCTTAAGCTCTATCCCAAAGAAGAGTTTCCCATCTCTGATTTTACTTCTTTGAAAAATAGAATGAAAACACTCAATAGCTAATAGTACTTTTACTCTAGAATTATCTGCTTCAAACAACTATCCAAAGAAACTTAGTGTGATGTGCTTCTGAGCTTATTCTTATATCTTTAGGTAGATATGCAAGGATAATAAGTAAAATGTATCTGGCCCTTGAAGGTTTGTTAAGTATTGTACAAATAAATACTATCTCATTTAATTCAACACTCTCAGATAGGGGCTATTTTTATTCCCATTTTACAGATGAGGAAACTGAGGCTGAGAGAGAGAAAAAGTAACTTGTCTAAAACTTGTCTGAGGAAGAATTTAGTATTTTCCTAACTCTAAATCCAACACATCTATTGTGCCATTTACTTACTGAAAGATTTTTATTTGTATCTTTTGTTTTCCTATCATCAGTCATTTTTGGAAATGCCTCTCTCTTCCTCCTCTGTTTCTGCTCTTCTTCTCCATTAATTTAACCTTCCTTGATAGAACTAGTATTTATGTAGCATCTGAGGATGTGCTTTTTTGCATATACTAAAAGCCAGAAGTGTGTTCTAGTCATGAAGTAGTTGCATGATTTTGGGTAAAGTCATTTAAGTTTCACTGGCTTCATTTATAAAATAAAAGAAAAAAGAATACTAAACTTGGAGTTAAATAGCATTGTTACTTGCTATCTGTGGGGGATTTACTTTGCTTCCCTGAATTCAGTTTCCACATCTCTTTGAAGGTCTCTTCTAATTATCAATCTATTTTAATGTGACTAAATGATTCCTTCCCAACTCCACTATCCCTTCAATCTTCTATAAGTTTCAACCACATATATTGTGATCTATATTGTTCCTGACCATTGATAGATATGTAATACTTCACAAGAAAAAATCCAAAACAAGCAAATAAAAAAAAAAACCTAAAAATGATAATAGTGACTCAAGATTGTGCAACAAATCAGAGAGTGCAGAAGTAGAATACAGCTCTGTTGATGAAAGACCCTCTGGACCAGAATACATCAGATTGCTGTGTTTCATTTTCTCTGCTCTCCATTATGTGGCCTTCTTGATAAAATCATGGCAGCCTTTAATCAACAGTATGTAATTTATTCATCCAAGTCTATTCTTTTAATATATATTTGTTGACTCCCTTCATCCTCCATCATTTACCTGTTGGATTGAATATAATGTGTTTTGCTTGAATTTTAAAATACTTAGCAACCTGTGTGCTTCCTACCTTTGTAATCTTTTTGCATTACACTGTCCTCTCCATGCAAGAGGCACTTTTGTCTATAATTCTCATGTGGAAAAAACAAAACAAACAAAAACAACAACAAAAAAAAAAACAATTACTATTAACCTCCATTCCTTTCCATATCTTATTTTTCTCTGTTTGGAATCACTGAACAATGGATTAGAGGGTAGGGAATGGGGAACAGCAGGGTTTCTTGGAACACTCTGAGGCCAATAATGAAACAAAAAAGAAAAAAATAAAATTGCATTGTCAATTAATATACATATTTTTTTCCCTTCAGAAAAAGACTCTTTTGTCATTTTATTTTTAGAACACTAAAAAAGCCTGCAAAGCTTAAGGTTTCAAGTACTTCCCTGCTGTTCTGGTGACTTAATTTATTTCTTTAATTTGTTATAACCCCACAAAAAAATGTTATTCTATGGAGAACCCAATAGCCTGAGTTTTGCATGTATTATTTGTTGTAAGAGATTAATGAGGTAGCAGAAGCAATTTCTAAATGGATTCCCTTGATTTTCTTTTCCTTTTTTTTCTTTCAACTTGGATGCCAATCCGTCCATGAATCTGCTAAGTGTTCTTGGCATGTTTGATGTGGAGTGGGAAGGGAGAGTAGTAAGTAGATAATGAAACTGAAATTTTGCCTCTCTGACCTTTCCCTCCCACTTCTTGGCCCTGCACCTTAAAGAGATAAAGCCAGAGCTGAGCTATTCATTTCCCACTGCCATGGCAAGCATGCTTTTAAAAAGTACAAGAAGCCCTTGACATTTGCAGATTTGTTCTCCTCTCTTTGAGCATTTGAGATTCATGACCTTGATCCTTGAACTTCCTCATCCACACTGATGCTGTTTCATTACCATGATACACATAAGTTTGTAGGTTTCAATATCTTCCATTTTTTTTCCTACTGCAGGATCTTCTCCAGGTTGAAGTTTAGACACTTCTATGTCCACAACCTGAAGTCAAGTAGCTTCAGAGGAGGGAAGTGCTGGGACCAAAATCATCAGCTTGATCATGTGAAAGATGGAGTCAGTGGCTGAGGATGTAGAAGGATGAAGGGAGAAGCAGTGAATCAATACTAGACGAAAACAGAGCTTAAAATGAAGAGATCAGATTGAAGGGTTTTATATGAGTATTCCATTACCTCAGGTCTTACAAGCCTGTTCAAAAGGTCACAAAACTGAAAATGGACCATAACTGTCCATCCAGAGGTGATCATAGAAATCATGAAACTAACCTTATTTGCAGATGGGGCAGATGAGCCCAGAGAATTTAAATGACTTGTCTAAGATCACCAAAGGAATATAACTTATATTATGCATTTCCATACATAATATAAGTTATAGAATCAAAATTCAAACCCAGCACCCTGTAAATTGCATACCCTATCTTACAGCAAGATTATAACAGAGTTCCCATAGCTGAATGCACTTGGTTTTCTTCAAGTGTTTTCATGAAGCATTGTAAGACATAAGTTATATGACTATTATTATACCCAGCTGTGCTAGGCAGGCCTTCCAGCCTTCACTAAATTAATTGTAGCTGGACAGCTCCTGCTGGTGGTAGCAACTTCACTGTCTAAATAAATGACTATTTCCAAGTGGCAATGGACAAATCATGGTACCTTAAAGACAAACATAGGATAGTGGGAAAACAATTAGATAAAAAAATGACCATATTACTGGTTGGATACAATATTCCCAGATTTCCCTATTTGGAGGTTTTCTAGATTAGAACCATGTGAAGATCAAGGACCATCTTGCCAAACTGCATATATCATAGTATCAAAAAATAAGAGAATTATATCTTCCAGTTGGATTGGATCAGTATCCTTGTTGAAGAACCTGTTAAGCTAGAACTATTACAATTCTTTTTGTAACTTTTGACTTGTCATTTCTATGATTTTTAAATGATATATTATATATTATGTAACTACATTATGATTGTAAATTAATACTTATAACTGTAATAATAATATATAAATTGCATTTTGCCATATAATTATTATGATACCTGATATTATCATACATACATACATATCATATATACATACATATATGAATATATTTGTCTTAGAATTTTGTGAATTGTAAAGGTCTTTTTCCTTCTCAAGAATGGAAATCAATTATTATGGCTTATGACAAAATATATATATGCAAACACACTTATACACAGTCATATTTGTATGCTTATATAGATACATACATATAAACAACTGAATGAATGAGAAATCATTTAAGTACTTACTATGAGTAAAATGCTACTCTAAGCACTGAAAATGTAAATAAAACAAGATGCTATTATACTGATCTCCTCCCAATTGAAGCCTTACCTCTCTTAATAGGCTGTTTATATATTCAAATAAATTTATTTCTTCCACTATTATAAAATATAAGCTAATATTTTACCTGACAAATCTGAAAGGTAATAACCCAGAAGCACTCCAATAAGGCTTTGCTCCTCACTTAAGAGAATCAACAAAAGGTTATAAAAGGAAAATGTCCTCAGAAATATTCATATCCATAATAATTGGCTAATATTAAACAAGTGTGGACCTAATTGAACCTTGAATATATGATATGCATATATTCTGAGTTTTTTGGAGTCACCTATCAGTGTCAAAATGATTATGACTATAATATCAGCTACAAATAAATTTGAAGGGGTGATTGGAAGGACAAGTCTGAATTTAGATTCACCTCTTGATAGCCTCTAAGAACAATCATAATCACTCTGCAGCCTATGAATGAAACCAGGATTCTTTTAAGGGATTTGGTATTACACAGTAATGATGTAAAGCAGTTTTTATAGATTCACATCAATGATTTATTGCCTTAAGTTGTTCAATATGGAATAATGGTGTCTTCCATGAATATCTTCCTGATATTATAAAGCTTACTTCTAGACAGAATAATGAAGGCACCAGGAATATAAATGATCAGTCCATTAACACATAACATGGTGAGGTTAAAGCTGGAATCAGAAGAAGCTGGAAGAATTGTAAAGCAGATAAGGAAATTAATGCAAAGAAAGATTAAATGACTTGCCCAAGATCACAAAGTTAGTAAGGACCTTAGGTGGGGCATTTGAACTCAAGTCTTCCTGACTCAGGGTCCAGTGTTCTATCCACTGTACCACCTGCTTATAATTATGCATTTGCATATAACTCTTGTTTATGTCATTTTTTCATGCTTTCACATAACTAACATCCTGGCACAGGCCCTTATCATCTCTAATTTAAATAATCTAAATTAAAAAATCTATAATAGCTTTTTACTTGTTCTCTTCACCTCAAGTTTCTTTTCACTCCAATCTAGTATCTACTCAGCTGCCAAAGTGATTTTCTTTAAAGTGTAGGCTTGACTTATTTGTACATAAATATTTATAGCAGCTCTTTTTGTGGTAACTAAGAATTGGAAATCAAAAGGATGCCCATCCATTGGGTAATGGCTAAACAAATTGTATTATTATATTATGACTGATAAGAAATAATTATGCTATAAGAAATGACAAGCAAAATAATTCCAGAAAAACTTGGAAAGACTTAAATGGACTGATGTAAAGTGAAGTAAGAAGAATCAGAATAATGTTGTAAACATAAACAGCAATGTTGTATGATGAAGAATTGTGAATGACTTAGTTATTCCCAGAAATACAATGATTCAAGCCAATACAAAGAATTCTTAGGGAAGCATGCTAGATACTTCCAGAGAAAGAACTGATATTTTCTGAAGCAGGCTATTTTTTAGCTTCTTTCATTCTTTTTTTTATTCGTTTTTTCTTGTACAAATAGACTAATATGGAAATGTTTTATATGATTGCATATGTATAAAGTATATTGGATTGCTTATGATCTCTGGGAGCAGGGAGGGGAAGGAGGGAAGATAGAATTTGGAACTCAAAACATTTTTAAATGTTAAAAAAATGTTTTAACATGTAAAGGGGGATAAAATATTATTTTTTAAAAAAGGAAATAAAGGATATATTTGAGCATATTACCACCATCACCACCACCACCACCACCACCACCACCACTCCTCCTTCAATAAACTCCAATGGATCCCTCTTACTTCTCCTTGCTTGGAACTGAACTTTCTTAACAACCTGATCACTTCCTTTTTTTTTTTTTTTTTTTTTTTGTATTCTATCTCCATGACATAGCTACACAAACCTACTTGTTATTTTTCACTAATAACACCACATTTCCCCCCACCACTCTGACTTTGCATTGGCTACTCCCATGACTCAATGTTTTCCCTCCCAACCTCCAACTCTTAGAATTTTTGGCTTCCTTGCAAATACAGCTCAAATACTGCCTGCTTCAGGAAATTTCTCCTGCTCCTTCCTCTCTCTCTTTTCCAGATACTCATGAATCCCCTAACGTGACCTTCTATCTGCATTATCTCATATGTTCTAATTACCTTGTATGATTTGATTTGATTTTTGTCTTCCCAAACAGAATGTAAACTCTTTTGTTACAAGGGGCAATTAGAGTATGCCCTTAGCACATGCTTGCCAATTATTAATTGAGTGAGCATAGATCAGGGAAAGGAAGATTTGCAGTGGACTTCAATAATGATATAGTCCACCCCCTCTCATTTTAGAAATTAAGTAACATGGGTACAGAGAAGTTGGGTCCTATGTCGCATATAAGGACATGTAACAAGTGTGTCAGATACAGGACAGAATTCAGATCCTCCAACTTAAAAATGAAAGCTTTTTTAAAAAAATAAATTTGCATTATACTCTTTTTCATTCCTGTGCCACTTGTCACTTTGGTTTTTGGTGAAAGGGAAAAAAGTCGTTTGGGGGGGCGGAGCCAAGATGGCGGAGTGAAAAGATGACTCTCTGCCTCTCCTCCGATCTTCTCTCAAACCAACAATAAAATAAGCCTCTGAACTGATCTTCAAGTCAACGAACTCAGAAATATTTGGACACTGCTAGCTGATATCTCTGAAAAACTTCACATCTGGTTTGTCTAACTCAGACAGAGAGATAAACAGAAGACTCCTGTGTAGGCCGGAAATGAGGGTGGGACTCAGCTCAGCTCATCGTGGCAGAAATTCCAAACTCCAAACTCCAAATTCCAAACACCTGGAGTTTATCTGAGGCACTTGGGACACTCTGCCCTGATTGGGGGCAGGTGTTCTGGCAGACTTGCCTTGTTTAAGGAGTAATTTGGACTTAGTCCTAGCCCCCACTGGCTCAGCACCTTAAGTTAACTCGCCAAAGTGCCCCAGGGCAAAGATCTTCAGCCGCCGTTTCAGCTGCTGTTTTTGCCGCCGTTTTTTTCCCCTACCTTAAAGAGATATCCATGCTGTCTAAAAAAAAAAAAATGAAGAAGCAAAAGAGAGCTCTCACCATAGACAGCTTTTATAAAGAGAAAGAAGTGATGACCCCAGATCCTAAGGTTCCTTTAGACAAAATTCCAGAAGAAGTTATTAACAACCATCACTGGTCACTTTTTCAAAAGGCCTTTCTGGAAGATTGCATAAAGAACCTCAAAAGAGAGCTGGAGGATAAATGGGAAAATAAACTGAGATCAGTGCAAGAAGGATACAATATCTTGCAAGAAGGATATGATGCTCTGCAAAAGAGATATGAAAAAGACACCAATTTATTGAAAAATAAAATTAGTGAAGTGGAAAAAGAGTGCAATGAACAAAAAATTCAATTGGCCAGTTACAAAAGGAGCTTAAAAAGGTAACTGAAAGGGAAAAAAGTCAGAAATCTAAGGGCAATTTGAAGTAAATTGAAAAAAAAAACAATCTCAAACACAGAGATAGGTGTAATTGAATTTGAGAGAAGTTATGATTTAGTCCAATATAAGAACACATCATTGCCAGAAGCAACATGGTGTAATGGAAAAAGGAGTGGAAGATGGGCTAGATGGCAGTTTCATCCACTCAGCTTCATGGATGACTTTGGCTAAGTCACCTAAAATTCTTTCTCCCTCATTCTTCATTTCCTCATATGTGAAATGAGGATAATAATGCTTACACAATTCACCTTACCTAGTTGTAAGTTATGAGTGTTGTTATGAGTGAAGCCAAATAAGACAACAAATATTTATCAGGTGCCTACCATATGCCAGGGAAGCAAACTCTAAAGTAGTATATAAATTTGAGCTATTGCTATTCTCTAAAATTTGATGCTTAGGATAATGAAAAAAAAAAGACAAAGAAACTTCTGAACAAATTGAGAAATATAAGAAAAGAAAGAAGGTGAATATATTACTTTGCAGTTGTAAATTTAAAATCCAGAGTCAGTCACTACGTTTGCATGTGGTGTATATGTTTAAACTATGTTTTATAATAACTGTGATTGCTGTTTTTTCCTTTGGAAATGCATTTTAGATGACTTCTGTTCGGTGGAGTTAATTAAATAGCAAAGAAATATGTTTACTGCTACAAGTTCCACATGCTTGAAAGGATTTGTCACTGACTTTGGTCCAACCAGGACACCTTGGGAAACATAGCAACACTTAGCTGCACTTGGGAAAAACTTAATGAGTCATTAGCATGTCAATATTGCTATTTTCCCCTCCCCCAATATCCTTGTCTCACCCACTCTCCCATTTTGTATATTTAAGAAAAAGAAATCCAACTTGCATAGTTGGGCACTCGGAAATTAATTCCTAGATGTTTCTTAAAATACATTTCTCTAAATATTTCCAGTAAGTAAAACAACCCAACTAAGTCTGTTCTAGTTTAAGCATTTGTGCTCTCATCCAAGTATAGCAGAAGAAGCACCACACACCAGACTTGGAGTAGAAACAGGATTTTCTATTCATATGAGATTCAAAATGTTATGCAAAAATAATTTTTTGTGGTGAAAAATTTTCCTTGAAGACCTTCTTTGATGACTTGTATGGCATGGCCCCAACAAAACTACAGGCGTCAGAATAGCAGCTGGACTCTCATTTTGGATCAATCACCCTAAATAACAGAATGCTTTTTGTGGCTTTGTAAAATCCCTGGTTTAGAAGGGACTTCTAAACCAGTAACCAGACCCTTGCTATTTAGCATAAATTTATCATGTTGTAAAGATATTTGTGTTTTGTTCCACTCTGACCCAATCTAATTGGACAAATATTTATTAAGGACCATAGATATTATTACCAAAATGATGATGATGATGATGATAACTGAGAAGACATTTGATATACTTATATGCCCTTTATACATTACTTATGAAAATTATTTATACTTGTTTGTGCCTTCCATTTTCTGTTGGGTATTCTCCACTGATGACATGGTCTCCTTAGCTATTCTTTTTGTACTGGCTGCACCTACCTCCCAGAGTTGACCTGAGAATCAGATGAGATAATATTTGTAAGGTGCTCAGCTCAGTGCCTGGCACCTAGTTAAGTGCTACATAAATGTTAACTACTGCAAGTTTCTCAGGTTTGCAATTTATGCAACATCCTTTTTGTTTTACTATCCCTCCCCCATCTCCTTTTCTAATTTGTTTCCAAGGACTGTCAATTTCACTATTTATTGTCACTGTCACCACTCTAGTGCAGGTTCTCCACCTCATGTCTAGAATATTGCAAAAGCCTACTTATGGATCTGCCTGCTTCAAATCTTTCCCCAGTCCAAGCCATCAACTCCATCCTCCACTCATCAGCATGACAATTCCAATATAAAGCTTCTTAAGCTGTTAGTTCCAACCCTATATGGGGGTCATGTAACTGAATGTGGGATATGGTAAAACTATGATTTGCTGTCAGCAAATGTTGGTTTTTTATACTTATCTGATATATCTATATATCTGGGATCAAAAAAAAATTCGTGGGTGAGACAGGGTTACAAGTGGAGAAAATTTAAGAAGCCTTGTTCTAAAACATAGACTCAACCATGGAACTCCCTTCTACTCAACAAATTTCAATGGCTCTCTATCATAACTCCAAGATCATATACAAACTCTTTGTTATCTATTCAAAGCTCTTCATAAACTAACCCTTTCTTACCTCTCCAATCTTCTTATAACTTACTTTCTGCCAAATATTCTTCCATCCTGCCCTGGCCAATCATTGGTCTTAATGTTCTACAAATAAGGCAATCCATCTCAGATCTCTGTGTATTTTCTCTGGTTATCTTCCATGCCTGGAATGCTTTCCCTCTTTATCTCAATCCCCTAGATTCTTTTCTTTTTTCCTTCCCTTCCTTCCTTCCTTCCTTCCTTCCTTCCTTCCTTCCTTCCTTCCTTCCTTCCTTCCTTCCTTCCTTCCTTCCTTCTTTTCTTCCTTCCTTCCTTGTTGGAGACAAAGAGACTGTTGGAGACAAAGAGGTCTACCAAACCCCTGCCCCCCAAAAGGAAGTGCATACCAACAAGAGGTCTAATAAACATCACCAAACCCCTGCCCCCAAAAAAGTGCATACCAGGAAGCCAGATACGACCAATTATCTCAAGAAAGTTTCAAGTAGGCATCCTGCTTCAGGAAATCACACATACACCATATCCCTCCCCTTATTCAATTTCCTGACAAATGGTCAACGGATGTTACATCCTTTGTTATATGAAAGTTTACTTTGATGCACCATGTATAAAAACCCTGTACTGAGCCTCAATAAACGAGCTATTCTGTCCCTACACAGAGTGGTCTCCATTCTTTCCTTTCACAGCCCATCCCCAGGTTGAAGCCTCCCCAGCCTTTTTGGCTCACAGGCCGATGCGAGATCTCAGGCACCCTTAGCTCGAGACCCGCGGGTCGGGTCACTTCCTTCCTTCTTCTTTCCTTCCTTCCTTCTTTCCTTCCCTACTTCTTTCCTTTCATTCTCTACTTTTCAACATATTTAAGAATATTCAACATATTAAAGATATTTAGTAATTATTTATGGTTAAAAGGAATGGAAAATGGAAGGGACTCATCCATTTATCTTTGTTCAACTTTCCAAAACTAGCAACATTGTCTTGTTTGCCAATGGAAAATACTCAAGGCTAAGAATAGTTTCCTCCTTATCCTTCTTCTTTCTCCTCCTCCTCTTTCTTGTTCTTCTTTCTATACAAACATTTTTGTGTGTGTATGTGTGTGTGTATGTGTGTAACACTTTGGATTTTCAGGTATATAACTTTCTCTACTGTTCAACAGATATTGTAGACTTCAAAAAACTTTAGGTGGTACCAGAAAGGAGGCAGGAAGAGCAAAGTTCAACTCTTGCTGTAGATAATTATTAGCTTTGTGACTTGGGCATATCACTTATTCTCATTCAGCTTCTTCATCTAAAAAAATGGGCATAATAACAGCAACTACTTTGCAAGATTCTTCTGGGAATCAAATGAAATAATATAGGTAAAGTGTTCTGTAAATCTTAAGCTGTTTTATAAATGCTAGTTATTAAAGATATTCCATGAGGGTATGGGTCTTTCCACAAATCAGGGAGCAAATTATTCAGAAGTATATTGGTATTTCTGATTGGTATTGGTATATTGCTCACATATTTATAAGCATTGCATATTTATATCGAGTCAAGTCAGGTAACAAAATTTGTCAATTTTTACCTTGACATCTCTTTTATATTCCCTTTTCTATCCTTAGACATTGACACTGTCTTGGTCTAGGATATCATCACCTCTTTCCTGGTTTGATTCAATAGCCTGCATTAGCATTTTGGTGGCCTTTTTCTGTCTTCCCCTTCACATCTCAGCCTCCACTCAGCTGCCACATTGATTTTCCTAAAGGTCAGGTTTGATCATGTCACACATTTAGTCAGTAATGTTCAGTGGCTCCCCATTACTTGCAGGTTCAAATCTGAAGTTTTCTATTTAGTCCTTTAATAGTCTTTCTTACCTTTCTACTCTTCTCATACTTTCCTTTCCTACATGTATTTTAGGATTCAGTGACATTGACTTCCCTGGTATTCTTTTGTATTCCCAACACTTATGTTTAATATATAATAAGTACTTACTGGATGACTTCTTGGCTTAAAAAGATAAAATCAGAAAAAAGGCTAATAGTTGTGGCATACACTGGATCTGTCAAGGAAACTTAGTTTGGAATGTTGGCTTCACTAACTTAAGCTTCCTTATCTGTCAAATGAGTATTAGACTCCCTAAGGTCCCCTTTTATCTTCAAATATTATGATTCTTTAAATGTATACTTCCTAGAATTAGCATAAGAATTGAATTCAGGAGACTTTAATAAGCAGACTAACAACAAGATGACACAATGGTGTCCATGAGGCTGTTGGGGAAATTATAAAACGACAACTTCTTGTGATAGCAAGATTTCTACTCTCTGCTTTCCATTCCTTTCCTGCCCCCACCCCCCATCCCCACATCCCTACCTCATCCCCAGCATTTTAATGGGAACAGAGCCAACAGCCTAAGGAAAAAATCTATTAAAGTTGGTTCAATTTTTCATAATATAACATGATAACATAGCAATTAGATCTATGGTATACACCCAAGGCATAACAAATGAGTGTCATTTCACTAACATCTAGGGAAAATGTCCAAAAAAGATGCTTCCTCATCTAAATTGGAAGGAAAGAGTTTTAGAGAAATTCCATTTAGAAACTGATCTGAGGAAAGTATTTCTTCTTCATCATACCTCATCATAAAGGAAGGGCAAAGGATACAGGCACTAGATTACTAAGTTTTCTTGACCTAAGTCAGTGGTACCTATGATCAGGATTTGATTGCTCAGTATAGCAGCTGTTGAGGTGACAGATTCTATCCAGAGACTGGGAAACAATTCTGGGAGACTGTACTCTTGGTCAATTCTCATTCACTGCTTCTCTTTTGTTAGAGTTCCTTTCATTCCTGAGTCTCATCATTTTTCTCTCCCTTGACAGTCTTCATCATAGAGTTGGTTGTGGGGGGGTGGGGTTAGTGAGGCAGGGACCTAGCAGAATTACAAAGTACCTTCCATTCTTTCAATTACCAGGATGGGAGACATGGAGCCACTTTATTCTTATTTCCCACACATTCAGCCTTTTGAAACGGCTGTGCCACTCTTTCCTCATAGCTAATGAGGTTGTGTGGAGGGAGGGTTAAGATGGCCAGCCAATTAAAAGGATGATATGAAGGTGATCTGAATGGTCCGGCCTGCTGAGATACTGTAATTTTCAGAATTATAGCTAGTGCAATCATCACTAATGAGCTCAGTTTGGGCAGATTCTGTAACCTTCTCATGACATATACCAGTGGTGGAATTCAGCTTGTGGGCTGCTTTTTGTTGCATGGAGTTTGCCTTTTTTTTTTTGTTTGGTTAGGTTCTCTTTTTCAAATAGGAATCCACTGCTTAGATTTCAAAAAACCTTACTAGTGAGATGGCAAATCCCTGTGCAATAAAAAATAGATGAAGTAAAGGTATCTTGCTCATAAAAGGAAGCTCTGTGAAAATGAGCCAACAATCCTATTGAATATATGGATGTCAATGATTGATGGCTATAAATGGAATCTCAACATGCAAATGCAGAAAATGGATGGAAATTGTGTCACATATTTCAAGTAAAGGTGGCACATTATAAGTGTCAATTTATGTGCCCCTAGCTTAGAAGATACACAGGTTGAGCATCTGATATCATTCAAATTTCCTAAATTTCATGCAATACACAAGCATGTGGAACAGCCTAATGTAAAGAGGATGTTTATATGGAAGATACAGGAATATGAGTCATTATAGATTCTGGGTGATGAGAATTTTCAGAGACATAAGAGAAGGAAAAAAATATGAGTGTCAGCAAGGGACAAAAAAGAAGAAAAAAAGGAAGACTGGGGGATGGTGAAGAATCTAATCTTAGCATCCTTAGCCTTCATTTCCTGAGAAGCAGTGTTCTTCAATGCCAGCATTCCTATCTTTCATTCTGAAACTTATTGTTGATGGCAATGATGTGTTTCCCAAGGTTTTATGTTCAACTGCTATGAAATCTAACATAGCCCAATGCTGCTGAAGCTCCTATCCTAACATTATACTTGTCTTACTAATTTAGGAATATGGGATGAGAATATGGATGCTCTACCTTTCATCTCTTCAGGTTGAAAAAATGTTTTTGAGAAATTAAATGGCAAGAGTATTTGTTATAATTTTATGATTGTTATTGTTATAGTTGTTATAATTTTTTGATAATGTATCTTGCATTTTGATTTTAAGTTAGTGTCATTTACTATAATATAGTACAAACATGTAGAACTCAGGTCTGTTGAGTTTGAGAAGAGAAAGAGGCTCATGACTAAGAATTTAAACCTCAGATACATTATAGATCCCATTGATAAACATTTACAGCTATTGGAATAGATTATGTAATTTAGCAGGTTCATCTCCCAAGACACACTCCATCTTGTGACTTATAAAGAGACTCCTATTTCCTATATTAGATAAAGTCATGTTTCTGTTTCTTAGCTTTTCTTGTTTCCTTCAAGTCTTAGCTAAAATCCCTCCATTTGCAAGAAACGTTTCCTAGTCCTTAATACTAGTGGCTTCCTCTGACATTACTTCCAATTTCTTCTGTATGCACTTTGTTTTAACTTAGTTTTTTTGTGTTATCTCGATGTTAAGATTGTGAGATCTTTTGAAAGCTTTCATTGTGTCTCTAACGTGTAGCATAGCCTGCCATATGCCAGGTATTATACTAAATGCTGTGGCTACAAAAAAAGGCAAAAGACAGTAACGTCTTTCCAAGACCTTACAATTTAATGAATTGTTGACAAAGACAAATCCCTTTTTGTCTCAGTAAGAGTGTCTGGATGAGTTGTCTTTTCTCTCCATTCCCCTTCATAAAGCCTAACCCTCCCCCCCACCCCAACAAAAAACAAAAACAAAAAACCAAACTCTTCAGTGATCAAACTTCTGGTGATGAAGTTGATACACTTTGCCATATTGATTCTCAAACATAAACACAATCCATTATTATGTATGTACTTGAGGCTTATGCAGCTTAGTAGGATCTACCAAAGTCTGTACTACTTTGTATAGTCTTCAAGAAATCAGAGGCACATCTATTATGAAGTGAAGTTTCAGGGTAAGACATTATTAAAGTTACAAGTAAGTAACAAAGCTATATTACGATGTAGATATATATATATATATATATATATACATATATGTGTATATGTATATATATATAGTGTCTGTGTATGTGTGTAGATATATATTTACACACACATATATGGGGATTTCATAGTAACTACCTTTCCTTTTGCCTCTCTTGACTTAATTTCTTCACAAAAACAAGTTCTGTTTTTATTTATGTTTGTTTAAAGAAAAGAAGAAGAGAAAGAATATTTTAAAGTGTCAAAGAAAATCTTCCAGGAAATACTATACAGATTCTTTACTAGACACCAGACAATGGCCTGGGGAAAATGTTAACATGCATCAACACCAAACTCTCTGATTGACTTAACTAAATGTTTGGGTACCAATATTTACTTAAACATTTTTATTTTATTTCCAAATGAAAGGAGTTGAGGACAAACACAAAGATAAATGGCATTAGAAACAGGTTAATTAAAATATAAATAGAACAATAGTCCTTAAAAAAATCTATATCAGTTATTTAAGATGGGGGCATGAATCAGCTAATCAATCAATATTTGTTAAGAGTCCAGGCCTGAGGACACAGAGACATAAAGAAACAGCCCTGCCTTTAAGGAGTTTATATTCTAATGGAAGAAATACTGTGTATACATATAAATAGACACCATGCTTACCTGGTGAATATAATGTGATTTTGATGGTAGGAGGTAAAAACATCCAGGGACAAGATTTGGAAAGAAGCTCTTATAGCATATGGTGCTTGAATTGAGCCTTAAAGGGAATCTATGAGGAGGAAGAGATTAAAAATGAATTCATTCTAGGCATGGAAGCTAGTTTGTACAAAAATGCAGAGAAGGAAGATGAAATGTCATATGTAAAGAAAATTATGTAGACAATTTGTCTGTTGCTCAGAATGATTGAGAAGAATAATGCAGATAAGTCTAAAGAGATAACCTAGAGCCAGATTGTGAAGAACTTCAAAAGCCAAACAGATGTTTTTGTTTAATTGTAGATGTAGGAGCAAAAGAACTAGGGTTGCAGTTGAAAATATCATATCCAGCAAACTTAAACATAATCCTGAATGAAAAAAAAGGATATTCAATGAATTGTCTGATTTTAGGATTTTGTTGCAAAAAAAAAACCTGAACTTCATAGAAAATTTGACATGTAAGATCCAGGAAAAATATCAGATAAACATCAAAGATTAATTTCAAGGAACTCAATAAATACAAAGTGTTTATATTGGAAATATGAGCCCTAAGATTATTTTTAGTAATTGGGTAGTTCAAGAGAAAGATTGGGGCAGAGCTGAGGATGATATGATCCTAAAAAGCAAAACCATGTAGGAAAAAGGTAAAAAAAAAAGAGTAATTAGGTTATACAAATGAAGTACAAGAGCAAGAACTAACATAGAGGAATTAGATGGGAGAGTAGTTCTGGAATTCTATTCACATTGGGATGGATTAAAGAGGGGACAATACACACACATACATACACACATGTATCTAGAAGGGTATATAAATTTTCTAAATTTATTGAGAAATAAGAGTGGGAGAAAATAGAATAAGGGAGGTAAAGAAGGGGATGTAGATTAATAGGAAGAGGAAAAGGTGTGTATATCAATGAGAATGGGATAAAGAGGGAGGGAAAAGGTGGGAAGAAAAGATGGAGGGAGAGGATAAGAGGAATCCTGGGTAGGGAGTAGGTTAAATAATAACAAAGCAAGGTAGCAGGTAGAAAAAAAGTAGAAGAGCCAGCAAGAGAAAAACACAAACATAATAAAAATGATCACAAGTAGAATGTATTAGAAAAAAATTAGCCATAGTAATCACTGATCTCAAAGTTAAAATTAAAATAGAATTAATAAAAGAGAATAATACATCAGCCATATTAATTAATATTGTTTTAAATTATTTAAAACAACTAGATAGTATAAGGTTGGAATATTATTGTGATATAGGAAATGATGAGTTGGTAGAATTGGAAAACATGGAAAAACTTGGACCCAAGATGGATGATGTCATCCTTCTTCAAAGAAACAGCTGACACAGAAGCATAGTATAGCCTTACACAGATGCGTATGAGTGTATATGTGCATATATCTGTATGATAATAGATATATGTATGTATATGTTTATATATATGTATGTATGTATATATGTATGTGTAAACTGTAGCCTGCTTGAGGGAAATGGGAGGAGGAAAGGGAGGGAGGAAGAATAAAGTAAAAAATTCACAGCAGAGAACAAAAGAAAACTCATAAGGAAGCAAAGATGGACAGTTCTGAATATAATACATAGCATTTATTATACATGCTTTCTTGAAATGGAATTTTATTGTTTCATATATAGAATCTTTTATGTTCTGTGCACATGACAGTTTTTCTCTTTTTTTTTCTATTTTGTATTTATGTTTTAAATAAATAAGTCTATTTTAAAAAGGGTGGGGGAGAGTAGGAAGCCCCTTGAGCTTCTTGTGTAGGTAAATAACACAATCCCTGTAGGAATGCTTTCCTTGATATTCTCTTCTCCTTAGATTTTCAAGACACCACTGTCCTTCTTCTACATATTATATTACACTACACATTCTAAGTCTTCTTTGTGGAATCCTCATTCAAATCATGCTGTCACCTTGGGAAGTGATGTGATCACTGAGAGTATAGAAAGATGAGAGGAGAGAGCTTAAGGAAATACTTTAGACTACAAATTAGCATATGGGACTAAGAAAGAAATGTCAAATAGGATTAAGAGAATTCAGCATCACGAAAACCCTTAGAAGAGATACCATTTAGGAGGAGAAGGTGATTGGTTAACTGTATTAAAGCTGCGAAGAAGTCCTAAAGAATAAGCACTGAGAAATTGGATTTGTTTATAGCTCATTGTTTCTTTGAAGAAAGAAGTTTCAGTTGAGTGACTGATCAAAAAACCAGATTTCAAGATCTTGAGAAGTATTAATAGGAGTGAAAGTGGTAGTAATAAATGTAGAAAGCTTTTATTTAAGAGTTTGTCTATGAAAGAAAGAAAGAAAAATTATAGGATGACTTTTTTTTGAGAAGTTGACATGGTCAAAAAGATAATGATAAATTTTGGAGAGGATGTGGGAAAACTGGGACACATGCATTGTTGGTGGAGTTGTTAAATGAGCCAACCATTCTGGAGAGCAATTTGGAATTATGCCCAAAGGCCTATAAAATAGTATATATCCTTTAACCTAACAGTGGCACTACAGGGTCTGTATCTCAAGGAAATTACAAAGGAGTGAAACAGACCCATATGTGCAAAAATGTTTCCAGCAGCTCTTTTTGTGGTGGCAAAGAATTACTTTCATATACCATTTCTCAATAGAGTGCATATATTCATTTTCCAATTCTTTGCCACTTTCTTTGAGTATATGCAATCTACTGAGGAATAGTATATGAAAGTAATTCTTTGCCACACACAAAAAAAGCTGCTACAAACATTTTTGATCCTATGCATATCAATTATTATATGGTGCATAGGGAAAGGTCAATGTCTTATGATACTTAGTTGTAATGTCTGTCTATTCTTCAATTTTCACACATTTCATAGCCAAGAAAATTCAACCCTGAAGGGTCCCATATTCAATGGTTTAAAGTCTGATGTATAAGACAAGGTCCACTTAAAGGGCCTCCATTAAGGCCTCTAGAAGGAGCAGTGTATGAATTTTACTCTAATACAACCATAAAAGGTGGACAGATCCACAATCTCAAATGGTACAGATGATAATCAACTTATACCTTCTCATCAAATCTTACCCATGCTGCTATAACTCTTTTCTCAAAAAGGGAGTTTGGGATTTACACAGATTTGGATTCAATCTTGAAGGTTTGCCATTTTCTGAGTGGCTTGTGACCTTCCCCATATAGCTTTTTTGTAAGGAGTTATTTGCCTTTTCCATTTCATTAAATCCATTTTGGTTTTGTTGTTGTTGTTTTTTTTTTTGTTTTGTTTTTATTAAAGCTTTTTATTTATAAAACATATACATGGGTAATTTTTCAACATTGACCCTTGCAAAACTTTCTGTTATAAATTTTGCCCTCTTTCCCCCACCCTTTCCCCTAGATGGCAGGTAGTCCAATACATGTTAAATATGTTACAATAAATGTTAAATCCATATACGTATACATAGTTATACAATTATCTTTCTGCATAAAAATTTTGGCTCAAGAAGGAGAAAAAAACTGAGAAAGAAAACAAAATGCAAGTAAAAACAACAGAAAGAGTGAAAATGCTATGTTGTGGTCCGTAGTCCTCTCTCTGAGTGCAGATGGCTCTCTTTTCATCACTAAACAATTGAAACTGGTTTGAAACGTCATTGTTGAAGAAAGCCCTATCCATCAGAATTGATCATCATATAGTCCTGTTGTATATATATATATATATATATATATATATATATATATATATATATGTGTGTGTGTGTGTGTGTGTGTGTGTGTGTGTGTGTGTGTGTGTGTGTTTCTACAGTGCATAATGATCTCCTGGTTCTGCTCATTTCACTTAGCATCAGTTCATGTAAGTCTGTCCAGGCCTCTCTGAAATCATCCTGCTGGTCATTTCTTACAGAACATTAATATTCCATTATATTCATATTCCATAACTTATTCAGTCATTGTCCAGCTGATGGGCATCCATTCAGTTTCTAGTTTCTAGCCGCTACAAAAAGGACTGCCACAAACATTTTTGTACATGTGGGTCCCTTTCCCTCCTTTAAGATCTCTTTGGGATAAAGGCCCAGTAGAAACACTGCTGGCTCAAAAGGAATACACAGTTTGATGACTTTTTTGAGCATAGTTCCAAATTGCTCTCCAGAATGGTTGGATCTGTTCACAGTTCCACCAACAATGTATCAGTGTCCCAGTTTTCCCACATCCCCTCCAACATTCGTCATTATCTTTTCCTGTCATCTTAGCTAGTCTGACAGGTATATAGTGGTATCTCAGAGTTGTCTTAGTTTTCATTTTTCTAATCAATAGTGATTTGGAACACCTTTTCATATGACTAGAGATAGTTTTAATTTCTTCATCTGAAAATTGTTTGTTTATATCCTTTGACCATTTATCAATTGGAGAATGCCTTGAATTCTTATAAATTTGAGTCAATTCTCTATATATTTTAGAAATGAGACCTTTATCAGAACCCTTAAATGTAAAAATGATTTCTCATTTTATTGCTTCCCTTCTGATCTTGTCTGCATTAGTTTTGTTTGTACAAAACCTTTTTAGCTTAATATAATCAAAATTATCTATCTGGTGTTTAATTATGAGTTCCAGTTCTTCTTTGGACACAAATTCCTTCATTCTCCAAAGATCTGAGAGGTAAACTCTCCTATGTTCCTCTAATTTGTTTATAATATCACTCTTTATGTCTAAATCATGAACCCATTTAGATCTTATCTTGGTATGTGGTGTTAGGTGTGGGTCAAGGCCTAATTTCTTCCATACTAGTTTCCAATTTTCCCAGCAGTTTTTGTCCAATAGTGAGTTCTTATCCCAAAAGCTGGGATCTTTGGGCTTGTCAAACACTAGATTGCTATAGTTATTGCCATTTTGTCCTGCGATCCTATCCTATTCCATTGATCAACTACTCTATTTCTTAGCCTGTACCAAATGGTTTTGATGACCACTGCTTTATAATATAGTTTTAGATCTGGCATAGATATGCCAGTTTTATCAGCAGTTTTTTTTTCATTAATTCCTTTGAAATTCTTGATCTTTTGTTCTTCCAGATGAATTTTGTTACTATTTTTTCTAGGTCTGTAAAATAATTTCTTGGGAGTTTGATTGTTATGGCACTAAATAAGTAGATTAATTTAGGTAGTATTATAATTTTTATTATATTTGCTCAGCCTACCCATGAGCACTTGATATTTTTCCAACTGATTAGGGCTGACTTTATTTGTGTGGAAAGTGTTTTGTAGTTGTGTTTGTATAGTTCCTGACTTTCCCTTGGTGGATAGATTTCCAAATATTTATACTATCAACAATTATTTTGGATAGAATTTCTTTTTGTAGCTCTTGTTGCTGAACTTTATTGGTAGTATATAAAAATGCTGATGATCAGATCCATTTTGTAGAGAGTTATATGATTTTTCCATTTCATCATACCTATTTTAAAGGGGTTTTCTTCAGATAATTTCCATTTTTCCTTTTCCATACCCTCTTGCCAAGATTTTATTTCCTTTCCTTTTTTTCTTTTTAACTCTCTTTTAAGATCCTTTTTGAATTCTTCGAAGAGAGCCTTGTGAAATGGGGACCAACTCATATCACACTTTGGGGCTTCATCTAGAGCTGATTTGCATTTAGGAATCTCAAGGTTTGAAGTCTATTCTTTTTTCTTTTCATAAAAGCTGTCTATGGTCAGAGTTCTTTTTTCATTCTTGCTCATTTGTGTGTGTGTGTGAGGGGGGTGAGGGGTGGGGGGGTGTTGAGGTCTGCTCTTAAGGTAAAGGGACACAGTCACTTTAGTTTGCCCTGGGGTAGTTCTGCTTTCTGACTTCCGGTGTTAGGTAATTGTGGCCAGGTCTTGCATTCTTCTGGGGCTCAGTGGCTCACAATTTGTATTTTATATTTGCTTTTGGGTGTCTAGTAGCAAATCTGCTAAACCCACAGCTTGCAACCTGGACTGAATAGCTTAAGAGCTTCACAGTAGATTCCCCAGTGCATGGATACTACAAAGCTTTAACTCCCTAACCCAGCTCCTTGCCTCAGGCTCCATGTGCCACAATCTGGAGTCAGCAGCCTATCCCTCTGCCTGATTGAAACACACCTGTTCTGAAGTTCTTCCAAAGTATCTTCTTCTGGAAATTTTTTGTACTCCAAATATTTATGGGTTTTGTCCCTCCAAAATCAGTTCAGAGGCTTAATCTGCTGTTAATTTGAGGGAAGCTTGGAGGAGGTCAGCTAGAAGAATATCTACTCTCTGCCAGCTTGGCTCCATGCCCTTCTCCCTCCCCCAGTCCTCCATATAGGTTTTAGGAAACCTCAGAAACTACTTCAGCTGAATTGTCAAACAACAAACAAGTAGATATTTATTAAGCACTCTGTGCCACCTGCTAGAGATATGCAGACAAATAAAGTAAAGGAATTTTCATTTTATCAAGAGACATATATATGTAAAAATTACTAAATACAAAATAAATGCAAGGTAAATTTGGGGTTGTGAAAACTTTAATGAATACAATCACGCAATATTTATTCAAGACAGTGATAAAAAAGAATGGCCTAATATCCTAAACCCTTTAGGTAAACAATAGGAAATATATCTTACTTCTAAAGATTTCCATTAGATATTCTAATTATTTTTTGTGGCTTGCTTCTCCCTTGGTTGAATGCCAATTCCTAAAATCTCATGACACCAACAGTGGAAGCTCCAAATCATACCTATAGGATCCTCATCTACCAGTGACTCTTTATACCTATCATTGTCTCTGCCTGTTGTTTTTTTTTTTTTTTTCTGTAAAACTGCTGTGTCTTCAGAAAATTCTGTGGCTACTGGTTCATCCTCAGAAACTTCTGCCACCTATCCAGAGATATTCTCTGTTTTTGTTGCCATGTTGAGAAAATATTCTCCTCCTTGTGGTTCTTTCAGCCAGTCTTATTCTTTTAATAACTCTTGCCTGGTATTTTCTACTATGCCCTTTAGAAATCTGGGAAAGTAATTTGTTTTTTCCTATATGTTTCATTTATATGTACTTTCTGACTCCCTTCTCCACCCATAAGAGGGAGGAGGAAGAAAGTTTCAGCTAATTTTATACCAGGATCTTCTTGTTCATATCTTTCATATCATTACCTAGAGATACAATAGATTGCATCATATGCAGTGTTACCTTATAACATATACATTGTTACCTAGTACAACTTGAGGTAGTAGGCAAGGATTTGCTAACAATATGTGTATGTTGGTAGATATAATAGTATGAAGGCAATTAGAAAATAATATAGATTTGGGGAGTTTCTATTCATAGAGATGGAGTTTAAGATATGTGTATATAGGTAAAAATAAGAAGCTGACATTACAGATAAAAAGGTCACAAAAGGGCTATTTTATAATACAATATATAGGGGAAAGTGAACATAATACATATGGAGATAAGACTAGAGAGAAAGGACCACACCATCAGCCGAAATAGTGCTATCTCCAACAGAATTTCTTAACCTGGGTTCCATGAGTATTAAAAAAACAATTAAATAACTCTATTTCAATATAATTCATATTCTTTATAGGACATCTTTACTCTTAACTTTAAAAAATGATTTTGAGATGGGGTTCATAGATTTTACCAGATTACCAAAGGAATACAAGATGGAGAAAAAAAGTTAAGAATCTGTTTTTGTTATTTCATAGTTGAAAAAACTGAGAACTGAAATGAAAGTCGAAATATGATGCCATCCATTGTCCCAGAAGATAGACTGAAAGAAATAGAGGTTCAAAGAGGCAAAATTTAACTGTCTTATAAGGAAAAATCTCCTTATAATTAAAGTAGTTTCAAAAAGTAGAATGAGTTGCTTTCAGGAATATTTGAAAAGTAGTTATGAAGTCTTTGCATAAAGATTTCCAAAGAAGCAGAATCTACTGCAGGAGACAGATGCCACTATACTCTTTACATTGGGCTAGATGACCACTATGGTCCTCTTCCAGCAGCGAAATATCTGTACTACAAATGGTACTAATTAAATTGGGTAAATAAGTAGGAGTTTTGTTACTGATGACTTCAAAAACTGGAGAGGAAAACTCAGTCTTGATGAGGCAGTCAATAGGAATCCACAACAGAAAATAATAGCATGAGAAAAATTATATTTGAAATAGGAAGAAATATACAGTAAGGTGGTATTCCTTTATATAACAATAAATCACCAGTTATACTGTGGTCCAACAGCTGACAATAGATGCTGTTGAATCTATTTTACAAAACTGATCTGATTTTCCAGTAATATTTATTTGGTTTCTGCAGAGAAGTTTTCAACATAGAAATAATTGATGATGCTAAAACTATCATTAGTGGTGCTATCATACAAATTAACACATTAGTAAGATTCATAGTACATAAAAAATATCAGCACAATCTTCACAGAAATACAAGAATGGAGACTAAAAGAAATTGAAAGAATTTTGCTTTTTACAATTTGTCTTTACATGAAGTCATTATTGCTTATTTGTGGAAAAAACACAAGTGAGAAAGAAGAACATGGATTTGAAAAAAATCTGTTTTTATAGGCTAGCTCTGATTTTTGTGCATCTACAGTAACTGCAAACTATACTTGTTTAGTCCCAGTAACTTTCACACATAAAAAAGATTATGAGTGTAGCCAGGACAGAGAATAAAATGTCTTAGAGTGGGAAAAGACTTCAGAGAAAAATTAATACAATCAAAGCCTTCATCTTACAGATGAGGATTAGGAAACCATAGAATTCTAGAAAAGTTACTTGCCCAAAATCACAGAGAAAAGAGTGGAGTTGGGATTCAGATTCATGTTCTTAGATTCAAGATTCTACTGTCTATCTTCTAGATATTACAACTGTTTTCATTCCTCAACTCTTTCCACCTTATCAGCTCTCTTGTTTTCATGTATTTATTAGAATGCAATAAAAGGTCAAAATAGCTTAAGGGTTGTAACCTAAAACTTTATTTCCATGAAAATATTTTGGAAGGAATATCCATTACAATATTAATCTTATAAAGGAGGGAGGTCAGTCTTCTATCACATTGCGTATCTCTGTTAGGCGAGGCAGGAACTTGGGTCATTATATATAACTGTGACCATTGTAATATATGGAGACCATTGCAATACAAATTAAGTGATGCTTCACTACAAATTGTTTGGAGCTGAAATGTCTCTCACTTGATAGAAATGTCAGTGTTGAAATCACAGTTTGAATTTTGATGGGTAATAATTATTGAATCTGAATAATTAAGCATATCTATTCTTGGGGATCATTTAACCCAAAAATTATTATCCACAAAATTAAAACTACACTCAAAATTCACATTTTCCCTCTGGTGATGAGAACATGTAAATTTCCTTCCATTAGCAATTGTTTCTTACATTAAAAAGTAGGTAGAATTCAACTGACTGAAGTAATAAGAAGATATGACAATGTATATAGATATTAAGGTGACAAGATCTGAATCCAGGGATAGAAGAAGGCTGATCATTTAGCCAAGAAGGCTGTCCTACTTTGATATATACTATCTTGTAATTATGGGAAAGTCACTTAACATCTTAGTGATAGAAGTGACTTTTAAAAGAAGTTATTTTGCTTTTTAACATTCAATTTTTAAAAACTTTAGTATCACATTTTCTTCCTCTCTCACTTCACCCATGCCTAAGCTGGTAAACAATTTAAAACAGGTTATATATGTGAAATCATATAAACCATATCTCCATGTTGTGGTGTGGTGTGAAAGAATGTAAAGCTCCCCCCAAAATATAAACAAAATAAAGCAAGTTAAAAATAGCATGTTTAAATCTGCATTTAGACTCCATCAGTTCTTTCCCTGGATATGGAGAGCATTTTTCATCATGAGTTCTTTGGAATTGTCTTAGATTATTGTATTGTTAAGAATAGCTAAGTCATTCACAACTGGTTGAACATCATACAATATTGCTATTACAATATACAATATTCTCCTAATTCTTCTCATTCCACTTTGTCATCCAAGTCTTTGCAGATTTTTTTTTTTTGAACATCAGTCTACTCTTCATTTCTTGTACCACAATAGTATTAGATTACCATCATGTATCACAACTTGCTTAACATTACTCAACTAATGGGCATCCTATCAATTTTCAATTCATTCACACCACAAAAAGAGCTACTATAAGCATTGTTATTTAAATAGGTCCTTTTCCCTTTAAAAAAAAATTTAATGGACCTAATAATGGTTTGTTGGATCAAAGAGTATATATAGTTTGGTTGCTCTTTGAGCATACTTCCAAATTACTCTTCAGATGCAAATTAAGACAACCCTGAGGTACCACTACACACCTGTCATATTGGCTAAAATGACAGGAAAAGATAATGACGAATGTTGGAGGGGATGTGGGAAGGCTGGGACACTGATCATTGTTAATAGAACTGTGAACAGATCCAGCCATTCTGGAAAGCAGTTTGGAATTATGCTCAAAAAGTTATTAAACTGTGCATACCCTTTGACCCAGCAGCATTTCTATTGGGCTTATATCCCAGAGAGATCTAAAAGGAAGGAAAGGGACCCACATGTTCAAGAATGTTTGTGGCAGCCCTTTTTGTAGTGGCTAGAAACTGGAATGGATGCCAGTGGATCCCATCAATTGGAGAATGGCTGAATAAATTAAGGTATATGAATATTATGGAATATTATTGTTCTATAAGAAACGACCAGAAGGATGATTTCAGAGAGGCCTGGAGAGACTTGCATGAACTGATGGTGAGTGAAATGAGCAGAACCAGGAGATCATTATACACAGCAACAACAATACTATATGATGATCAATTCTGATGGACATGGCCCTCTTCAACAATGAAGTGTTTCAAACCAGTTCCAATTGTTCACTGAAGAAAGCCATATACACCCAGAGAGAGGGATGTGAAATGTGGACCACAACATAACATTTTCATGCTCTCTATTGATGTTTGCTTGCATTGTGTTTCCTTTATCTGATTTTTCTTTCTTGTAGATACGATTTATCTTACACAACAATGGTAAGTGTGGAAATATGTATACATATATTTGATTTGTCAAGTATTTTAACATAATTAACATGTAGTGGATATCCTGCCATCTAGGGGAGGGGTAGGGAGTAGGGGGGAAAAATTTGTAACAGAAAGCTTTGTAAGGGTTCATGTTGAAGAATTACCCATATATATGTTTTGCAAATAAAAAATAAATAATTAAAAACAAAATAAAATAATTATACATTAAAAAAAAAACAAATTACTCTTCAGAAGGGTTGGATCAGTTCACAGCTTTATCAACGTTGCATTTTTCACTTTCCTTTTCTGTCATATTAGCCAAGTTGATAGGTATGAATTGATACCTCAGAGTTGTTTTAATTTGCATTACTCTAAATAATAGTGATTTAGACCATTGTTTCATATGACTATAGAAAGCTTTGATTTCTTCACCTGAAAGCTATTTATTCATATCTTTTGACCATTTATCAACTAGGGAATGACTTGTATGATTATAAATTAGACTCAGTCCTCTACATATTTGAAAAATGAAGCTTTTATCAGAGACATATGTTGCAAAAATTGCTTCCCGCTTTCTAGGCAAATTTTAAAAATTATAACTTCAAGAGAAGAAGTCAGCCTATATTAGCATGAGGAGTTTCCTTATCAATAAAATCAAAAGGCCATGAGAAGAGCTTTCAATTGAAAATATGTAGAAAGCTCATAGCAATAAATGAGAGCAAGGGGTAATTTACCCATCAAATCTTTGGAGAAGGAAGGAATTTATGACCAAAGAAGAAATAGAGAACATTATGAAAGGGAAAATGGACAACTTTGGTTACATTAAATTAAAAAGCTTTTGCACAAATAACACTAACAGAAACAAGAGAAAAGGGAAATATAAAAGTGGGAAAAAATCTTTACAGTACTATCTCTGATAAAAGTCTCATTTCTAAAAATATAAAGATCTGTGTCAAATTTATAAGAATGTAAATCATTCCCCAATTGATAAATGGTCAAAGGATATGAACAGATAGGTTTCAGATGATGAAATTAAAGCCATCTATAGTTACATGAAAAGATGCTAGCTATTTGCAAAAATGCAAATTAAAACAACTCTGAGGTACTAATTCACAGCACTCACATTGGGTGAGATAACAGAAAAAGATAATAATAAATGTTGGAGGAAGTATGGGAAAACTGGGACACATGTATTTTTGGTGGAATTGTGTTATGACCCAACCATTCTGGGGAGTAATTTGGAACTATGCCCAAATAGCTATCAAACTTGTGCCATACCCTTTGACCCAGCAATGCCATTATTAGGTCCGTATCCCTAGAAAATCATAAAAGAGGGAAAAGGACCCTACATGTAGTAGGTCTTTTTGTGGTAACAAAGAATTGGAAAATGAGTAGATGCCCATTAATTGGGGATTGGCTGAACAAGTTGTGATATATGAAGATAATGGAATATTATTGTTCTTAAGAAAAATGATGAACAAGCTTATTATAGAAAGACCTGGAAAGATTTACGCGAATTGATGCTGAGCAAAACAAACAGAATCAGGAAAACATTGTATGCAATAGCAGCAACAATGTGTGATGATCAACTATGAAAGAGTTGGTCCTTTTCAGTGGTTCAGTGATCCAAAGCAATCCCAATAGACTTTGGATAGAAAATGGCATCTACTTCCAGAAGAAGAACTAAAGAAACTGAATATAAATCAACATATGCTATGTTCACTTCTTTTCTGTTTTTTTTTCTCTTTTCCCATAGCTTTTCCCTTTTGTTCTGATTTTTCTCTTCCCAACATGATCCATAAAGCAATATGTATTAAAAAATAAATAAATTTACTAGAAAAAAGGAAAGCTCACAGTAGTCTTTTTGTGATTACTTAAAACTTCAATACTTTTTTTTTCAGGTGATCTGCAAGTCAAAAACAAAACAACTTATAGTGATTTAAATATACAAAGAAGAAAAAGTTCTAAACATCAGAAAGGATTCTTGATGTGTGACATAGGATTAGGATATAGCAAAAAAGTAGCAGTGAAGATAAAGAGAAGGAGTAGTATTAAATGTTTGGAGCTAAGTAATCAATTTGAATAGGATTTCCCCCAAGAGGAGTAATAGATCACTTCTAAGAAGGAAGCAGCCACTTCTCTAAGGAAAGATACATAAATACCATCAGGTGAGAAAATAACAGGTAAAAAAGATGCGCAAAGGGAATTAATTACTTCCTGCTAAAAGAAGGAAGCAGGTCACTATCATTCTTACATTCTTACTGCTGAAAGCAACTATTAAATAACTTGATAGTAACAATAGACACCTCCTGTCTTCCCAGATAGGACATCTGTTCATAATGTAACAGAGAACCTCACCAAACTGGTCCAACCAGATGACTATCTTTCACTTTTGGTGATTTGTATAAATCGAATCAAACTGCCAGAAGGAATCTAGAAACCATTGCTAAAGATTATGAAGTCTTAGACAAGAAACTAAAGACCTTAGAAGTGTGTTTTCACCCCAATTGCCAAACAAAGGCAAGGATTCAGAAGAGAAAAAGAAAGTCCAATGGAAAGTACTAATTCAGGACATGCTATTCTGAGCCATAGTTTAAGATATAGGAATGATATTTTCCTGGGTAAGTTAGGACTACTCCTAAATTGTTCAATAAACAAACATTTGACTGAAATCTGGGAAATCAAATCAAAAGTTCTTAAACTGAAAAGGAGAAAGGATAAGAGTGTCAGTATATGTCTACCAAGATAGCTAATATGTTTGTTGTTGTTTAGTCAAGTTCAACTATTCATGATACCATTTGAGGGTTTTTTGTTTTGTTTTGTTTTGTTTTTTGGCAAAAATACTTGAGTAGCTTGCCATTCCTTCTCAAGCTCATTTTACAGAGGCAAACAGGATTAAGTGACTTGCCCAAGGTGACACAAATAGAAAATGTTGGATTTTAACTGAGGTCCTCTTGACCCCATATTTACTACCTTATCCACTGTGCCACCAAATTATGCTAGATAATATAGAAAGTACTTCTGATATAAGGGAGAAGTTAGAAGTTGTGCTATTATCTCTATGGATTCTAACACTAGTATTCATTTGCCTCCAGACCTTGGAGCTTTACTCAGGCTGTAGGGCTTTTCACCCAGAAATATCCTTTTATCATTTGAGCCTCCCCTCCATTTTTGGGTCTACCAAGGCTAGCCATGATTCATTCCCTTCATGCCTGTGCTTCTCACTCTCCAACCTATGCAATCATACCCTTACAGAATAATTTTCCTCCAATTCCAAACCCCCTCTTTCAGCTTTTTTTCTGTTTATTTGTTTAGGTATATTTTCCTCATTAGAATGTAATTCCTTGAGAGTAGGAACTATCTTTTTGCTTGTATTTGCTTGTATCCTATGAGCTTAGCATTATTCTTGGAACAGAGTAAGCACTTAATAAATGCTTGTAACCTTGATGATACATTCTGAAATGTTCCCTTTATACACTCTTATCTAAAGGAAGAAGGACATGGTGCAATGGTTGGGTGCCAGTTCTCCTTACCCATCAACTAAATGGTACTTTCTTCTTGGGAATTGTTTATAAAAACTCATAATATCAAACTACTTATTTGTCACCTACTGCAGTGCAGGAGACCTAAAGCATCAAACTAATACTGTCTCAGATAGTTAAAAAAAACAACACTGAAGGGAGGAAAATTAAGGGCTGTAAGAGGGAATATTGATAAGGTTCCTATATTGGCCAAATACTTTTTAGGACTACTATTTGAAAAACAAAGAGGAAAAAAAGTAATGTTGAATTTGGCTTCCACAATGTAATGAGCAGCTGGAGTGTTTCTGCATGATTTAGCTTAATGTAACAAGATTGGAATTCTTAAGTTTCCAGAAAAAAAAAATGAAGTTCATGTTACTTTTCCACTTTCTGTTTAACAGTTACCCTTTGACATCTAGGAGCCCTCAACTTGAATATTTTGATAATAAATTAATAACAAACCAAGAGAATAGTTGGCCCCATGGCACAGGGCATTAACATTCCCACCTAAAAGCCACTTTACACTGGGAGAAGGGTCCCTTTTGTGTGTGAAGGGTATATTTTGGCTCTCCTTGCCATAGCCTATGGCTCTGCATCTATATTGTACCAGCATTTCAATGAGTAAAGCAGCTCACAAGAGACCTTTCTCCAAACACTGAGATGCTGGTCTGTTCATGTGCCTGCCCTTCGGCTTCTAGACACTACTGCTTTGGTAGGGATGTGACAGATGTGTTGTTGAACTATGAACATCTGGAGAGCTTATTGATCTGGGACAGGATATGCTCTATGGGCAACAGTGACCCCCATTAGTGCCTGATGGGGACATATCTTGAATCTATTTTAGGTGTGGTGGACATGTTGCAACTTCATCTGGCTAGCCTTCTAACTATCCTAAATAATTGTATATGATCATATTTATAGTCACGTAAGATATAGCCGTAGGAAAAAAAATTTGAACAGGGAATTGAAAAAAATAATAATAATCTGGCCCTTATTTCAGTGCCCAAACAGAACACATTTATATATACTGGATGAGGGGGCAAAGAGGGTGTTATTTTATCCAATCAAGTAACTAAATAGCAGCTATTCCCCTAGGTTAGAAGTGCAAATGATTCTGCTAGCAAGAAGAGGCTTAGAGCAAATCCAAACTAATCTTTGTGGAACTCTGCTTCAAATGAATAGTGTTAACAAACATTTACTAAGACAGTTGCATTATTTTCTTTCCTTGGGGTTTCAGAACCTAGAAAACTCTTGCCTTTTTTCCTTCCTTTTTTCTTTTACCATTTATTGGGAATATTGTTTTTCTTATTTTTGAAGGAATCTGGTACCATGACAAAAATCTTCACATTAAGGCCCATCTTTCAAATGCCAAATCTTAATATTCAACACATGAAGTAATAGACTAAAAGCCCAACTCTGAGCACTAATGGAAGCTACAACTAATTCTTTCAGTTTAGCAGAGAGGATTTTTATTCTGAAAATAACAACTATAATAAATTTAGGAAAAACTTAGAATAATGCATTATTCTACAATTATATTCCCTGCATTAAATATTAATGGAACCTGACTCCATAACCATAAACCATTTAGAAAGAAAGAGACAAGGGGGACATGGTGACAGACATCTTTGAGTGTCCATGGTAGTCAAATATTTAGTTATTTAAATAAAGTTAGAAGGCAAGACAAAACTGTGACGTAAGTAGAAATACAGACACTTGATTCTGGTAACCTATGGCTCTTTTTAACTCTCTCTTCCCACCAACTGATTTTTCCTTAATCCCAAACCAATAAAATCTGTTTTCACTATTTACAATTTATTTGTTACAGATTTAGTCCTTTCATGCATATATGATTTCTATGATATCAAAGTTTTAAATTACTGGCATTCTGCAATTTTCAGCTTGTCTCCAGAAATGAAGGAGTAGCTAAAGGTTTCAGGGGCCTTTCTGTCCTCTTGAAACAATAACATGGAGGTGGTGACTTAGTGTGACTGTAACATAAAGCCAGTTCAGTAGAAGGGAAGGAGGAATTTTTGAGAGGTGATAAAAAAAAATCTTTTTTTTTTTTTAAATCACATGGTTTTAAGTCAGGCACAAACACAGTTTCAATATCGCCTACTTGCTTCATTGATTTTCCTGGTTGAATGAGTCATATTCATCTGTTGCTTTGGTTTGGCTTCATTTCCTTTTGATCCCATTTTCAGTTTATTCAGCACTTCTCTTTTTCTATTAATCATGTTTGTTGCTTAAAGAGTAGGTGTGAAACTTGAAAATCTACCTGTCTCTCTACATACTAGATTTGAGTTAAAAGAAGCCCAGAATCCCTCTTTTTTACATCAAATATAACTTTCTTACAGTAGCTCTGTGGCTTGGGATTTTATAATATAAATTAAACAGCTTTCAGGGTTCATTGTAAGGGACACAGTTGATGTCACTATAACACATAACTAATGAAAAAATTGTTGACTTGCATTTAATAAATACAATGGTGAAAATTTCAAAGTATACATAAAACAAATCTTTGATTAACTTGAGTTTCCATTTTATAACGATTGTGTAGTACTAATTAGACACATAGTCTTAGATAATCAAAAGTGATAAATACAAATGATATAGAAGCAAGGTAAAGAACAGAGAGGGAATTAACTATTTATAGGACTTGGGGAAAGCAATTTTTTGTTATGCCTAATGTACACTCTGGATCTGAGGATAACTTAATAATGAAATATTTTGAAAAGCATTGAAATAATAGACCTTTGTTCCCAAATGCTCTAAAATATCAAATTCAGCAGTTTTACCATATTGTGCCCAATCTTGATCTTCTCTAGCTTATTCTCTCTCTGTCTCTGTCTCTTCTCTGTCTCTGTCTCTGTCTCTCTCTTTCTCTGTCTCTCTGTCTCTCTCTGCCTCTTTCTCTGTCTCTCTGTCTCTCTGTATGTGTCTCACTATCTTTCTTGATACACACACGTTTACACACACACACACACACACACACTTAACAGCTATGCATTATCTTATGTTTCCTATCTCTGCTAACTCTTCACTTCTTCCACTTACTTCTATCATCTTGCAATTACTTAATCTCTTCCCCAAATCAAGAATCTCTCCTGTATCCTCTCCCCTGACCTTATCTTTCCTTCTGTATCCCTTTTCTATTAATCCATATTGTATATTATAGACATTTTTATAGTGCCAGCAAAAAAAAAAAAAAAGAAGCAGCACATATAGGGTAATGGAATTAGCATCAAGAAGTCCTGGGTTCAAATTATGTCTCTCATAATTACTAGTTTTGCAATTATGTGTAATTGTTCAAGTCACTTCTTCTTAAAATTAGTTTCTTCATTTCTAAATTAACTATAATATGAATAGTAAATAAGCCTCATGGTTAAGAGGCTCAAATGAGATAATGCATTTCATAAGTTTAAAGGTATCATACAAATCAGTTATAATACTGTATCTAGGTTCCACCTATAACTGATTATATGCTATCATAATTGAACTAGAAGGAACCTTAAAGAACATATTGTCCAACATTTTACAAATGATGAAACTGAAGTCCAAAAAAGTTAATGTCTTGACAACGGTCAAAGAGGACTAGGATTCAATTTTAAGTCTCATGACAAGTTCATAATATATCATTCATTTCCTTTATTCTCTCTCCCTTTCTCATATTTTGCCCATTTCTGTACTCTACACTACAGTATGAAGAGAAGGAAAGTGAAAAGATTTGGCCTTTGTTCAGAATTCTGGCAGAAGGATCTCTAAAGGGAAGTTTCAAAATAAGTTTAAGTATGCTTTGTAGATTTCACATAAGCATAGTCTCAGCTGCCTTTGTTTTACACAACCAAGTATGTGACATGTCTCAACACACTTACCATCTTGGGGATAACATAAGAATTTCATCCCTGTGTGGTTATGGCAACAACTAATTTACTTTTGGGAATGCTCTCAAAGAAAGGCCATTGTGTTCACAAAGAATTCAACATCTTTCATTGTCTTTTCTTTCTCTGTCTACTTTTAATGAAAGGGTTGCTGTCTCTTTTTAATTTGTAAATGCAACCTGGTTTGCAGTATCTGCTAATAGGTGGCCAGGCAGCCAAATACAGACATTACTAATACAATATCAGTCCTGCTGCAACTACAAACACATCATTTTCAAGAAATAGCCATATTCATGGAGCTGCAGAGTGATTTGATTGTGTGCAAAAGGAGCAAGTGAAAATCACACCACAGTGAAAATCGTATTACACACATGAGTGAGGCAATTTAACAGTCTGTGCACAAGTAATGGTCAAGCATAAGACAAAGTTCATTTGAGTTCTTCACAAGAGTACAGATCAATTTACCCCAACATTTTGCAGTAAAATGTATTTTTGTGGCATGGAAATTTTTCTTATCATTTTAAGGATGATTGTTATTATAACTTCAATCAAGAGATATACTTGAATAACTAATATCTGATGTTTGTTCAACCATCAGACTCAATCTTATTTTTTTTTATTTTATTTTTTTTATTTTTTGCTGAGGCAATTGGGGTTAAGTGACTTGCCCAGGGTTACACAGCTAGGGAATGTTAAGTGTCTGAGACCAGATTTGAACCCAGGTCCTCCTGACTTCAGGGATGGTGCTCTATCCACTGCGCCACCTAGCTGCACCCACAGACTCAATCTTATAAGGAAGAAGACAAACCAAAAATATCTGCCTTCCTGGATTGCTTTACATATGTATTTGTCTCTGAAGGGAAAAATGGGGGATCTTATAAAATTCTTCTCTGGCTAATGTCCATTACCTACTCTGTTGAGAAGACTCAGAAAAATCTATTGCTTCCTCTTGTGAAAATCCAGTCCTTGCCTTTTCTCTGATGACCAGATCAAAAGTTTGAGAGGAGGTGTTCCCATCATGATGTAAAAATTTTACTAATAAGAACTGGTTAATTGTGTAGAAATTTTCAATTGTTTTATTTTTTAAGAGAATTTAGAAAAGTAGGATTTTATCCTTTTATTGCAGTTCCCTAAAGAGTCAAATTAAAGCACAAATCCCTTTTTTCTTCTTTTAGGGGTGGGGGGCAGCTTTTTTTTTCCTCAAGAAAAGAAAAAATGAGAATAGGGGATAAAACATCCTCATTGATCATACCACTTTTACTGGAGATATGTGATAGTCAATAGAATGTAATAGAAAATGTATTGAAACTGAAATCAGAAGACCCATATTAAATTTTGCCTTTCATGCTTATTAGCAGTGAGTATCTGTGGGCAAATTAATTAATGTGATTGAATCTTAGTATTTTCATTTGTAAGATAGCTATGATAATGATAGTAAGATCTTCCTATTGGTTTATTATGAGAAAAATTTATTGTAAAAATTAAAGGACTATATGGTAGTATTAAGCTATAATGGGAAATAGCTTGAAAAATTGGTTCACTTAAACAGTTGCTTGGCTATTAGCAAATTTGCCTTCTTCCTCAATCTTTCACATTTTCCATTTTGTGTTTACGAAAGTGTGGCTCTTTCTAAAAGAGGTTTCATTGTTGGGCACCCTTTCCCAGAATTCTTGCTCTTTTTATCATGACACAGACATTCTCTTGGCTTTATAATTGACAAATTCAGTAATATGCTACGTTCCACCTTTGATTCCCTTGATCACCTGACCTCCTAGCATTTATGCTCTCAAAATTCTTAAGCTTAAATCAGTACCATCATCAACTTTCTTTGACCAATCTCTGAAGATGCTACATGAACACTTCAAGAAATCATAACAACATATTGATAGAGTCACTACAAATCTAGGTAAGATAAAATGATGAAAACTTTACTGATGCATAGGGAAACTTTTATTCTTTGTTAACAAAATCTCCTTTATATTCTTTTCAGTAGATTTTACAAATCTCTTCTCTCTTCAAGTCCTCAATTCTTTTTCCAGCATACTTTTTTTTTTTAGCAAATGCCCTTGCTTCCTATTCTTCTGAAAAGGATACCACTCTATTTGCTGAGGATGTTATTATTTAGAAAATTCCAGTGATTCAGTGCAGAACTTAATTGAGAAAATTAATAGCATCAGTAATATAGTAATGTGCTAAATGAATACACAAAATAACATTTCTGTAGAACAATAACAGAAATAGAAACTAGAATAAGGAGAAGAGAAATTCTATTCGAAACAATTACAAAATTCATAAAATAAATGAGAATCATTGTACCAAAATACTTAACAGATAAATACAATTACAAATAAGTGTTTACAGAAAAAAGAATGACTTCAAGAATTGGAAGGATATTCACTGCTCATGGTTGGACTATCTCAATAAATAAAAATGACAATAATACCTAAATTAATGTACAGATTTATTGTTATAGCAAATCAAAACACCAAAGGTTTAAAACCAGTCAAACTAGTAAAAACATGAATTTGAAATTATGTAAGATATAAAGGGATACACTAAAAAGGAAAGTTTATGATGGAATAGCAATTAAAAATTAAAAAAAAACTATTATTAAACATTAATCATCAAAACAATTTGGTACTTATTAAAAATAGAAAGCATAGAATAGTGGAAAAGACTAATAAGGCAAAAATCAGAAATCATGTAGCACAGTGTTCAATAATCTGAAGAAATTTACTTATTTTGGAGACAATTTTCTATTTTCTCCAACTCGTGAACAGTTTGGAATCAAATAGGTTTAGACAAGCATCTTACAACAAATATCATAAAAAAAGTCTAGATGTGTATACAGATTCTATATAAGGAGACTACATCAAGAAAAAAGAGGATAATAAAGGGAATACTTTTAATAATATGAATAATAGTTTGAAAAAAAAAGATAAGTGTAATTCTTGACCAACAAGGAATAAAAGAGATTATAAAAACAGAAAATAGGCACTCCATAAAATTTAAATGTTTTTGTCAAGAATAAAATCAGTATATCTAAGATTAGAAAGAAAACCTGCCAATCAACAAGAACAAATAATTTTAGATCATATGTTATATGGAAAGTCTGACTGGGAATAAATACAATAACAGATTATTTCTTACCCTCAAGGTGATTACAATATAATGGGTAGCTAGAAAAGAGGAGTTGGTAAATGTGGGGCCTGAATGCCTGTTTTTTGACAAGATAAGGAAAAAGCTCATTACTAGGAGGCTGGCTTTCCAGGGTCAAAGTTTAAGGTTATAGTAGGAAGAAGAGAATTACTAGAGAATAAAGCAGGTATGAACATGGAAGAATTAAAAATTTCACTAGACCCTTCCAACCCTTTAAGCTGTTTCCTAATAGTTTTCATTTTCACTCCCAGAAGAGTAGAAAAAAAAAATCATCTACATCCATCAGCTCTGCTTCTTCCGACAGTAGGCAAGTATTTATTCTATGGAGTGTTCAGGGGGAATGGGCATCTCTGGTGTAATAGTTTGTGGAGCTCTTTTCAGGCTGTTTATGTACCTTTGGTATCTGCTTTTCACTAACTCTCACATATGGCTTTAAGAAGCTGTAGCATGCACATTGGCTATACCCCTATAAAACATATCGGCAGGTGGTTTAAACTTAGTTGTGGGCAACTTAAAGGTGTCAGATCCCACAGTAAGTTATAGGGATGTCGATCCCAAGCATGTGGGGACTTCCCCTGGTAAAATGGATAGAAGAAAACAATTAGTTCCAAAAGTCATTAAAAGCTGCTGAAACAGGCACTGCAGAGTACTTAGAGGTGGTCAAGCATCAAAGACACCAAGGTTATCTACTTCATCACAAACCATGGCCAGTTATCCTAATTTCTATCTTACCATTGAACTTTGATGACTCTGGAACAAAGAGTGAGACTGGCAACTTCATACAACTCTGCCTCACTGAAATTTATTCCATGCTCAAATTAAGATATCACCCTGTGATGTCATTGGTCCTCTTTAGTTTTTTTTTTCTTAATAGCATTTTATTTTACCCCAATTTCATGTCAAAACAATTTTAGCAAACATGTTTTCAAGATTTTGAGTTCAGATTTTCTCTCTCCTTCCCTTTTCCTAAAAAGGAAGGCAATTTGATGTAGATAATATCTGTGCTGTCATATAAAATATAAAATAGAAAGAGACACTGGTAAAATAAACAAATAAAAAGGAAAGTAAACCATGGAAACTATCTATTTAACATTCCATAATGCCGTCTATCTCTTATTTAGTTATGAACCTATAACTCATGTAACTTCTAGTTTAAGAATTTTGGATGCTATATCACTTGGTGCATATATGATTAGTATTTGTCATCATTGTTTATGGAACATTTCCACAAGATATAGTTTCCTTCATTATCTCTTTCGAATAGGACTGTTTTTGCTTTTGCTTTGAGATCAGAATTGCTACCCCTCCTTTTTTTTTAACTTCAGTTGAAGCATGATAAATTCTGCTCCAGCCCTTTACCTTTACTTTGCATGTGTCTTACTGCTTCAAGTGTGTTTCTTGTAAACAACATATTCTATGATTCTGGGTTTTGATCCTCTCTGCTATCTGCTTCTGTTTTATGGAAGAAATAATCCCATTTCCATTCACAGTTATGATTACTGTGTATTTCCCTCCAATATATTTTTTATCCCATTTGACCTCTCTCTCCTTTCACCTTTTCCCTCCTGACCCATGTTTTGCTTTTGTTTACTGCTTCTTCCAGTCTGCCCTCTCTTCTGTCAGTCCCTATTCCTACTTTTTTTTTAAAATTTAATGTTCTCCCCTGCTACTTTCCTATCAGGTAAAAGCAATTTCTATTTTTCTGATTGGTTATATTATTCTCTCTTTGAACCAATCCTGAAAAGAGTAAGTTACAAGCAGTGTCCATTGTCTACCTTCTCATTTTTCTTTCCTCTGTAATAGGTTTTTTGTACCTCTTCATGTGAACTAATTTACTCATTATACCTCTCCCTTCCTTCAGTATCCAGTGTACTCATCTTTCTCATCCATTAATTATTTTTTATGTCATTCCCTCAAATTTGTCTTAGACCCTTATCCTCTGTCTAGATGTATATATTTTGGCTGTCCTATTAGTGGTACAATTTCTAAGAATTATAAGTATCATCTTCCCATGTAGGGATGTAAACAATTCTATTCTATTGATTCCCTTATGTTTCCTCTTTCTTTTTTAAACTTGCTTAGAGTCTTTGGTCTTGGGAGATCAATTTTTTTTGATTTAATTCTGATCTTCTCCTGGTGTAATCTTGAGATACATCTTTTCATTGAATGATCCTTTCCTCCCTCCCCACCTGCCTTGAAGTATTGTGATTAACTTCACTATGTAAGTGATTCCTGGTTATAGTTATAGCTCCTTTGCCTTTTGTAATATTATGTTCCATGACTTCCAATCTTTAATATTGCAGCTGCTAAGTCCTATATAATCCTAATAGTGGTTTCCTGATATTTGAATTGTTTATTTCTGGCCAATAGCAATTGTTTTTTCCTTGACCTGATAGTTCTGACCTGGCTATAATGTCCCTTGGAAGTTTTATTTTGGATTCTTTTTCATGAGATGATCAGTCATAGCAGTTTTCCTTGATAATTTCTTGAAAAATGCTGGCCAGATCCTCCTTTTGATTATGGCTTTCAAGTAGTCCAAAGATTGATATTGTTTCTCTTGGATCTATTTTCCAGGTCAATTATTTTTCCCAAGAGATATTTTATATTTTCTTCCATTTCTTCATTCTTATGAATTTCTTTCAATGATTTCTGATATTATTGAGTCATTAGCTTACTTATATCTGCTCAGTTCTAATTTTTAAGGAGTTGTTTTCTCCAGTTACTTTTTATACTTTCTTTTCCATTTGGTCAGTTGTACTTTGTAGGGAGTTCTTTTTTCAGTGAATTTTTGTATCTCCTTTTCCACTTAATCAATTCTTCTTGTTTTAGGCAATTTTCTTCTTCCAAACTATTGACTCTTTCTTCATATTTCTGTTGTACCATTTATCTCTTTATACATTTTTTCTTCTACCTCTATTATACAATTTTCAGCTCCTTCTTCAGCTCTTCCATGAGCTCTTTCTGGGCTTTACATCACTTCCTATTTTTTCTTTGGGTTTTTTTTTTTCAATAGGTATTTTGGCATTGTTGTCCCTTTCTAAGTTGTGTCTTAGTCTTTGCTGTCACCATAACTTTCTATGATTAGATTAATTTTTAGTTGTTTTTTGCTCATTTTTTTCCTTTTTTAAAATAAATTTGAGTTCTGCTTCAGAGGAAGAAGGCGTCACTATTTCAGGCTTCTTATGCCAGGGGTTGGAGGTTCTCTCTGTTTACCTGGTGTTATACTGATGCTCTGAATCCCAAGGAAAATCCTCAAGTTGGGTGCTGTGCTGAGAGGGTGGGGTAAGGGATGGCTGATGCTGCTGCAGGTAGTAGAAGGTCTGGTAACTTACCTGTTCTCAGAAGGTCTTACTTCTGGTGTCTAGTATGTACTGAAGCTAGTGGGTTTTTATCTATTGCCCCAGGGTTACACTGAAGCTTGTGGTGGTCAGGACATTTGGTAACTACCTGTTTCCTTGGACTCCTGGTTATACCAGCCGGGGAATAAGGGTAGATACCAAAGCATCTGTTCTTGAGACTTTCCTTGGCCAAAAATGGGAAGGTGCTTCAGCCATGTTTTTTATTTTTCCCTCCTCCATGTCTGCAAACTACTTCTCTCCTTTTTCCAAAATGCCACCTGAAGTAAGAGAAATTAAAAAAAAAAGAACACAACTAACCAAAGAATTACAGAGCAACCAATATGCTTTTAGGGTACACTAGAAAGGCAGGGGATTTAGTTCTATTGTTTCCTTTACTCACTTTCCATTTTTTGTATTGCTTTGTGTGTGTGTGTATTATAGAACTGAAGAGCTCCATGAGACAGAAAGCTTGGCAGCCTTCCCACAATCCTCAGCATGTGGGAATAGAAAGTAACAAAGTGTTAACACCTGCCAACTGGTGGTTAGGTGTAAATGTCTCTGTTAACAACAAACACTGCTGCTAGCAGTCATCAGAGCAAAACAGCAAAGCTGCTCCTTCCTCCGATGTGGAAAGCACCACTAGGATAAAAAAAAGTCACCTAATTACTTGATTAAGATGTATCAATCCTGGAAATTGTTGATCTAGAACACTGAGTCTCTGACATTCAGTTCATTCTTCATTAAACAGAATAGTTGAATCCCTCCTCTTGTATGCTGCCTCAGAGCAATTTACCATCCAGAGAGTTACAACAGTGAAACTTTTTTTTTTATAGGTTGGAGGAAAAAAATACAATTTGGGCCCAATTCTTTTCAGCTGTTTCAATAAACCTCATCCATCAACAAATCTCTGTGGTAATAATGGAAAAAGATGGGCCACCTTAGTTTGAATGGTTAGGCACCTTTATAAATCTTATTTTACAATAATTGGGAAAATCTTTATTTTGGGATATTCTTTTTTCCCTCCTCAACATAGCCTCATAAAAAGACACTTGTTTAAATTTTTTGTTTGGGCAAAAAGTGCTTGTTTTTTCCCTTTTCACTCCTTTTTTTTTCTCCCCAGAGTCCTTCCAATGTCTCTTTTCTCCTCTGGGATGCAAATAATTGCTCAGGTTCTGACAATATCCATCTAGGGTTTAGTGAATGACCTTTGAAAATGTACTACTTTCCTCCGTCAGCTCCAATTTTAAAACAACCAAAGATTCTACCTTCAGGAAGAGTCTGAATACCAAATGAGATTAAAAATTATTTGAGAAAACTGAAATTTCTTTTTTTGTGGTGTGGTGTGGAGAGTACTGTAGTATGAGAAGAAAAGGTAATAGTCCACAGAACTTGATTGAAGTCAGTAATGTATGTTGGAATGGGCACAGAATTTGGAGGCAAAGAGACTTAAATTCAGATTCCACTTCCAATATTCCCTACTATTGTACCCCTGGATAAATTAATCACTCTGTCTCAGTTTCCTGTAAAATGGGAGAGTTAGCTTTATTGATCTTTATGATCTCTTCCAACTATAGATCTATGATTTTTATTTCTTGACTTTCAGAACTCGAGGTTCGAATCCTCATCAATCCAATCCATCAATGACTAGTTTTTCAGCCTAATTCATCAACCCATTCCTTACTTTGATTCTCATGTTCATAATGTCCTCTTCAATATTATAATCATACAAACCCTAAGTCTTTTCAATTGTAATGGCCTCCAATTACTCCTATTTCTGTCACATTATGGAACAGATGCATCTCAGTCATTATCATCATTTCACACGTTAATAGGAATAGTTCAAATTTGTATTGCATATTATAGTTTCCAATTTTTTGCCATTTCTTAGTTAAGTAGGTAGTACAAATATTACTATACCCATTTTGCAAATGATGGTATTATGATCCAGTGAGATTTTGGAATCTCTCTAGCCCACTTAGAACTTATTTTTTGCTAGGATCTAGGGTAGATTTCTGGTATTTTTAATCTGTCTAAAATAAATTAAAATTTATTTCTGTATTTATTTTATTGCATTTAGGTGGTATAAAACATAGAGTACCAGACCTGGAATCAAGAAGGCATGATTTTCGAATCCAGACTCAGAAATACAGTAGGCATGTAACCCTGGATAAGTCAGTTATCTTTCTCTTGATTTCCTTATCTATAAAAATGGAAATAATCATGCCACCTGCTTTCTAGGATTACTATAAAGATTAATCTGTGAGGGCCAGGCACTACCAATAATGAACATGGAAAGAATATGGAACATGGAAGAAGGGGATTGTTCTGGGGTCAGAGCTTCTGGACTCAAATACTAGCTTCATGATTTAGATTTGGACACTTGAGCTCTCTTGGTCTCAAACTCCTTGTCTATAAAATGGGTATATGGGCTAAAATGGTTTCAATGCCTTTACAGCTATAAATTCTATTATCTGTGGCTGCTTTTCCCATGACAGGCTGGAAGTTAGGCTTAAACTCTTATCCTTTCTATACAGAAAGTCTGGGGAAACTTTTGTTTTTTTTAGAGGTAATACCACTATGTGATTAGTTCTTTCCCAGCATCATGTAGACAAATAAAATTTGAAGTTTTGGGGAAAGAATTGCTTTATTTTTGTAAATGTAGCTATTAGCCTTTTCCTAACTTGATCCAATCCTTACAGAAGATGCTCTATCCTTTTTTTTTTTTTTTTGAGAAAATTGAGACCACCTGATGATATTTTTTTCTCTACTCTTCAGATTTTTTTAGTTGCATTCTCCATTCCTTCCTCCTCTCTTTCAGTTACATGAGTTTTCAATACTCCTTAATTAAAGCTAATCCCCATACATGAGCCCTCAAGTTGACATCTCCCCTGACCTTTTCTTAGTCTTCACCCTAGCAAGCTTTATATCTCTTGTTCATCTTCAATTTCTTGCTTACCCTGGTCTCCCCCACCCCCAACTTGTCTTCAAAAATATTTAGGTCTCCACATTCCCAGAAAACCCTTTCTTCAATCCCTACTCCAACCAACTGCTAGCCAAAGAATCTTCTTTCTTTGTTAGCCAATCATTTTAAGTAATAGCTATGTTCAATGCAACTAATTCCTTATCACCCACTCATTTCTGAATGCTTTGTTATATGAATTCCTTTCTTGTTACTCTACAAAAATTTCTCTCTCAAATTACCTCATTATCACAAAATTCAATTGCCTTCCTCATTCTTCTTCATATCTCTTGACACTAGTAAGGATTTTTTTTCTGGAAGAAGTGATAAATTTAGGTACTAGGGATACAAACAATAAACAAATCAGCCCTTATTCTCAAGGAACTTACATTCTATTGTAAAAAGATAAGTAAATATTAATATTTTGAGAAATCAGAGAGCACTACTAAACTGAAGTGGGAATAAGGGTAGGAGTTATGGAGAAGGGAGCAACTGAGTTGAGTCTTAAACAAAGATGGTAACTCTGAGAGGCTTGTGAAGTTCAGGGAACTAAAAAAATTGTGAAGGGCTTTAAATTCTAGGCTAAAGGGTCTATCTGTATTTTATCCTAAAGGTAAGGGGGAATCTTTGAATTTATTTAACCAGAAAAGTGATATGGTCTGACCTTTAACAGCTGCATTAGAAAGACTATTTTGTTAGCAGTGGCAAGAATGGATTGGAAAAGAGGCTGAATGTAAGGAAAATGATTGAGAGATTATTACAATAGTTTAGGCAAACCATAATCTAAACTAGGGTAGTAACAGGGCCAGAAGAGAAAATGGGACAGATATGGCATGTGTTATGGAAGTAAAATACTCAGAATTAGGAAACATAATAATGGGATGGAACTGGGTGATAAGAAAATAAAAAAAGTCAAAGATAAATTGAAGGCTTTAAATCTGGTAAAGAGAGGATGATGAAACCATCAATGAATCAGATAAGTTGGGAAGAGGTCTAGAGGAGGAAGAGAAACAGCTGGCTTTTGGACATGTTACACTTGAGATTCTGATGACATACCCAGAAGAGACCTTCATGATTTAATTGAAAATGTTGGACTAGTGTCAATGAATGATTTAGTGCTGGATGTACAAATTTGGGATCAATGAAGAAATGAAGAATCATCAGTGAAGAAATGACATTTGAATTAATTGAGAGTGATGTATATTATTAATTGAAGAAATAAAATGAGAGATAAAGAAAGGGACTGAATAGAGATTTAAGGGTTACCTATATTAAGCAGAACCAGAATAGGTGATGACTCAGCACTAGAGACTAAGGAATCCTCAGCCAGGTAGAAGAAGAATAAGGTGCTAACAATCACAAAAGCCAAAAAAAAAAAAAAAAGAAAAAAAAAAAGCATTATCTAGATGAAGAAGAAGATAAACAATGTCGAAATGGCAGAGAAATCAATCTTATAGAGTTAGGACTGGGAACAGGCTGTGATTTTTTGTTATTCTTCTACTTATGCTCTATTTTGTTGTTTTCTCAGTTTTTTCCACCCTCTTAGAGGGATGTTCTACAAAATTAAGACCTCTGCCCTCTTCTCTCTATTCTACTTCTTATTTCATCCATTTCCATAGCTTCATCTACCATTGCTATGCAATTTCACCCATTGCTTCATCTACCTTCATCTATGCAAATGATTCCTTCCCTTTTATCTGTAGCCTTGATCTCCTTCCCAGCTTTGACTCCTATAGCTCCAATTGTCTACAATCAGGCTTCTTAAACTAGAGTTTAAGGCCCTCTCTGGAGTCTTGTTATTTAATCTGAGGATCATGAAATTAGCATTAATTATCAGTAAATGTTTGATTTGTATACCTATTTTATATATCTATATAGCTGGGGTCATATAAAAATTTCTTGGGCTAAAAAAAGGTAGTAAGTGAAAACAATTTAAGAAGGTCTACAGAATATTGCTTTGACCTGAAAATCCCACAGGCAACTCAAATTTAACATATCCCAAAGAAAACATTATCTTTCCCATAAACCTGCTAGACCTAGTTTTGTCAATAGCATCATTATCACCTAATCTCAAATGTTAGTTCCCAGTGTCCCCACCCTGATTAGCATAGGCCTTCATTTTCACCAACCTGCAGGGTTGGAAATCAATTCTCAACCAGTCTTTCCACTTTTAGTTTTTCCCTCCCTCTAATCCATCTTCATACCCTGACAGATTAATCTTCTTTTTGTAAAGCTCTTGGTCATGTCAATCTTCTGTTGTTGGTCCATCAATTTCTCCTTATTGCTTAAATAACTTTAGACTTCTTTGTTTAGAATTTAAGATCCCATATGATATGGTGCTATTCTACCTTTCTGAATTTAGTTCATTCTCCTCTTCACTTTCCTTATATTTTGACCAAACTCGACTCACATGTCCCTGAGTATGTTCTATGTTTTCCCATTTTTGCCTTTGCTCATGATGTGCATTATTCCTAGAATACCCTATTGTACACCATCATCTCTACACACACACACACACACACACAAAACATACCCATGCTGAAATTCTATCAGACATTTAAAAACTAACCCATGTCACTTTCTCCCTGAAGTCTTTCCTGATACCCTTAGTGAGTAATAGGTTTTTTTTTCTCCTTCTTCCTCACATAGGTACTTTGTTTATACCTCTCTGATACATTTATTATTAAAAACTTGCAATATAGTTATATAGTATACCTTTTTCCTCTCCTCCACAGATTTTTAGTTCCACAAGGAACCACTGTTTGACTTACCTAAACTTAGTATTAATAAATGCCTGCATAAACACCCATTTTAGGGGATATATATATATATATATATGTACACACACATATATATATATATTATATATACTTTCAATGATAAAGGGAGATCTCAACAATTTTGTATTTTATATTAAATCTTTAAGATTTGACTGTCATGTGCATATTAAGTGTGCTGGTATGGATAGATTGTAGGTGACAAAGATTAGAAAAGTCAAATACAAGAACACTGGAATGGGTGGAAAGGACAAGATTGTGAGAATTCTTTAAATTCTACACAAAATATTTTGTACTTGATCCTAGTGGTAATGGAGAGCTACTAAAGTTTACTGAGCCAAGGGGCAAGGCCATGATATAGTCAGATCTTTGCTTTGGGAAAAATCACTTTGGAGTCAAGTGGTGGACAAATAAGAGAGAAGAAAGACCTGAGTCAGGAAAACCAAGTAAAAAGTTATTTTACTAGTCCAGGTGAGAAGAGCTGAGGGATTGCATAGGGTAGTGGCTTTGTAAGTGGAGAGAAGGAAAATACAGGAGAAATGTTGTAAATATAGAGAAGATAATATTTACCATTTAATTATATACATTCTGTTGTGATTGAATCATTTTAGTCTTGTCCAACTCTTTGTGAACCCATTTTACAGTTTTTCTTGGCAAAGATACTAGAATGATGTGCTATTTCCTTTTCAGCTCATTTTACAGATGAGGAGACTGAGGCAAACGTAGTTAAGTAACTTGCTCAGAGTCCCAGTATGTGTCTGAGGCCAAAGTTGAACTGAGGAAGATGATTCTTCCTAATTCCAGACCCAGCACTCTGTTTTCTGAGCCATCTAGCTATATATATACAATCACAGAATACTATTTGTCATGAAAAACAATGAAGAGCTCTTCTGATTCTATCATTCAAGTGAAATGGTAACATTGGATTCAGTGGCTCCCTATGAATAACCCAGCAAAGTTACTCAAAATACTCAAAATAATTGCAGCATGGTTCCCTCAAATGAGCACCTGGTTTCTACAACATATGCAGAAAAACAAATAAACAAAAATGGTGTATGTTTAATATGATCCAACTTCTAATCTGTTTCTCAAATTTAATAAAATAAACCAACTTATAGTAGCAGAGCTAGTTTCATATTACTACTACCCCGATCAGGCTTAATCTTGATACTCCCCAATCAAGAGTAGCTGATGAAGCCTCAGGATAGAAAGAAAGGTAAATGAATCCAGTTTCTTTGTTAACAATATAGATTTAAAAAACAGAAGCCAATGGCAAAAAATGAAATGGGGATGGGGAGGGAGTGTGTACGATAACTTTCCAGAACCACTAGGATATAAAACACTTATCTTTGAAAGTACACACATGCACTTACCAGCAGGTCTTGGACTCCATACCTGAGTAGTTAGGAAAATTCCCATGATGCAGAAACAACAATCAGAATTTCCAAGAGCAATAAGCAACTGCCCCTCTTGCCTAAGAAAGTAGAGTATTTGCAGATTTCATGGGAAGACCCTGAAAAAATACCGGATTGCCTTGTGAAGCTGTTCAGCCCTGCTTTCCACATAAACAACCTGAATTCCATTTCTACTCGTAGTTAGAAACCCAGGTTTTGCAAAGGGAGCTTTGGAAAGGACTGTATAATATTTTAAAAGCCTTCTAGGTGTTAACAGCAGGAGAGGGAGAGTAAGGAGGGAAACACATATGACTGAACAACCTTTGGCCAAATGAGAGGGTTTTCATGAGTTCTAATGCTATTTCCATCTACTGCTTTTGGCTAAAAATTCCCAGCCAGACCAGTACTTCAGATTGGAATCTTTTGCTTTTGAATCTTTGCTACTGCCCATAAAATAAGAATGAATTGTCAATTCTAGGCAGAATGCCTGGGAATTTCCTGGATTGTGTTTAGAGACTGAGTTTTCCCCTTAGAGCCACTATGGTTTGGAATTTTCACCTTCCAGTAGTGAACACCTTTTTCCCTTCTTCAGGCTATTCTATCTCTTAGAGACTTGTGCGAAAATAGAAGGGGTAGGGGGAGTATATGTACAATGAAGTACATGCAAGTCCATTAGGAAAGAATAATTATCTCAGAGTCTATCTAATTCATAGTCAATGCACAGCAAGAAAAAAAAATAGGTTCTAAGGAAACTTAGTAATGTTAGAGTAGAGGAATGTTGCAAGGGGGATTTTATTAGGAGGGAAAATACACACACATCTACATTTATAAAAGAGTGTATTCAGTGTGTCCCAAAAGTCTTGGTTTGGTTTTTAAGTTTAATAGCTTAAATTACATTAAAACTTTTGGAAGGAACATTGTGAATAGTATATAGGGTATAAGATATATATTTGTATAGGGGAATATCATTCATGCTTGGTTTAAAATAGCCTATATAAGAACCTTTTGGACTCTGAAACTGTAATTCCAGTATTCTTTCTGAGCACATGGGAATGTTGTGTGTGTATGTGTAGACAGTGTATATGTAGTATGTTTATGTGTGCATATTTTTGCATGCATTTATGTATTAATAATCAGAATTAAAATGTATCTCACAGACTACTTCAAAACAAAGTTGTACAAGAATCTAGTCTACAATATATTTGACAACAGGTCATTCTTTTTTGAAGTCTGATAGTGAAGAGGAACCTTTTGAGGTGTCCTTTAAATTTTTCTGGACAAATATAATTGCTGAGGAAGTTTTTCCTTATATGAAACCAGAATCTGCCTCTCAGAAACTTCTATTCACTGATTCCAAATCTACTCTTTGGGGGTAAGAACTATAACTGATTTTTCTTTGACTTTTTAGGTCTTTAAATTCTCAGCCAAGTATTCTGTCACTCTGAACTCTTTTCCCTGCTAGTTTAAACATCTCTAGATCCTTCAATCCATTCTTACATTACAAAATGTTTTGCTGCCATCCACATTACATTTTTTGATACATTCTAGCTAATCAATGTCTATCATAAAAATGGATGATCCAAACTGAACCTGCAGGAGTACAAGAAGACTGGCAATCAACATTTTCATCATGGATATTATATCTCCCTTAATACAGGTTACAATAGTAATGGATTTGGGGATATCATTACTTAATTTTGATTAATATTGACCTTGTATTACACTAAAATCAAAACTGTTATATAGCTGCTTCACCCCCATATATGTATTAGAATAAGTTGAAAAAAAAATCAGGTGTAAGAAGTTGAATTTTTCTGTACACATCTCAATTAATTTTTGACCAGAAATCAAGTCTGTTAAGATCTCTTTGCATCCTGATCCTGTTATCAAACATACTAACAATTCTATCTAGCTTTATGTCAACCACAAATTCAGCATATATGTTATCTAATCCTGAATCTAAGTCACTAATAAGGATAATAAGGATAATAAGATTATCTTGGTCACTTAATAAGTGACCTTCTCACAAGTTTCCATTGAACCATTAACCTTAGGGTCTGATTCTTCAACTATTTCTGAATTCATAAAACTATACTATCATCCAGCCCATATCTTCTTATCTGGTCTCTAAGAACTATAAAAGACTTGAAACTGAATGCTTTGTTAAAATTTAAGTAAAACGTATCAACAGTATAATCTTGGTTAACCTTTGTTATAACTCTGTTAAAAATGGAGATGGATATTAGGTGATGCTATACTGAAATTTTGTGCTTTTATTCTAGATGTTCACTAATCACTTTTTAATGAGTTCCAGGACTTCATTAAGTTGAAAGTCAGGCTTAATAACGTTTGGTTTGAACATTTCTTTTTTTACTTTTTTTTGGGGGGAAAAAAGAGAAATAATATTTATCTTTCTGCAAAATTACAGTATCAGCTCCTTATTAGTCAATTGTTTTTCCCACCTTGTCACTCAAAGAGCATTCTCTTTGGCAGAGAAAACAAACAAACAAACAAACAAAAATATGGGTTGAGTAATTCCATCTTCTTTTCATTATCCATTATCATTCACTGCTCTACTGTAAACTAAAGGCCTATATCTCTTTATTTTTTCCCAAATATAGCTAAAGAATCTTTTTTATTTTTGTTATTCTTCTGAGCATTTCTTGTCAACATCACCTCACCTTGAGCATTTTTGCCACTATATATATAATAGTATTCCATGCTACTTAATTTATCTGCTGCTACTTGCCCTTGCTTCTAACAGATCTATAATTCCATGAAATATTTTACTAAAATCTCAATAAATATGTAAAATGAACCAATATTTTTAAATGGAGAGAAAAATCTCTGTTCAAATAACACTGTACTTATAATTATTTTTACTTTACATGCACGTGCATTTATGCACATACTGAAAGCAATTATTTACATTATTTCACTTTACATTTGCTCATATATGTTGTTTACACACTCATTAAATAGCCTATATTTGAAATATGGTAAATTATCTAAAAGAGTGCTGCATTGTCTACAATTTGTGTCAATTTTTCAGAAATGCATAGTAAATATCTCTATATGGTGTGAAACTAGCTCTTAATCTTTCACATAATAGGCACTTATATTTGTTTGGATTTCTGTGAAAGAATGAAAAGCTGAGGTTCTCATATGAGCAATTGCATGCTTAAAATCTTCTTTTGAGACTGGCCTATTGCAGGACAGTTAAGAATAATGCTATTTTTCGAGTGGCCTTATCATACCAAGAACTCTAGTCTGAAGAAGTATTATGTGTATAAGGAATGATGGGCTTGAGATTAACAAAAATATTATTAGTACATATATAGATAGATAGATAGATAGATAGATAGATAGATAGATAGATAGATAGATATCAATCCAATTTCAGGGAGAAATGGATGGAAAAATACTTGTAGTCATCAATGGGCCCATTTCAGACATAGACATAGAGAAATGTAAACAAAATAAGCTAGAGAAGGAAAAAAAAAAGGATTTCGATATAATTGTGGAAAATTTAGATATGATGTCTCTGGCAATTACTAAGTAGAAACAAACCTAACCTCAACTATGAGAGGAGATGAGAGTGCTGGGAGGGAAGACTGGAGGGGGGAAGAGAAGAAGTGCAAGGTCCCACTGAAAACTTCCTTCCAGCATGGTTCTTGCTCCTGCACTTGCTTCACCTTACTGTCTGCCTCATGGCACCCAATTTGGTCAAGCCCTCACAAGGTGGTTAGAAAAAGTGATGTAAGAGCATCCTCAAGGTGTCTCTTAAGAACTTTAGAATTGATTGTATGACATTCACCAAACCACTAGCATGGTATGCCCTCATCAGAGAAGGTACTGTGCTGTATAAACAAAGCAGAATTGAATTAGCCTAAAGGAAACACAAAATATGCAATATTAGAGAAGCTACCCCAAATGTTCATATGGATTATTTGTGTCTGACTTGTTAGAGCATTCCAAGCTTGTAGTATCTGATCAGCCATAATCGGACACACTGTAACTTGATTCTAACATAGCGATGTCATTTTGATGCTCTTAGAAATGAAGGACAAGTGGAAACAGAAAGAAATATACCTATTCTCAGCTGTATATGACAACTTTACCAAAAACATTAACCATATGCTAAGGCATATTGATCTCTTAAGGAAAAAAAAGCAGAGATATGAAATACATTTTATTAACCATAATATGAAAAAATTTTATGACAATTATCTTTAGCTTGTTTGGATCTAATTTCACCATGTTAGCTTCTAGCCAAGTTTTGTTATCTGAACTCTGTCCACCTTTTCCTTCCCTAAGAACTCAGAACCTAAGAAAACATACCAAATTCTTTGTTTGGGACAAATATGATCCTAATACTTAAAGCAGGAAGAGATAAGGCATACCCCAAAACATATAAAACAATATCTCTATAATAGGGGATTGGCCAATGAGGGTCCAGTCTTAGGAAGAGGCATAGTACTTTAAATGTTGTCAAATGATATAGATGTATGGAGAGTTTGATTCCAGTAAAGCAGAAAAGAGGAATGACTTCCACTCAGAACGTGCATGAGTGTCTTGTGCCTATCTACTGTTTCCTCTTTGTGGGCATATAAATGATTCCAATAGAGAAAACAGACTTCTCTTTTTCTTCCTACTGACGAGGTATATGAATTATTCTCTGAGTTCAGAACTCTGGAGGGCCAGTGAAAGGATACTTCAGATACCTCCGATAAATGCAATGGAATCATGACTACAAAAGACTGACAGGAAACATACTCACTATTTCTAGGCAGAAACTATAGGTACATAATGATATACATTTTTTCAGACATCATAAACTTATGACTTATTTTTTCTTGACTATATTCATTTATACAAAGAAGAGCATTTTTTGTTGCTGCTGAGAAGTTTATGCAGAGATAAGCAGTATTAATAGTGAGACAAAGAAAAGAAAGAAAAGAATACCAGTGAAACATTGAAAATGCACAGAATAGAACAAGGATATTCAGAAAGGGAGACAGATGAGGGGGGAAATTTTAGTGTTACCACATTAAAATTATTATTTATTTTTAAAAGGAGAAGAGTTTCACAGTTTCATATAAAAGCGTATTTTAAATTTTTTATTTGAATATGCACATGCTTTTTTGCCTGTGTTTGTCAAGTTCATAATAAAAATTAATTTAAAATAAATAAAATTGACCCAATGGATGGAGTGTGTTAAACACTGGGTATGTGTTATGTTACTTAGCAAACAACTCAATAAAGCATTTATTTAAGTATGACTTTAAAGGACTGTATATATTCTTTCAATTCTGGGAAATTTCCATAATTTTTAATACATTTAATAATAGCATTCACATTTAGATGATACTAATAAGGGCAAAACACTGTTGAGTATTTTTTTAGAAATCTGTTTTTCCATCTTGACTATCCTTTTTATTGAACATTAAATCTTCTGAGGAAAATATACCCATAGTACAGTGGAAAAAATACCCAGCTAAGAATCAGAATCAGAGAATCTCAGAGGGACCTCATTTCCCATCCAATCTAACTCATCCTTGATCAGGAATCTTTTCTAAATCATTCCTAACAAGTTGTCATTTAGTCTTCTTTTCTTAAATAGTATTTTATTTTTCCAAGTATGTAAAGTAAGTTTTCAACATCTTTGCAAAACTTTGTGTTCCAAATTTTTTTCCCTTTCTTTTTCTCTTCCCCCTCCCCAAGATAGTAAGCAATCTGATATAGGTTAAATATGTGATTTGACTATACATATTTCCAAATATATCATGCTGCACAAGGAAAATGAGATCAAAAGGGAAAAAACACAAGAAAGGAAACCAAAAAAATTCTCAAGCAAACGAACAACAAAAGGTTAAAATATTAGGCTTTGATCCACATTCAGTTTTTATAGTTCTTTCTCTGGATGTAGATGGCTCTTTCCATCACAAGTCTATTAGGATTGTCTTGAATTACTTCATTGTTGAGGTTGATCATCATATAATTTTATTATATTGTATACAATGGTGTCTTGGTTCTACTCACTTCACTTAGGATCAGTATATTTAAATGTTTTCAAGCTTTTCTAAAATCAGCCTACTCATCATTTTTATAGAACAATAACATTCCATTACATTCATATCCCATAACTTATTCAGACATTCCCCACCTGATGAGCATACACTCAATTTCCAATTCCTTGCCACCAAAGACCTACTACAAATATTTTTGCACATGTTGGTCCTTTTCTCCTCTTTTATGATCCCTTTGGGATAAAGACTCAGTAGAGATGCTGCTGGTCATCCAGTCTTCTGAAGCAGCTAGGTGGGATAGTGGATAAAGCTTTGGGATTAGAATCAGGAATTTCAAATCTGACCTCAAACCCTTACTGGCTATGATCCTGAGCAAGGCAATTAATTCATCTCAATTTCCTCACCTGTAAAAAATAATAGTACCTACCTCCCAAGATTCTTGTAAGATAAAATGAATAAAAATGTTGTGAGGATAAAAGTTACAAAACATGTTAGAATAAAGTTTGGTTTTCTTCCTTTCCAATTTAGGGGGAACCTTACTACCTGTTGAATTAGTGAAGTCCATCTTTGGTCATCTCTCATTGGTGAGACATTGTTTTTTTCATTCACCTTCCAAATTTAAGTCTACTTATGTCATATGACACCAAAAGTTGGCAAATTTTAAAACTAAATTGGTAGAACTAAGAAACAAGCTACAGCTCTGCTTGGCTTTAATTTTGGCAAAAGAGAAATTAAAGTATTATGCCATGTGATTTCTAATATCTATTTTAAATGTAAAAATTCATGATAATGGGCACGATACTTGTAGTCAGGGCTAATACTAAGAGACTGAAGAAACCTGTCTTCTTCCCTCTATATTTGGCCCCATTTATAATATTCTTTTAACCTTGATACCTGGTATCTGATTGCTATTTATTAGGAAAACAATCTGGTGAGCGAAAATATTCAAGACTGATAAAAATGGTCACTTTGTGAAGCTCATTGATAACAACTTTTATGCCATTCCTCCCTGGAAATAGTTTCAAGAAGAGCACATAGAGAGGGCAGTTTTCATCCTAAAGGAATTGCTGTTGGAATTTCTTTTTTTTTTATTTATATAAAGCTTTTTATTTACAAAACATATGAGTGACCTTTCAACATTGACCTTTGCAAAAACTTTTTTTCCCAAGCTTTTCCCCTCCTTCCCCCCACCTCCCACCCCTAGATGACAGGTAATCTAATACATGCTAAATAGGATAAATTATATGACAAATACAATACATGTATACATATCTATACAGTTATCTTACTGAACAAGAAACATCAGATCTAGAAAGAGAAGAAGGAAAAAAACAACCTAAGAAGGAAAACAAAATGCATGGTAATATTCACAGAAAGCGTTAAAATGCTGTGTGGTGGTTTACTCTCAGTTCCCACAGGCCTCTCTCTGGATGTATATGACTATCTTCATCGCAGAACAACTGGTTTGAATCATATCATTGTTGAAGAGAACCATGTCCATAAAAATTGATCATCGTATAGTCTTGTTGCTGTGTATAATGTTCTCCTGGTTCTGCTGATTTCACTCAGCATCAGTTCATGCAAGTCTCTCCAATCCTCTCTGAAATCCTCCTGTTGGTCATTTCTTACAGAACAATAATATTCCATAACATTCATATACCATAATTTATTCAGCCATTCTCCAATTGATGGGCATCTTTTCAATTTCCAGTTTCTTGCCACTACAAAAAGGGCTGCCACAAACATTTTTGCACATGTGGGTCCCTTTCCCTCCTTTAAAATCTCTTTGGGATATAGGCACAGTAGAAACACTGCTGGGTCAAAGGGTATGCACTGTTTGATAACTTTTTGAGCATAGATCCAAATTGCTCTCCAATGCTGTTGGAATTTCAAGAACTGTGGTACTTTCTCCCCTTTTCTCCTCCTGACCCATAGAACAGATATTTTGGGCCCAGTTCTCAAATAAATCTAGTAGACACCAATTTTACATACATACATACATCTAAAGCTGTCCCTCCCAGTCTATGGTATCAACATGTTAAATAGAGTATTACATTACAAGGGCTGGGTCTAGAGTGGGCCATTGCAATTTATTGTTTACTTACATTTTTCCTCCCTCCTGTTTGTCTGTTGGAGCTGCCAAGGCTCTTATAGATAAGGCAGGGTGGGAATTTACTCCACCTTGGGCCAATTAAAGCCTTCTATTTGGAAAATCTAACCAGAAGCAACTTGCTAACAGCCAATAAGGAGGCTCTGATCTAGGAAAATTCTTACTATAAAATCTCAAGAAAACATTTCCAAACAAAGGGTGCAACCAGTTCTCCTATTAAAACAATAATTAAAGCTCACAAGTTTATTTATGTAAAGACATAAAAATGTCTTTACATGGCACTACACTCCCCATTATTTGGAAATATGTGGATAATTACTGAAATCTAAGATCCCATGATCCAATTAACTGAATTTTTCCATTTTCTTCTGGCTCACCTTGTCATGTAGAACAACTTGAGAGTGCTGAAAGAACTTTCTTAAACAATTTAGCCTTGTCAAGAGTGAGAAGAATTAGACTTGTTCAGCACAAACCTATAGGGCATAGCTAGGAGCACAGGTAGAAATTTCAATTGAGGTAGCTTTTTTTTTTATGTAAGGAAACACTTCTTAACAATTAGAGCTATCTACATGGATGACAGTGGACTACTTCCTGAAGTGATGGGTTCCCATTCCTCCACATTGCTACATAGGAGATTTGTATTTAGATTTGGGTTGAGCTAGATGATCTTTGAAATCTCTTCCAATTTTGAGGTTCTAGGTTCCTTTGAAACTTGGCAAATTTCCTGAGGTGCAGACTCATTTAACTCATGTAAAGTAATTAATAGTAAATTTTAAAAATTGTCTTATTATTTATAATACAATAATCTGTTCCCATTTCACCTTCCCTCTATTTAATAAAATGTTTCTTGAGGTCATGATCTGAATTGCTTTTTATCTTTGCCTCCCCAGCTCTCATCAGATAATCCTAGATTTAGAGCTGGAAGGGATCTTAGAGGTCATTTAATTCTGCTGCTTTTGTTGTTCCTTTTCCTTCCCTTCCCTTCCCCTCCCTTTTACCTTTCTCCTCTCCTCTCCTCTCCTCTCTTTTTTCCCTCTTTTCTCTTTTCTAATTGAGACTTAGAGAAGTTACTTGACCTCTCCAATATCAAAAAACTAACAAGTACCAAAAGTGGGATTTGAACTCAGTTTGTCTTACCTCAAATCAACTGTTTTCAACTTCACTATGCTGATTCTTTTACATAATGAACACTTAATACATACTTGTTAATGTTGTTGCTGAATTCAAAAATTGATTAAGCCCCAAATATGTGTCAGGCCCTGTACACATTGGGGATGCAAGAGTAGACAATGAAATGATCATTGCTTGCAAGAATCTTACATTGTAATGGAGGAAAATGATACATACACATATATGCAGCAGAAATAGAAAGTGAATAACTAAAAGTATAGACAAAGTAGTTAATCCAAGGTAGTTTGGGAGGAGGGGCACTAGTTCTTTGGAGGAGAGGTTTCATGCAGAAGATAGTGCCTCAGCTGCATCTTAAAGGAAAAGAGAAACTCTGTGTACTGATGAAAGGAAAAGATTAAGATCAATGTAGTGCCAAGAGGCTGACTAATATGATTATTTCCTTATGAAGCTGTAGGTCTCAAAATGTTGATTTTGATTTAGGGGGAATAAAAATCCCAAAAGATTTGAAAAGCACATTTTGACTTTTTGCCCAGGAATATTTAGAAATTATTTTTACTGGAACTAAGCATTTCATTCCAGATAATCTCTTTGCTGAAAAGAGATTTTCCTTGGCCAGATAAAGATAATCATGATAGCCTGCACACACACACACACACACACACACACACACACACACACACACATACAACTTAGTATTTTATGCCTAACCTCATTACTGAGTATTTTTCATTTAAGATGGAAAATCTATTCAAACGGAAGGATGATAACTTATACCAATAGTCCATATCACTTTCTCTCTTAATGAAAAGTGACATCTACCATATTTTTTCTGGTGTCCATACACCCAATTAATTTAAACAGGATTTATGTGTATCTTGCTTTTCTTTTTTTCCTTATATCCATGATCTATTGGCTTATCCCTACTATTGAGAGTGCCTTTCCAATGAACTGGAGAAATGCCATAGTCACTGAAAGGCTCCTGGGTACATTTTACTTCTTTTTAGGTGTTGCAGGATTCTAAGCATTTCTAGTCTACTAAAATTTTTAGGCATTGGATGGTAAACAATATTATGTCAGTACTCTGAAAAGCATAGAAATCACTTAACCCTAAATACAAACAATGAGATTCTCAAAACAGAAAAGTAAAGGAAATCAAAATCTGGACTTTTTTCAAAAGAGAAAGAAGAAAGAAGTTTACAGTAATGACAGAGTTGAATTTTTAGAATGTTTTCTGCCTGTTAAGGCTATTTTTGCAAAATAGCCTACCTTTTCTTCAGCAAAAACATTTTCATTCCTAGTTTGGAATCTTTCATCTTAAGATCTGAAAGTACAATATACCAGATATCAAGGTTCTTTTCTCCCAATTAGTATTGAGCTACCTTGTAATTTTTTTCTCTGCCAATTTGACATGTCTTTATCATCTTATGTCTGAACTACTTCAATGGCCTTTTGGTTGGAGTCTGACTTAATTCTCTCCTTACTCTACTGAACTAGTGACATGATCTTCCTAAATCACAGGTCTGATCATGCCATTCCTTTACACAATAAACTGTAGTGTCTCCCTACCACCACACAGGATCAAATCCTCCATTTGGCTTTTAAACACCTCTGTAAATTTACTATTTTCTGTTTTTCTAATATTCTCCTATATTATCCCTCATAAGGTGCTCTAGAATCCATTGACACTGGTCTTATTGTTTGTTTTTCACACAAGACACTACTGAATCACTGTCTTTTCATTGTCATCCTCTCCCATGCCTGGAAATTTCTCTTTCCATTTTGCTTCCTACTCCCCTGATCTTCTTCAAATATCAAATATATTCTCACCTTTTTATTTTTTATTATTAAAACTTTTTATTTTCGAAGCATATGCGTAGATAATTTTCAACATTTACCCTGGCAAAACCTTGAGTTCCAAATTTTTTCTCCTTCCCTTCCCCTCATCTCCTCCCCTAGTTGGCAAGTAATCCAATATACATTTAAAGGTCAAATTCTTGTATACATATTTCCACAATTATCATGCTACACAAGAAAAATCAGATCCAAAAGAAAAAAATGAGAAAGAAAACAAAATGCACACAAACAACAATGGACAAGGGTGAAAATATATATTGTGATCCAAAGTCCTCTCTTTGGATGCAGATGGCTCTCATCATCACAAGATCTTTGGAACTGGCCTGAATCATCTCATTGTTGGAAAGAATCACGCCCATCAGAATTGATCATCATATAATCTTGTTGCTGTATACAATGATCTCTTGGTTCTGCTCATTTCACTTAGTATCAGTTCATGTAAGTCTCTGTAGGCCTCTCTGAAATCATCCTGCTGATCGTTTCTTACAGAACAATAATATTCATAACATTCATATACCATAATTTTTTCAGTCAATCTCCAATTGATGGACATCCACTTAGTTTCCAGTTTCTAGCCACTACAAAATGGGCTACCACAAACATTTTTTGCACATGTGGGTCCCTTTCCCTTCTTTAAGATCTCTTTGGGATATAAATCCAATAGAAACACTGCTGGGTCAAAGGCTATGCACAATTTGATAGCCCTTTGGGTATAGTTACAAATTGCTCTCCAGAATGATTGAATCACTTCACACATCCACCAACAATGTATTAGTGTCCCAATTTCCCCACATATCCTCCAACAGCAACAATGTATTAATGTCCCAATTTTCCCACATCTGCTCCAACATTCATCATTATTTTTTCTGAAAGGTGTGTAGCAGTACCTCAGAGTTGTCTTAATTTGCATTTCTCTGATCAATAGTGATTTAGAGCACCTTTTTCTTTTTTTTCTTTTTCTTTTTTTTTTTTGCTTTTTGCTGAGGCAATTAGGGTTAAGTGACTTGCACAGAGTCACACAGCTAGGGAATGTTATGTGTCTGAGACCAGATTTGAACTCAGATACTCCTGACTTCAGTGCTGGTGCTCTATCCACTGCGCCACCTAGCTGCCCCCTAGAGCACCTTTTTCATATGACTAGAAATGGTTTCAATTTCTTCATCTGCAAATTGTCTATTCACATCCTTTGGTTATTTATCAATTGGAGAATGGTTTGAATTCTTATAGATTTGAGTCAGTTTTCTATACATTTTAGAAATGAGGCCTTTATCAGAACCTTTGAATATAATAATTTTCTTAATTGTTTAGAAAAACTTGTCTGCATTGATTTTGTTTGTATAAAACCCCTTTAATTTAATGTAATCAAAATTATCCATTTTGCATTTTATAATGTACTTCAGTTCTTCTTTGATCATACATTTCTTCCTTCTCCTCTACCTCTGAGAGGTAAGCTATTCTTTGTTCTTCTAATTTGTTTATAATATCACTCTTTATATCTAAATCATGAACCTATTTTGACCTTATCTTGGTATAAGGTGTTAAGTGTGGATCAATGTCTAGTTTCTACCATGCTAATTTACAATTTTCCCAGCAATTCTTGTCAAATAGTGAGTTTTTATCTCAAAAGCTGGGGTCTTGGGGTTTATCAAACACTAGAGTACTATAGCCATTGACTATTGTGTCTTGTGAATCTAACCTATTCCACTGATCAACTAGTTTACTTCTTAGCCAGTACCAAATAGTTTTAATGATCACTCCTTTATAATGTAGTTTTAGATCTAGTACAGCTAGGCCACCTTCATTTTCATTTTTTTATATAATTTCATCTTCTTAATATTAGTGCCTTCTCTCTTGATTACCTCATATTTAAACTGCCTGTAACTTATTTGTAAATAATGTTTGTATGTCATTGTCTTTCTCTGTGAGAAAGCAGGCCAAAGGCTATTTTATCACATGCTATTTCAAATCCATACACTAAGGAACAATGGTTGAAGAAGTCACCTTGTTCATTCTAGATATCTCCAGTGCCACTGGAAAGATGTAGAATCTATAAGGAGACCATTTCTCCAGATGCAAGCAAAACTATTTCTCCACCTTGTATTCCTACATATAATCTCATAGAATCTGCCTATAACAGGTTCAAAAAACTAAACCAAACTCTATCAAGGAAGATATTCCCATTTCAGAGGGACCAGCAGGATTAATTAGCTGATGTTTGTTAACTATTTAAGAAGGAATAAAAGCTCCATAATCTTATAAAATTTATCTTCCTTAAGCCTAAATTCATAATGCTAAGATTAAATTTGATTGAACGGCCATCAAGATTGTCTAGCTTGGTTTTAACCTCCATTTATTCTGAAGAAAAAAATGTTTTACTAATGTCTTTTAAGTCATTGCAAATGGCTGATAGCTGACGGTTTCCATACATTACTTTAAGATCCCTAGTCATTTAACAAAAATTACTATCATATAACCAGAATATTTCACAGGAATTACTTGTAAAAGATTTCTCACCAGCCATTTATTATTTTCTGAAATCTCTTCAATTTCTTTTTCCCTCCATAAATTGGGTGACTAATCAGTTCTCATTTTCTCCTTAGTATCAACTCTTTTTTTTCCCATTCTTTTTTGTATTTTTTTTATTTTAAGCTTTTTATTTGTATAACATATGTATGGGTAGTTCCCCAACCTTGATCTTTACAAAGCTTTCCAATACAAATTTTACCCCCAGTCCCCTCCCCTCCCCTAGATGGCAGGAAGTCCACTACATGTTAATAATGTTGAAATGTTTGAGAAGTTATGCAAGAAAAATCCTACCTACAAGAAAAAAAAAGAATCAGAGAAAGGCAACACAATGCAAGCAAATGTCAATAGAGATCATGAAAATGTTACGTTGTGGTCTATATTTCATGTCCCTCTTTCTGGGTGTATATGGTTTTCTTCAGTGAACAACTGGAACTGGTTTGAGACAATTCTTTATTGCAGAGAGCCATGTCCATCAGAATTGATCATCATGTAATACTGTTGTTGCTGTGCATGATGATCTCCTAGTTCGGCTCGTTTCACTCAGCATCAGTTCATGCAAGTCTCTCCAGGCCTCTCTGAAATCGTCCTGCTGGTCGTTTCTTACAGAACAATAATATTCCATAACATTCATATACCATAATTTATTCAGCCACTCTCCAATTGATGGGCATCCCTTCAGTTTCCAGTTTCTAGCCACTACAAAAAGGGCTGCCACAAACATTCTTGCACATGTGGGTCCCTTTCCCTCCTCTAAGATCTCTTTGGGATATAGGCCCAGTAGAAACACTGCTGGATCAAAGGGTATGCACAGTTTGACAACTTTTTGAGCCTAGCTCCAAATTGCTCTCCAGAATGGTTGGATCCGTTCACAGTTCCACCAACAATGTATTAGTGTCCCAGCCCTCCCACATCCCCTCCAACATTCATCGTTATCTTTTCCTGTCATTTTAGCCAATCTGACAGGTGTGTAGTGGTATCTCAGAGTTGTCTTAATTTGCATTTCTCTGATCAATAGTGATTTGGAGCAACTTTTCATATGACTAGAGATGGTTTTAATTTCATCATCTGAAAATTGTCTGTTCATATCCCTTGACCACTTATCTATTGAAGAGTGGCTTGAATTCTTATATATATGAGACAATTCTCTATATATTTTAGAAATGAGGCCTTTATCAGAACCATTAAATGTAAAGATGATTTCCCAATTAGATGCTTCCCTCCTAATCTTGTCTGCATTTGTTTTGTTTGTACAGAAACTTTTTAACTTAATATAGTCAAAATTATCCATCTGATGTTCAATTAGGAGTTCCAAGTCTTCTTTGGACATAAATTTGTTCCATCTCCACAGGTCTGAGAGATAAACTATATTACGTTCCTCTAACTTGCTTACAAAGTCCCTCTTTATATCTAGATCATGAACCCATTTAGATCTTATCTTGGTATGTGGTGTTAGGTACGGGTCAAGCCCTAATTTCTTCCACACTAGTTTCCAATTTTCCCAGCAGTTTTTGCCAAATAGAGAGTATTTATCCCAAAAGCTGTGGTCTTTGGGTTTATCGAACACTAGATTGTTAAGGTTAATGCCTAGGTTGTCCTGATAACCTATCCTGTGCCACTGATCCACTGCTCTATTTCTTATCCAGTACCAAACGGTTTTGATGACCGCTGCTTTATAATATAGTTTTAGATCTGGTAAAGCAAGGCCACCTTCATCTGCCTTTTTTTTCATTAATCCCCTTGAAATCCTTGACCTTTTGTTCTTCCAAATGAACTTTGCTACTATTTTTTCTAGATCTGTAAAATAATTTCTTGGGAGTTTGATTGGTATGGCACTAAATAAGTAGATTAGTTTGGGTAGTATTGTCATTTTTATTATGTTCGCTCTGCCTACCCATGAGCACTTAATATTTTTCCAACTGATTAGGTCTGATTTTATTTGTGTGGAAAGTGTTTTGTAATTTAGTTCGTATAGTTTCTGACTTTTCCTTGGCAGATAGATTCCCAAATATTTTATCCTATCATCTGCTATTTGGAATGGAATTTCTTTTTG
>JAJPUD010002175.1:83066-143278 GCA_023553655.1 Myrmecobius fasciatus | reverse complement strand
CTGTGTATAATGTTCTCCTGGTTCTGCTGATTTCACTCAGCATCAGTTCATGCAAGTCTCTCCAATCCTCTCTGAAATCCTCCTGTTGGTCATTTCTTACAGAACAATAATATTCCATAACATTCATATACCATAATTTATTCAGCCATTCTCCAATTGATGGGCATCTTTTCAATTTCCAGTTTCTTGCCACTACAAAAAGGGCTGCCACAAACATTTTTGCACAGGTGGGTCCTTTTCCCTCCTTAAAAATCTCTTTGGGATATAGGCCCAGTAGAAACACTGCTGGGTCAAAGGGTATGCACTGTTTGATAACTCTTTGAGCATAGCTCCAAATTGCTCTCCAGAATGGTTGGATCCGTTCACAGTTCCACCAACAATGTATCAGTGTCCCAGTTTTCCCACATCCCCTCCAACAGCTATCATTATCATTTCCTGTCATTTTAGCCAATCTGACAGGTGTGTAGTGGTATCTCAGAGTTGTCTTAATTTGCATTTCTCTGATCAATAGTGACTTGGAGCACCTTTTCATGTGACCGGAAATAGTTTCAATTTCTTCGTCTGAAAATTGTCTGTTCATATCTTTTGACCATTTGTCAATTGGAGAATGGCTTGAATTCTTATATATTTGAGTCAATTCTCTATATATTTTAGAAATGAGGCCTTTATCAGAACCTTTGGATGTAAAAATATTTTCCCAGTTTACTGCTACCCTTCTAATCTTGTCTGCATTCATTTTGTTTGTACAAAAACTTTTCAACTTGATATAGTCAAACTTATCTATTTTGTGATTAATGATGACCTCTAGTTCTTCTTTGGTCACAAATTCCTTCCCCCTCCACAGGTCTGAGAGGTAAACAATCCTACATTGTTCTAATTTGTTTATAATATCATTCTTTATGCCTAGATCATGAATCCATTTTGACCTTATCTTGGTATATGGTGTTAGGTGTGGGTCAATGCCTAATTTCTTCCAGACTAGTTTCCAATTATCCCAGCAGTTTTTGTCAAATAGTGAGTTTTTATCCCAAAAACTGGGGTCTTTGGGTTTATCGAACACTAGATTACAATTGTCATTGAGTATTTTGTTCTGTGAATCTAACCTATTCCACTGATCCACTACTCTATTTCTTATCCAGTACCAAATGGTTTTGGTGACCACTGCTTTATAATATAGTTTTAGATCTGGTGCAGCTAGGCCACCCTCATTTGCATTTTTTTCATTAATTCCCTTGAAATTCTTGACCTTTTGTTTTTCCAGATGAATTTTGTCGTTATTTTTTCTAGTTCAGTTAAATAATCTCTTGGGAGTTTGATTGGTATAGCACTAAATAGATAGATTAGTTTAGGTAGTATTGCCATCTTTATTATATTCAATCGACCTATCCAAGAGCACTTGATGTTTTTCCAATTGTTTAGATCTGACTTTATTTGTGTGGAGAGTGTTTTGTAGTTTTGCTCATATAGATCCTGACTTTCCCTTGGCAGATATATTCCCAAATATTTTATAGTATCGATAGTTATTTTGAATGGAATTTCTCTTTGTATCTCTTGCTGTTGCATTTTGTTGGTGATGTATAAAAATGCTGATGATTTATGTGGATTTATTTTGTATCCTGCAACTTTGTGTAGCTTCCTTTTAACATCCTTAATTTAAGCATAATCTTTATCTGGATATTTAGGCATTGCACAGACACAGTTTCTATTCTGTATAATAATTAGTATTGTGTGGTTGCATCACTTATCATGTGTTCTACACTCATCAAATACTCTCTGGTAGTGCAACAATCTTGAGCAGCCAGAGATCAATCATCCTCTTTGCATTAAGAAAATGTTAGTAATTGAATGGAAGTTAGGGTAGCATATGATTCTTCTGGATGAAAAGGATAAATGAGGGGTTCAACTTAATACAATGGAATGCAAAGACATAGGGATAGGGATGAAAATTGGACCTGTGATTTCATTGATATAGAGAATAAACACACATGCAAAAATACACAAACCCATTCCTATAATGCTTTGGGAGCTTCTTTCTGAGTTGTTAGTCGGTATAACATTATAGGCAGGTAGGTGATACAATGGATAGAAGAAATTTAGCTTTACTTTTAGCTGTGTAACTCTGAGCAAATCATTAAAAACCTCCCCTGCTTCAGTTTTTTTCAACTATAATAAATTGGGCATAATAATAGCACTTCCCTCACAGGATTGTCCTGAAGCTCACATGAGTCAATATTTATAAAGCACTATGATGACCAGGAGTATAGTAGTTGCTAGACAAACACTATCTGTAATTATTAAATATGAGCTTTTAAAATATTCATTTTTCAAAATAAGTTTCTGTTAGAATGAAATGAAGATTTAGTTAACATTGAACTTTATGTACTTTTGTTAGTTCAACTAAAGAAAGTAGATTACTCAATAGAGATATCTTTGTTAATTAATTTGGAAGTCAACATCTATTTGAATCAAATTTTATAATTGAAATTAACTGTGTTTTAATTTTCTTTTAAACATTGTAGAATCTTGGTTCTGGAAGGGCCAGAGTAAAGACCAATAGGATTTTTATATTCTCTTTAGTAAATAAAATTGTATTCTCATATACTAAGTGGCATATGAGAATATACCAGCATGAAAGAAGAAAAAAGGAAATTGGCTTTTAACCCCCTTACTATCTTGCTTCAGGAAAATGAGGTCACTTCCTTGGACTTCAGCATCCATAGCTACAAAACTCAAGGGTTAGATGAAATGAAATTCAAGGTCCTTTCCAATGTTGATATTATAGGATTGCCTACATCAGCAGTTCTTAACCTGCTGTAGATAGACTTCAAAATAGATATTTTGATAGCTGTACTTCAATATGCTTGGTTTCCTTTGTGATCCTATGTATGTTATCTTATAAATATAAAAAACATTATTCTGAGGATTCCAAAAGTTTCACCAGACTTTCCAAGGGATCCTTGATATGCAAAAAAGTTAAGAACCTCTGCTTTATAAAAAATGTTTAGTACTCTGTTTATTAATTTGTTCTCATGATGGCACTCTTCATTTGCTAATATGGGTCACCTAGATTTCATAGCTTAACCTTAAAGCAAAATATCAATGACCTTTTCTATTTCAATGAAGGGCTTTCACTCATTCAGAATCTCTAATATTGCTTTTGTCTCTGTGTGGATATAGATCATACCTATAATGATTTCATTGCCTCAAATCATTCTCTCTAGTCTTTACTATTTCCATGCCAGTTGCCTACAAATACTTTTAAAACTTTGTTACTCATTTGAAAAAGTAAGAAACAATTGAAAGGTAGGATGTTGTCAGATCTACACAATGACCATTTAGTATCCTAGATTTCTATCTGGGATCCCAAGCCAGAAGCCTCTGTGTGAGGACATAAGCTACTCTGGGAGAATAGTCTCTTCAAAAGTTTCCATTCTTGTCCAAATAATGAGTGAGGCAGCTTTTAGAAATGCCCAGCTTCTTCAAACTCCTTCTCTGCACTATGATCCTGTTTCCCAATTGACTCTGTATGTGTTCTTATAATTTTCACACCTAATATTCCTTTTTTAATGTGATTATCTTAAAAAATGTATTATAGGCAGTTTCCAATTTAGGAATGGTTTGTGTTCTAAAAGTTCATTTGTAAGCCAGTTGTGTGGAACTTGAAACACATTTTCTCATAGAAAAGATGTTCTAAAGGGTGGGTAGGTTCCCAGGTTAGCCCACAATAGCTTAACCTAAAGCATTACTGACCCTCTTATTAAAAAAAGGGCCTGGAAGAGGGAGGGCAAAGGCCCCTAGGACCTCCCAGGATGCTGACCATGCGGTGAGGGGGGTGTTCAGCCAAACTCCTGGCTGCACAGCCCCACAGCAGGGATCCTCATTAGATACCAAGGTACATATCAAACATTGATTTCTTTTGAAACAATTTGTCATCCTAGCAGTTCCTAAATGATTTTTCATTCAGAAGATAAAGAATGTTCTAATTCTTGTCTCCACAACATTTATTAAATTATTTCTCCAGCTCCATGTGAGCAGACTCACAACAAATTTAGCAGAATAAAGCCTTGTTAGCAGGATGTATCTGCACTACCTTGAATTACTAGGTGAGTGGCTCATGCTTACCTACTCTTTTCACAGGAACTGAAACAGACCTGTAGAACGTAAAGTGAAGAAGGTGTTCAGGCAGTTCTATGGGATGCTGTACCTCTATTCCTGCTCCAAATCTTTTCTATTTCAAATTTAAAACACCATATAAAAGTTTTGGAATTGACAACTACCTGGCTCCCACCAGCTGTGCAATAGTGGTTGTTCAAGTTTATGTCCAGTTTGGGCAAAAACATCTGGAAAAGAATGATGTTATCTCTGGTTCTAAAAGGCATATCTATTTTATACTCTAGACTTAAAAATATTTGGGGTTGATTGGGTCTCATAATCATCATGTTCCAAGTTGTATATCAAGTACTTTTCTTTTAGCTAGGATTAGTGGCATTTGTGCATTCATGTAAATAATATAATCTGATTAAGTGATATTTTCAAAACAACCTTGTGCTAAAGGTAGTACAAATATAATCATCCTCACTTTTCAAACAAGTTCCAAAAGGTCACGGATGTAGGAAGTGAAGGATTCTGACTCCAAACTTTTGCATCTTTTTTTTATTCATCATTATCTCCAGCTCTGGTCCTACAATAGCTCTTTCTATGTGTAGTTTTAAATTAAGCAAAAGGGCTATTAAAAAGTAATATTTTATTTCATTTTGAGTGTGCTTTCACTTGTAAGCATTAACTGTTAAAAAGTCTATCAGATTGAGAGACAGTGTAACATAGGGGTTAAAGAGCCAGGTATAGGGTCAGGTAGCCCTTAGTCCAAGTTCTTTCTCACCCTTATACTGAAGTGTGACCCTAGACAAGTCACTAAAACTCTCATTATCGTAAGGCGACTCACTAAGAGTTTAAGTTAAAGAGAATTGACCCATTGAGAGAATGGGTTCTGTATTCCTGATAAATCACCTGTCTAGACCAAAAAAAAAAGTTACTAAATTGATTTGTAAGGAACCAGAGATTGAAGTTTGGAATAAAGAACAAAAAATACCTTCTTGAAACTGGAAATCTCACTCCCCTCCTCCATGCTGACTAAAAACATCTGATAGCTTTATCTCTTTTCAGTCTAGGAGGGAAGGTTGTTGTTTTTCCTCCTGTTATCACTGATCCCAAGAAGTTGCCCTCATTTCAGTTCATCTTCTTCCTTCAACAATATCTTTGGAGATCCTTCTTGCTGTTTTGCAAATGCTAATTTACATTCTTGACTTCACTCACTAACAATGTGTACATAAAATAACTATATGAGTATGTATACAAATAAGAAGTTTGGGGGGAATTCTTCATGTATGGGTATGTATGGGTAATTCTTCAACATTAACCCTTATAAAGCTTTCTGTTACAAATTTTTCCTCCCTACTCCCTACCCCTTCCCTAGATGGCAGGATATCCACTACATGTTAATTATGTTAAAATACTTGACAAATCGAATATATGTATACATATTTCCACACATCATTGCTGTGCAAGAAAAATCGTGTCTACAAGAAAGAAAAATCAGATAAAGGAAACACAATGCAAGCAAACATCAATCGAGAGCATGAAAATGTTATGTTGTGGTCCACATTTCATATCCCTCTCTCAGGCTGTATATGGCTTTCTTCACTGAACACTTTGAACTGGTTTGAAACATTTCATTGTTGAAGAGAGCCATGTCCATCAGAATTGATCATCATATAGTATTGTTGTTGCCATGTATAACGATCTCCTGGTTCTGCTCATTTCACTCAGCATCAGTTCATGTAAGTCTCTCCAGGCCTCTCTGAAATCGTCCTGCTGGTCGTTTCTTACAGAGCAATAATATTCCATAACATTCATATACCATAATTTATTCAGCCACTCTCCAATTGATGGGCATCCATTCAGTTTCCAGTTTCTAGCCACTACAAAAAGGCTGCCACAAACATTAGCAAGCTCCTGTTTTCAAGGAACTTATGTTTCACTTGGGAAAAACAACCCACAGAAATTATACAATACACTTACAAAATAAATTTTAAAAAATAAATGGGAAGCACTCACCCTCTATGATACACAATTCCTTTATAGCAAACCAGCACAATAAACTAACTCAATAAACTAACACCAGTGCAAAGTGCAAAGGAGTCAGAATACCCACAGCAAGGAAGCATTGAACCCCATTCCAATTTTACTGCACGGGATGACAAGACCACTTATTATTGGCTTCCCATTGATCAGTTCCCCTCCTGTGTCACTGCTAGGAGAAAATTCAGTCACTTCCCTATTACCATTGATTATAATAGGGCTACATTATACAGTAAGAGGCTTTCGTGTAATTGACACCTGGAAGCAACAGGGAGTTGTGCAACTCTGATGTTTGCCACTGGATAAGATGTGGTCCCCAGAGGCAGGCTTTCCCTCTGACAAAAGAGGCTATCACACAGTCATTGCTGTGTGTAAATCAAATCCTCAGCGGCTGCTGTTTTCTCATTACTAAGCTGTGACCTGGAACTAAATCCTAGCAATGGGCACCTCTGATTATTCACTTCTGAAGCTCAGGGCAATGAGTTAGGAAGATGAATCCCTTACCTACAAAGAGACAAACCAGCCTAGTGCAGACTGAAAGCATCTTTCCATCGTGATTTCACATTTAGATGAAAACACAACTCTTTCTGTTTTGATATGGTGTACCACAGTCTAGGAATCCAGCATTGTACCTATGCTGATTTTTCAAGCTGCAGTAAGAAAGCATGACTACTAGGGATTTGGGTAAAGGGGCAGGCAGGGAAAAAAGTGAAATACATGATAGTTCTGCTGATTAGTATGAAATAATTGCTACTGAAGTTAGGGAGAAAAGAACTTTCTTTTATCTTATAAAATAACAAGGAGGTACCAGAGGACTTAGTTAATGGGACTACTATTTTTTTAAAGTAGAATTGTGGAAAAATGTTCACAAATTGCTATGTAAACATTAAGGTATTTTATCCACAGAAGTACTTTTTTTCTTGATGGAGTAAAGAGCTAGGAACAAAGGGGATGTCAATCAATTAGTAATGTTTGAACAAATGGTTTTGTATAGATGTTATAGAATATTATTGTGCAGTAAGAAATGATAAAAGAGATTAGTTTAAAGAAACCTAGACAGGCTTGTAATAACTAATAAAAAAGGTAAAATGGCAGAACCAGAATGGTAAATATAATAATTATATAATATAAAGAAAAATAATTTGGAAAGACCTCAGAATTCTAGTCAATAGTGAACATTTGTGATTCTGGAAAATTCATGGCAAATCATATTTTCCATCTTTTGTTTGAGTGAGTTTGAGATTAGACATATAGAATAAAACATATTTTCAGATACATTTGCAATATGTGGAATTGTCTTATTAGATTATGCTTACTTTTTATAAGATTAATTATATTTGGGTGGGGGGAGTTCATTGTACCTTACAGTCAATGATGGAAAGAACAATGGAGGCATGTAGTCAAAAATCATAGAATCACAAATTCAGAGAACTTTCTTTGCCTCGGTTTTCTCATCTGCAGAATGAGCTGGAGAAGGAAATGACAAACCACTCCAATATCATTGCCAAGAAAACTCCAAATGAGGTCATGAAGAGTTGGACTCAAATGAAAAATGATTGAACAACAATTGCCAAAATTCTTTTGGACCTGTTTATCAACCAGTGTGTTATCTATCCCTTCCAACTTTGTGTAATTTGTAAATTTTGATTTGTAAAATTTGATGCTATCTGCTTTCTCCAACATACCAATAACATGTTAAATGGCATAGTGCCAAGCATAGAGAACTGTGGAATTCTACTATAGACCTCCTAGCATGTTGACACTGAACTATTAACTATTAATCTTGGAGTATGGCCATCCAACAAATTCTGAATCCATCTGACTATACTGTTTACTACAGGTCTTTCCTTCTTTACCACAAGAATAGCATAAGATATTTAATCAAAATCTTCACTAATCCTTAGGTGAATTATAGCCATAGCATTCCCATTATGTGATAGTTTAGTAAACTTGTTAAAAAATGAGTCTGGTATGACTTATTCTGGTTGAAACTATGTTGACTCTTTATAATTAATTTTCTCTTACAATATTTGCCAAACATCTTTTTAATGACCCTTCTCTTTAAAATCAATGTTAAGCTCCTGGTCTATAGATTGTGAACTCTATTTTCTTCCCTTTTTAAATGTAAATCGGAGCTATTGCCTTTGTCCAATCTTCTATCATTTCCCCCTTTTTCAGGCTCTTTCACAAATTTCTGAAAATGCCCCAGCAATTACAATGGCCAGCTTTCCATCCCCCAATCCAAAGATAGAAATAATTTGATTTCATCAAATTGTTTGGTGCCCTCTTACTATCTTCTTTCCCTTTGAATATTAGCTTCCTGTTAATTATCACTATTCTGTCATACATAGTGTAAAAGTCATTTTCCTCTACAGAGAAAACATAAACAAAAATAAGAAGTCAATAGCTCTAATTCTTTCTTTGTATGTTATCATCATTCCACCTACTAGAGATCTTGTTTCTTTTTTGATCCTTCTTTTTCTCCCAATATAACTAAAAACAACAATAACAAAAGCATTTTTTTGGTTGTTCTTAGCTTTTCTTGACAGTCATGGCTCATTCTGAACTGTAACCTTCCTGACTTTATTTTCTCAGAATGGTGTTAACCCCCTCATTTTAAAGATAAGGCAACTGAGGCCTAGAGAAATTAAGCAATTGAAGGACACTCAGTCAGTGGCAGAACCAGAATTTGAATTCATGTCCCCTGACACCAAATTCAGCCTTTTTTTTTTTAACCATATCATAATCTGTCATTGGTGGACAGTTGGTGGGTGCTGATCATTACACAAAGAAAATATAAAATTAAATAAAGAATACCAACAGCATATTTTAAATATACATAAGAGAACAGAAGGAAAGACAAAAAGAGTCATAGACAAGGATAGTTTTGTTGGCATCATAAATTACTATACATTTAAAGAAAACTATGTAACAGTAGCTCAGTTTCATATGGAATGCTCTTGTTTTGTTTTCCTTATATGTTGAAATGTTCATCTTGGTTAATTTTTATTAAGTTCATTATAAAAAATAAAATTTTTATAAGTTAAAGCAGTTGTTCTGAGTCAAAAAAATGAATCATGTGAAGATTTTGTTTTTGTAAAGAATACCTCAAAAATAGTAGATAATTGTTGGATTGAAAAAATGCGAAACAACAACCTTTAATTTTCACTTCACCCCCAACAAATAACAAAAATGACAAGAATGGGAAGAACTTTTGAAAGATATATATGTTAATGCATTTTTTGTCAAGCTGTGAACTAATACAACCATTTTGTAAAGCAATTTGGACTTATGGAAATAAAATGGCTCTATACCACTTGCCCCAGAGATTTTATTTCTGGGCATCTACCTCATGAAGGTCATAGGTCAAAAAGAAAGGTTCTGCATATTCCAAAATAGTTGTAGCATCAGTTATTGAGGTAGAAAGAAGGCAAAATAAATGCCTACCAAATGGGAAATTACAAAATATACTATTATACAGGCAAATATTTGATACAGTGGATAAAACACTGTTGTAGGAAAATCTAAGTTCAAATCTGGTCTCTACACTCACTCATTATGTAACTTCCTGAGAAAGTCACTTAAACTCTGTCTAACTCAGTTTTATGATCTGTTAAACAGGCCTATAGTAATACCTATCTCCCAAAGTTGTTATATGAATCAAATGAAATAATATTTGTAACACAAGTTGCAAAAAAGATAAAAATGGGAGTGAGGGTATGTCAAAATTTATATACTATATTCTCAATCACAGATGCTGCTGTTATCACAGTTAAACATTAATTTTGTAGTCCCTAAAATAATATAATAGGAAATAGAAGAGACATTGAAAAAAAAAAAAGTAAAGGGAGGAATTGCAGCTGAACTAAAACAAATGTATACAGAGGAAATTTTTGCTAGAAATGATATATTTTTGAATATTGTATAAGGCTCAGTTCTTGAGAGATCTGAAAATGGAAGAATATAAACATATTCCAGAATATAAAAATTTTTGGTCTTTATTCTATTTTAAACCATTTTGTTATTTATTTCATTTTTGCATCATAATTATATCTATATAAAATTTTTTCTCTTCCTTTGTTCTTATATCAGAGAAAAATACTAAGAAAAAATGGAGAATGACTGACAAAGCATTGGACATTTTACCTCTCTGCCAAGGAGGATTTCATTATCTATTCCCTGGAACCAAGACTGTTCTTTTTAGTATACTTTTCATATACGTCATTGCAATCATACATTTATTCTGGTTTTATTTATTTTACTTTGTATTAGTCCACACAACTTTTTTTCCAGGTTTCTTTTAACTTTTCCTATTTGCTATTTCTTCTTGTTTAATACTTTCATATTGTATTAATATACAAATTTGTTTAGCTCTCCCAGAATTTATATGTACCCAATTTATTTTCAGTTCTTTGCTATATAGATATTTATTGTTGTTTAAAATGCACTCAAGAAAAAATACTTATAACATACCTACTTTCACATCTTAGGAAATCTTTATGAAGATGTTCTACATATATATTAAACTTATCATTGGTGATGGTATAAGGAAAAATATATACATTTACAAATGATAAAAAAAACAGGCTGCATTTTTACAGTTATACAATTGACAACAGAATATGAGATTCCTCTGTGCTTATTTTTGTTGACTAAAAATAAAAGACAATTGATTCAGGAGAGCACTTCCTAGGCATATTCACGCCATACTTCCTTCACTCTGGCTATCATCCCTATACCCTATTTGTACTTTGAACACTGCCTACAGGATTTCAGTCTCCTGATAAGCTAGCTTTCACCTTATTTTGTTTAGAACCAGTTCTCTGTAATAGAATGATTTTATGATTCTTCCACCAAGGAATTTTCATTGGCAATATGTTGTAGCCTACTTTTTCCAATTGTTACTCTAGGAGTAAAGAAGTGGAAGTTTCAAAGAGACAAATTTCATCTTAATATCAGGAAAATGGGGCAGAAAAAATGACAAAATTACTATTACACCCAGGCAACGTTTCTTAATAACTAAAAATTTCCAAAGGGACATTAGTGCCTGAAGATGTGGTTTGTTTTCTCTCATTGGGTGTCTTTAAGCACAGGCTGGATAATACTTGTTCATTTGCTACAGTCAGGATTATTCATTATGTACAAGTTGGACTGCTTATATACTTATGTTTTTTTTTTCCATGATTATTTCACATGACAGAGACTCACTAAGGTCTCTTCAATTGCTCTCTGAGAAAAGAGACTAATTTGCCCAGTATAGAGAATGAATGTAATATAATGATCTTTTTCCCCCAATTCTTTTCTACAAAGCAATTCACCTTTTATTAAACTTAGTGTGTTACATTATAGTCCAGATAAGCTGACACAATCAAGTAACCTTTTTCCAGGTCAGAATAGATTTTAAATTGTGATGAACTGGCACTGTAGGAGACCACAGCATGAAGGGAGAAATTTGGAGCAAGCTACCAATAAGGAAGTAACTGAGCTGATGATATTTCCCCTTTTTATAACTGGGGGGGGGTAAGCCTTCATAAGGGAAGGTGGTCTGTGGTCCTAAATTTATGTATATTTATATCTATATATTTCTATAAATGTATATATACACTTGTGTATATGTAATTGTATATGTATATCCTGCCAAGCTCATATTGGACTGATTATCTTTAGTTGAATACTCTGTATCTGGACTACAGTATCATGATATTATTGATCCTCTTTAAATACACAGGATGAACAACACTATGTGTATGTGTATATATATATATATATGTATATGTATACATATATATAATTATGTATATATGTAATCAATGTGGCATATATCTTGTATGCAAATTATACACATAAATATCTTTCTATTTTGTATAATATAAATGTATATATAAACATGTTTATGTATATATTTACATATATAATTCAATAAAATATATTTTATTATGTTTTTCAGGTACAAATTGGCTTGTGAGAAATGGAGGCTGAATCTATACACAAAAAGTGTGTTATCAAAGCAAATAGTTGGAAAATATAGTTCCCAAGTTACTTTTACCTCAAATATCCAACCATTTGATCATAGGATAAAAGATTTAGAGTTGGAGTAGACCTTACAGGTTACCTAGTCCAACTCTTTCATTTTACAGATGAGAAATGGAGGCCCAGTTTTCTTATGCTCGTATGGCTGAAACCATTCCCTGAAACTTTCTCCTCAGTATGAATATATGGGCTCAGCTCAAGTATATTGGGAAATGTACAGATTTGTCATCTTAACCTAATAATTTGGATAACAAGAAATAGTAGATATGTTAAGGACAGGAAAAGATACTGCCTAGTTCCAATAAATGATTGGAAAATGATTTTTTAGATAAGAGAACATTAGAGGAACCAAGAATTATAAAATCCTATTTGTAAGGCTATAGAAAGAAGGAGAAGAGCCTTTACTAGTTTATTATTTAATCATTTCATATTCATGCCTTTCTATTTAAGGAAAATTAAATAAATATGTACAAATAATAACTATTGACAACTAAATGTCATTTCATGGTTTTCAAAGCACTTTAACATAAACCATCTTATTTGATACTCACAACAATCCTGTGAGGTAAGCTCTGTGATTATATAGATAAAGAGGCTAATATAAGTTCTGAGCAAAATGACATGCTCAAGATTATACAATTAAACATACACACACACACACACACACACACACACACATATATATATATATATATATACAAAACATGTCATCAGAGAAACACAATACTGATTTTTGAATTTTACAATTTAAGATATGCCATAAAAGCAGACTTGAAATATGGAGATTTTTGCTGCTGGCATTTTCTTTTTTAGAAAATAAGTACAAGAACCAAACATATTAAGTTTCTGTATCCAAAGAGAGAGAGATTTAGTAATCACTGGCAGCAGAGCAATTACCAAAAAAGTGAGCCAATAGCGAGCGCAACAAGGGTTTCATTGTCAGCTGGAGGGTTTGGCTAAAAGTAAATTTAATACTCATTAAAAAATGAACATTGCATTTAATGCCCCTTCAGAGGCTGGCAAATTGCAGCTAGCACGAAGCATTTTAGAAGGCAGCCCCATTGCTATAAGCTTGATGTCCCTTTGCAAACAAATCCTTCCAATTCAATGAAGTTCCATCTTAGAAAAGTTTAGTCCCTCTGGTAACATTCCCAGCTCACAGACCTGGCCCCATTGAAGACAGCCAGGGGCATAGTCACGAGCTGAGGAACAAGCAGTCTTTTTAGCCAAGTAAATATCAGCTCCTTCATTTAATAAAGTATGGTAACAAAGAGTAAGGAGGTTTCACGTTTTCACCTGTCTCAGAAAGGGGTGATTAAAATAAACTGCTTTTAAGGCATCTTTTGTCATTTTTCCTCCTCTTTTTCTACTAAACCATAACTTGCAATAATTCCTAAGACAAGGATTCTTTTAGTTAAATTTGAATTTTGAAAATAAATCTATTTATTTTTACATGCATATGTAATGTGTCCCAAACGCCCCTCCCTATAGAGAATATTTTATAATAAAGAGAAAAAGAGAAAAACAAACCAAGAGCCTAAAACAAATAACCTCATTGCAAACATGTGTGATCTAGCTAAATAATTTCTCTCTCTATCTCTCTGTCTGTGCTCCTCTGTGTCTTTCTCTTTCTTTTTCTCTTTTTCTGTTTCTGTCTCTGTCTCCTGCCCTTCCTCCCTCCCTTCCTCTTTCTTTCTCCTTTCCTTTTCTTCCTCCTTAATTCCCTCTTCTCTCTGCCTCTCTTCCTCCTTTTCTCTCTCTGTCTCTTTCCCTCTATCTGTCTTTCTCCCTCTGTCTCTGTCTTTGTTTCTCTCTCTCTCTCTCTCTCTCTCTCTCTCTCTCTCTCTCCCTCTGTCTCTGTTTCTCTCTCTCTCTCTCTCTCTCTCTCTTTCTCTGTTTCTCTTTCTGAATGTATCTGAATGTCTATTTCTGTCCCTCTATCTCTCTGATTCTCTCTGTCTCTGTTCTCTGTCTCTTTCTCCATCTTAAAATTATTTCCACTTTAGTAGGAGGTGAATGACATATTTAATCTTCATTTATCTGGGCTCTTTATCATTGCATTGATCAATGTCATGGACACCTTTGGCCTAATTAAACCCTTCTCTGAATAATATCTGTAGCTTAAGTACATAATTGAAGGAAATTCGAAATTTCAGTGGGAAGTTAGTATTTTTTTTTCCATTTCAAGTTTAAAGTCCCTCTGAAATCTATCCAGCAATCTTTTGGAGACTGTAAAATCCAGGTTAAGGACTTCTGACTTAAAAACTTGAGGCTGAAATTCTTAATTAAAAATATTTCCCATATACATAATACTGTTAAGATTACTATTCATGAATGTTGAATAAGATTGTTGGACAATGTATCAAAAATTCAGTGCATTTAGAAAATGATCTCCAAAGGAAAGAAAGACATTTTTAGAACCTCCTCTTGTCCATTTTATTAAAAAGTGAGGCATTGTCCATAGATTGATTAGAATTATAAAAGATTACTTGAATTATTTGGCTGAGATGTGGTACTCATTGTCATTATATTACTACAATAGCCTGCTAATTGATTTTCTAGATTCAAGGTTCTCCCCACTCAAATCTATCCTCCATTCAGCTGCCAAAGTGATTTTCCCAACTGTAGATCTGACCACATCAGTCAACAAATTCCAATGGTTCCTTGTGCTTCTCCCCTCCTTTTTTTGCCTCAGATGAAAATATAAAAGCTCTATTTAGTTTTTAATGTCCTTAAAAACTTGGACCCTTCCTATCCTTCCAGTCTTCTTAAAGTTTACCTTCCATGCACTCTATGATTCAACTACATTATTGTTCCTCCCACATAACACTTCATCTCCTGACTCTGTCTTTCTCATGCCTGGAGTATTTTTCCTAAGCAACTGACTGTTTGGTTTCCCTGGGATTACTTCAAGACATAACTCAAATCCCATCCTCTAACAACTCATTTTTAGTCTTTCCCTTCTTCTCCCTCAATACTATTAATCCCTTTCCTCTAAGATTATCTTTCATTTACTATGTATGTATTATGTATGTACATAATTATGAGTATGTGTCTCACAAGAGGGAAGCAATAGTGTTTTGCCTTCTGTTTGTATCCCCTGGCACAAAGCACAATGCCTAGTATGTAGTGAGTAATTAACAAATGTTTGCTGACTGACTGACTGATGTACTCATGTGCCTAGTTTTTAGAAGAAATAAAAGTCTAGAAAGTATGAAGATATTTTACTACAACTAGGTATTTGTTGTGAGAGTATATGTGGTGTCAGAAAAATATGGGCTAAGGCTCAACTCAGACATATACTGGATATATGACCCTGGAAAAATCATTCAATCTTTCAGTGGCTCAAGAAACTTCCTAAGAATATACCTTACAATTCAGGACTATCCAATTGTCCATACCCTTTGATCCAGCAGCGTCTCTAATGGCTCTGTATTCCAAAGAGATCATAAAAAAGGGAAAAGGACCCATATGTGCAAAATTGTTTGTGGCAGCCCTTTTTGTAATGGCAAGGAACTGGAAACTGAGGGGATGCCCATCAACTGAATGGCTGAATAAATTATGGTATATGAATGTTATGGAGTATTATTGTTCTATAAGAAATGATCAACAGGATGTCTTCAGAAAGCCTTGGAGAGACTTACACGAACTGATGCTAAGTGAAGTTAAGAGAACCAAAAGAACATTGTACATAGCAGCAAGATTATACAATGATCAATTCTGATGGATGTGACTCTTTTCAACAATGAGGTGATTCAGGTGAATGTCAATAAATTTGTGATAGAGAGAGCCATCTGCATCCAGAAAGAGGACTATGGGAATTGAATGTGGTTCGTAACATAATATTTTCACCTTTTTTGTTTTTGTTTGCTTTCTTTTTGTTTTATTTCTCATTTTTACCTTTTTTATCTGATTTTTCTTGTGCAGAATGATAATTGTGGAAACATGTATAGAAGAATTGCACATGTTTAACATGTATTTGGTTATTTGCTATCTGGGGGGACATGTGAAGGGAAGGGAGAGAGAAAAATTTGGAACAGTGTTTTTTTCAGGGGTGTGTATTGAAAGCTATCTATGCATATATTTTGAGAATAAAAAGCTATCTTTTTGCCTATCTATAGGTATGTAGGGATAGATTAATCAGGGCCTTATTGTTACTGATGAGTTTTAGTTTGGTTCAATCATTTTTCAGTCATGTTCAACTCTTTGTGACCCCAGTTGGGGTCAGAGATACTGGAATGGTTTGCTATGTTTTTTTCTCCAGCTCATTTAGCAGATGAGAAACTGAGGTAACAGAGTTAAGTTGTGTATGGTTACACAGCTTGTAAATGTCTAAGGCCAGATTTGAACTGAGGAAAATGAGTTTTCCTGATTCCAAGACCAGCACTCTATTCACTGTACCACCTAGATGTCCTGTTTTGATGAGTTAGTGTTCTCTCAAAAGCTTATGAATTTCAATGTTACCTTGCTCACTCTGTGTGAGAAGGTACTAGCCATAATTGGGTGATAATGCCAACAGAGGTGAATATATGAAGGGTGATGTCAAAGACCAAGTATGGAGTGGCAACCTTGGCCATGAGAAGGTCAGTCAGCTCCTGGCCAGTTACTCTGCAGTGACAATATCCCAATCCATTTCTGAGACCGGTACATATGAATATCAGAGTTAGCCACCTGAAATGGGATTTTATCATTTTTAGTGCTAATGACGAGCTGTTAAGTGCTACCCGTTTTGTTCAAAGTATTATACTGTTGAAAAACCAATTCAAGTTCAGGATGTCCTCGTGGGTTATGACTAAAAGTCTTTTAATTTTTTTTGGCAATTCTATTGATGAGGTGGTCGATAAAGAACCTTTTTTTATTAGCCTGTAGACCATCAACCATTTTATTTATTTATTTATTTATTTTTTGCTTTTTGCTAAGGCAATTGAGGTTGAGTGACTTGCCCAGGGTCACACAGCTGGGGAATGTTAAGTGTCTGAGAACAGATTTGAACTCAGGTCCTCCTGACTTCAGGGCTGGTGCTCTATCCACTGCACCACCTAGCTGCCCCATTTTATGATGTTATATCTCATTATAGAATGAATGAATATGTAAAGGAATGATTCAAAAAATGAAAGAAGAGCAATTACATTATAAAAGATGAAAACCAATTTCTTCTGAAGTTTTCTGATTCACCTTCTTTGGAGGGAAATTCCATAAACCTAATTACCCAACACCAATCTAGTAACAGTCTAAAAGAAGCTTGTTAAACTCACCTGAGTTCAAATTTGGCTTCAGTTATTTCTTGGGTGTATAACCCTTGGCAAGTCACTTAAACTCTGCTCCATTGATTTCTTCATTTATCTTATAAACAAGTTAAACTTGCTGACCTTTAAGTCTCCATCCAGCTATGAAGTTATGTTCTTGAGTAATTGTGTTTTTGTTTTTCATTTTGTTGATTAGCTGAATGATACTACAAAAGTTGTTTCAACTCTCTGGGTCTCAGTTACTTCATCTCTAAAAGAGGAGATTGAATTAGATACTTTCTAAGGGTCATTAAGCACTGAAATTCTGGTTCTATAATGAATATAGATTGGGTAAGAATCTTTTCCCCCCATATCCAGCAATATTAGGACCAGGGTGGGCCTTGAAAATTAAGGTTCTTTTATTTAAACCAATTTCTGAGCCCATTGTGAAATTTTAAATATGAGCATTTAGATCTCAGAAAGCTAAAAATTCTAGAGATCAAAAATGGGTTTGTTGTTCCATTGAATTTCTAGACTTAAAAAAGATGCTAATAATTCAGAGATAATTATTAAATATTTGCCAGAGCACTCCACTTATCCTCTCCAGACACAAAATAACCTCCAAAGCCATTGTCAGAGCCATTATGCAGGTCTGGATAAACCACTAATCTGACACATGTGACAGTTCATATCTTCAAGGAGATGTAATATGGACAAAGCAGAGGAATAAAGTGGGAAAAGAAACAAACTGGGAGATTGACAGACTATTTTAAGCTTTGTCACCAATTAACTGTGATCTGGAGTGGATCACTTAACCTAAAAGTCTAAGCTTCCTTTTTTTTTTATAAATGCAAACATGTTTATTATGATGATCATTTTATTTTTTTCAAATTATCTCCAAGGTTCCTTCCAAATCTAATAGCTCATGCCTCTATGATTACATGGCCTCTAAGTCCTTTTCTATTTCTGAATTATAATGACTTTTATTTGTGATCTCAAATCCATATCAGCATATGCTTGAGAAGCACATTGGGCCAAATACTTTTCCAAATACATTTTGGAAAGAAGGGTCAGTACAATCCTAGATTTTCTTTCTCATTCCTGGCAAAACCCAGAGCTACAAATACTACAAACATGCTCAATTTGTTTCCAATATTACTAAGATTTATGTTTCTTAACATTTTTCCCTGTGTGTGTGTGTGTGTGTGATACATTCCTCTGACAGATTGTTGAAGCCCTTCCTAAAAAATTTTTAAAATGCATAAAATAAAATATATAGGTTTACAAAAGAATTACTAAAGAATATAGGATTACAAAGAAATCAAAGGTTGAGGAAAATAAAGATGTGATATTTTTTTTCCTCATACAAGTTCATGAATTTATGTGGAAACCTATTCAGACACCGAGATTAAAGAATACCTGCTTTAGAGAATCTTGATTCCTGTCCTCATTACATGAGATTCCTCACAAAATTCAAAATAAGAATTGGAATTGCCAGTGCTTTATGAAGGCAAAAGGACCTTTTTTTTTTTTTTAAAGGTCTCAGTATTGGGAATTCTCTACTGTGCCTCTCCCCTCTCATCGCTCCCAAATGGAGTTTATCAGTTATCTTTGGTGTTGGGAATATATTATACAGTTTTGGGGACTATTGGATCCTCATCTGGAAAGTCTGAAAGCATCAAGGGCCAGGGGAGGAGCAAAATCTCTCATATACCATTTCTCCTGAAATAAGGTTCATACAGCTGCCTGCCCTTTAAGGAAAACAAAATAAAACATCATTCGTCCTTAAGAATAAGTCCTATTATTAGATAATTTTGCCAATTCTCTTTTGGGTTTCTGATCTGATCTTCTGGATTTACAATGGCTGTTCTTAAAGTGATATGCAATAATTGATCCATCAAAAAATCAGACAAGAAACGAAGCATACAAACATTTATAAAGTACCTACTATATGCCAGATAGTATGCTAAATACTTTACAAATTTCATCTCATTTGGTCCTTACAACAACTCTACAAAGAAGCTGTTGTTATTATTCCCATTTTAACACTGAGGATACTGAGGCAGTCAGTCTGTTGCCCAGGCCACAACATCTCAGAAGTATCTGAAGCTGGGATTTAAACTCAGGAAATTGTATCTTTCTGATTTCAGGAACAGCCTTTATCCATTGTAACAACATTTAGCAAGGAATTTAAAGGTTAAAAAAATCTTTAGAAGGATTTTGGAGATAAGAAAACTGAAAATGAAAAAAAAAGGTTCCTCAATTTGTCAAATGCTAAACATAGTAAGTAGCAGAGCGAGTATTTGAATCCTATTCTTCAATACTAGGCTCTGTGTTATTTATATGTAATATGCCATCTTAGTTTTGAAAGTTAGCATTCTCCTTAATTTAAAATCCTTTTCACATCAAAATAATAGCTAACAACAAAATAGATGGATTAGTTTTTTAAAAAAATGAGAAATCTCCCCTTTAGTCTCCTAAGATTTACCCAGTTAGAACTCAAATCATTAACAAAACAAACAAACCAACAAATAAAATGCATGTATTTTGTTATCCTTTCAGGCCTATTTGAAATCCTTCCCTCTTGGTTACTTTATTTTTCCTCCCTCCCTCTCTCTTCCTTCCTCCTTTCCTTTTTTCCTTCCTTCTTCTCCACGCATTTCCCCTCTCTCATTCTTTCCTTTCTTCCTCTCTGTCTCTCCTCAGATAGTTGCAGCTGGTTTATAAATAGTTCTGATTCGGCTATTTTCACTTTGTATCACCTCATACAGGGCCTCCCATACTTCCAATGTGCTTCAGAATACCATATTATGTCATTATATTACTATACCAACATTTACTCTGCCATTTTCAAATGATCAGGCATGCATTTTCCCCCTGAATTTTATTATTACAAATAGACGAGCTATGAATCTATTTGTATAGACAAGAACTTTTTCCCCTTTTTGGAGGGCTTTTTGTGGGAGATACAGTTATAACAGTAGTGTTGCTCTGCTAAAATGTATTAACACTTTTCTGACTCATTACAAATTATATTATGCTCTCACAAATAATTGCACTACCTTAACTAGACTGTGAGTTGAATGAAAGCAAAAGCAGGTTTTTTGGTTTTGGTCATTATTTGTATCCTGAGTACTTAGAACCCTTAACAAAGTACCTGGCACCTAGTAGGCACTTAATAGGTGCAAATTAACTGACAAGGGGCTATAAAGTTTATTTTCCCATGGTCTTGGCCAAAATATAATTCAATCTTTAATTTTTTTTAATTCCAGAAGATTTAAAGGGTATATGTTAAGGTTGTCATATTTTGCATTATTCTGATAGTTATGAAGTATGAGCATGTAGTCATGTGGTTAAGAGTTTGTTTTTTCTGAACAATAAATTGTCTCTTTTGACCATTGTACCACTGGAAGTGTGAATTATTGCTCTTATACCCATAGATCAGTCTCTTGTGCATTCTAGTTGCCAAATCTTTATCTGAATTTTAAAGATAACTACTTTTCATGCAAAGAATATCACTTTATCTTTATATGATTGAACCTACTGACTTTGATTTCAGTGATTTCTTTTATTTGATTAAATTGCCTTTCTCCATAGCTGGGAAAAAGATCATTTTTTTCTATAAAAAATTTTAGATCATAGATCCAGTTAAAGTATATTGAGGTGTAAGATATAATATTTTCCTTTAGAGAAATCAAATATACAGAAAGTATCACTGGGACCAAACCAGAGAATGCAAAGTTATAATGAGACAAATCAACCTAATCTGATGGTTTATTTCCCACAGAGAAACACAAACATTGCTGTGGGTGTAAGTGATGACAATGGTCACCTTAAGTCTGAATTTGTGGCTTTGTTTAGTTTGTTTCACAGCCTCTATGTTATTAATTTTCTGTTTCATAAACCTGACAAACATAATTGTTAATTACATGCCGTACATTCCACCCTCACGGTGATGGTTTCTCTCAGAACTCTATCTGATATAAAGCTCTAGCACAATGCCCCACTATATTAAATTCCAATTTAATTACCTTTATTACAGTACCTCCTCTTCACAGGAAATGATTAAGTCTATGAGATGGACTCATAATAGAAGTGGAAGATACTGCAGGGAGCCTCACCCTAAGCCCTAATGTACCTTAGGCTGCATTTGCAGGCATGGTAGCAACAATAAAAATGGTTGAAAAATGATCTCCTCTTCCACTTCCCCAGCTCTCTGTGACGTGTTCTCTCTAAGGTCCCTACTGGCTTTCACAACATTGATTGACATCAGAAATTGGGCTTTAATGCGTAATTCATTTGCTTGCTTTTGTTGCAGGCAAAGTGTGTCTCAAATAATTAACACGGGAGAGAAAGGGAGTAGCCTGTGGACAGCATATACTCACCACCTAATAATTAATCTTTTAGTGCCAAAATTTAGCATCCTTTGCTACAAGAAAACACACACACACACACACACACACACAGAAACACACACACTGAAAACGAAGCAGCAGCAGCAGCAGCAGCTTAGGGTGTTTTACATTTAAACATAATTAGAGGTGGCTTCCAATAAGTCTCTTTTTAACCTTGATTTGAAAATTAAAAGGGCTAGTAGTTTCAAGATCTCCATCAGTAATTGTTTCCCCAAATAAACACCAAAAGCAGAGAACTACACCAAGAACTCAGGCAACTGTGATATTAGGGAGTAGATAGGGAACAAGCCAGAAAATTAGCCTGCAGGGCATTCAGCCTGAGTGTTATTGAAGAAATGCAATAGACTGAATTTTATTACTATTAATTAGGCATTTATATAATTCCTATTTACAAAGAGCTTTTTGATCAGCAGTGGCTTGCTAGAAAAGTCACATTGTTATTCCTATTTACCAGGTAAAGAAAGAAGCTGAGAGGTTTAAATCATTTTTCTAAAATTCACACAGTAGGTCCAAGTATTTTTGTATACACAGTTTAAAATAAGATAAATAATTGACAATTATTCAGTGAATCAAGTCTATGTCTGGATAATGTGACACACACACACACACACACACAAAAAAAAAAAAAAAACAGCCTGAAACAAAATCCCCAACTCTTTGTTTTATTTTTTATTTTTTCTCTGAAAGGATTAAGTGTTTACAGACCCTAAATTCATCATCCTCAGCTTCTGGGTATTTTTTTTCTTTGTGCAGTTCCTCAGAATATTTATATAAAATAAGTTTTAGATAAAATGCTATTAATTTTTAACAACAAATTTATGGAAATCTGGTCTCAGTCAATCACAGATAAAATTAGAATTCCTTGTCCTGATATTTATTATAGATAAAGAGAGTTAAACCTAGAGACTCTAGAGCTCACCTAATCCAATCCCTTCATTTTAAATTATGAGTAGTGCTAGTTAGTAGTAGCAGTGAAATCAAAACTTAGGTCTCCTCATTCTTGATGTTGTGATATGGCTGTATTCCAGGATACTAAGCCCCTTGAGTGTCCCGCTTCAGGTTTCCTCCAATAGATTTTTTTTTACACAGAATAGTTATATCTATACAGCAGAAATTTTAGAAGTTCATACTTATTAGAAATATCTACTATACCATATCCAGTAAGTTGTCATCCAACTCTTGCTCAAAGACCTTCTATGAGGGGGAACCCGCTACTCCACCAGAGTCAGAGAGTGGAATCACTCCTCAACAGTTCTAATTGTTAGAAAGTTTTGAGTAACATCAAGTTTAAATTTGTCACTTCGCAGCTCCATCTTGCTCTTTACTTTTGGCATCTGTGGGGAAAAGGTTGTGTTAGAAGAAGCCAGAAAGCAGAAAAGGACTTTTTTCATAAGAAAGCAAATATCCTAATAACACAGTTATACTTAGCATTGTAAATAACCATTGCAGATGCATTGAACTGCAGTAAGGACCACTCTTGCATCTTCCTCTATATTTTTAATAATGTATTTTCTAATGTAATTAGTTAGATTGTATATCAATTCTAGACTACCATGGAGTAATACAAGTAATACCAGGCAAAGCAGACAAGAAATTCTTGATAACCTCAGAAGAAATCAATGACAAGGAAGATAATAAAATTTGATGGTTCTCCATGTCATCTATTTTTATCTCATCCTATGTAACTAGTGTATTGCAAATGTATTTTTATAGTTCTTCATTCAAGGTTTGGATGCTATCTTCTAGATGCTATTGTTGTTTGTCCTTAGTTCTAGAAGAGAATCATGACATCAGAAGTGATGTCATGACATGCAAATGAGTTGGGTTTAAGTGAGGGAGGGCTGTGCAAGATCATCTGCTTCACTTTCCCCTCTAGAGCTATTTGGGTCAAGATATAGATTGAAATGATTGGAAATGACTCTGGATGAAAAGTGAGATGATGGGCTTTTTAAACTAAGGTCTTCAAGGAGTCTCAGGTTAAATAGCAATTGAGACAAAGAATCTCTTCTTTTACTTAATCCAACAATAACAAAAAACAAACCCTGAATAAATAAATGAATAAAAGAAACCTCAGGGTTCCAGGCCAGAGCAGAAATGACTACTCTTTACTTTCAATTTGAGTCAATCAAGACCCATACCAATGACCAAGAAACCCTTTCCTGATCCTCTAACTCTCTCTCTTTTCAAATTAGGATGTATATATCAGTCTGGTAGAGTTTTGAAGGCCAAGATAATTTTTTCATTTTTGTTGTTGTACCTCAGCAACTAGAATAGTAATGGCTCATAATGGGTATTTAATAAGTCATTCTTAGGTTTGAATGATAGGAAATATGAATTCAGTTTGGAAAAAAAAATAGTCAGAGGGATAAAACAATACTAGGAAATAAATCTATTGTCCAATATAAATCTGTTATAATATATTTAGTAGAAGTTTTAAAGGAAATACAGTCCCTTTCATTGATGGGGTTTTCTGTTAGCTCTCTAAATTCTGGGAAGTAAATGGAGACATTTAAAAACCTGTAGAATCATTTTATCAGGGTCTTGTAAAAACTGATAATGGTATAATATACCAACTACAATCTCCTGATAACACTAACCAAATAACTAGAAAGTAATGAATTATAATAATTGAGTCTGGAAACAGTCAAGTCAGTAATTAATATCTCCACATCAGATTTGTTAAAGCAATTATCTTAATTTTTGTAATATCTTGAGGAGAATAAGGGGAATTTGGGTACAAAAGAAAAATATCTTCCCAACGAGTAATGCCAGAGATTTCTGTGTATATAAATGCAGATACTAAACTTCTCCTTAGTACCAAAACTAAGTACATGTTTCCTATTCATAGAATAATAGCCAGATCAGTAAGGGAAATCTCCCTTTTGACGAATAAATCGCCATTATGGCAGACAATGGCCAGGTCTATTCTTGTGTGTTCTGGTGAATAATTCCTTCACAGAATATTTCTTTTTAAGAAAATCTTGTAGCAGAACAAGTATTCAAATCGTGGCTTTGCATCCTACTGCCTTTGTTGCCTTAGAGAAGTCATTTAATCCCTCTAGGATCCTGTTTTCTCATCTGCAAAATGAGGCAATTGAACTAGGTGACTTCTAGAATTTTATTTATCCCTAGAAAGATAGTCACAGAATTTGAGTTTTACTCTTGTCCTTGGTTTTCACCCCATGTGTGAAGTTGAGCAAATCACTTAAATACCTCGGACTTCAGTTTTCTGAAAAGGAGGGAGTTAAACTACATGATTTCTGAGATCTCAGAAAATGTTAAATATTTTCCAGCTTGATAATCTATATTGTACTTTTTAAAAAATAGTCCACTTAAATAATAATATTTAAGTGGTGTATTGTCTTCTCTGAGGCAAATTTTCTAGACAAAAGCTTTCAGAGTTGCTATCTGTTCCTAACTCTTTTTGAGCTGTCTTTCAAACCTGAATTCTGTGACACTGTATGTAGTTGAAGATGAGCTGCCCTTCCCTGATGTCAAAGTCATTAGAATCATGGAATCACATAAATGGAAAGGACCAGAGACCAATCAATTGAAATCCAAACCTATAGCATAACCTACAAATTGTTAACAGCTTTAATTTGAAGTTGTTTAATATGGAGAAACCAACTACTACATTCTGATATTCTAATACATCCTAATAATGACATAATTAGATAGTTCTAATTGGTAGCAAGTTGCTTTTTACATTAAACCCCAATTTCACAGTTTGCATGTTCTGCTCGCTGCTTTTGGTCTTGTCTTCTGGGTCCAAGTAGGATAATTTAAATCCTTCTTTCACATGGCAATCCTTTAAACACATGAACCCACCTGTAAAGTCCATTGCCTCCTGTTCCCCCTCATCCATGCTATTATCCCTGAACCATCCCAGAACCTCCATCCAGAATGGCTGACCAATATGAATATCTGCTATAACTGGGGGCATCTTTCCTCCTGTTTCTTCTTAGCTCAGGTTGCTTAACTGCTTCCAGAGTTTGGATGAGATGGACATAGATGATATGGAGACTACCAGGCTTTATCATCTTCCTTGTCATTGATTTCTTTTGAGGTCATCAAGGTCTTTTTGTCTGCTTTGTCTATTTACCTCTTAGTAGCCTGGAATTGTCATACAACCTCTTTTTTGTAATTAAGTATCTTTGGACATTGCAATAGGATCTTCCTATGACTGCATCCATATGAATACTGGACCTTCCCATCTTCTCTACAGCTGAATATTAGAGTGTGAGATCTTGTGGAAATGAATTGTTTCAATTTTTCTATTTATATCTTGAATATTTAGTACAGTGCTTATCAAATGCATAGTAAGCACTTAATAAGTGTTTTAATTTTTTTCTGTTCACTCATTTCATTTTTGGTCATTTGTTCTTTCTCTTGCTTAAACATCCTCATTTCTTTCAGTTGATCCTTATGTCACGTAATCTTGATATCCTCCACTGTTTGGCTTATCAAAGTCTTTCCTAAAATGTGTTGCCCTATATATAATACTCCAGGTGAACTATGCCCAAAGCAGAATATATTGGGGTTGTCGTTTCCCTATTCCTGATCATCATACCTCCCTAAAATCAACTTAAAATTTGTATTAACTTTTTTTTGGCCATCACTTCATACTGTTGACTCCTATCCATCTTAAGAGTCCCAGGATATTTCTAGATTTTTTTTCAGACTTTTATATTATATACCCCCAAATTCTTGTATTTAGGAATTTTTTAAACTCAAATTTAAAACTATAAATTTATTCCTATTAAACTTTACCATATTATATTTAGTCCAGTTTTCTGGCTTATTAATGACTTTTTGAACCCTTACTCATCCACATATTAATTATTCCTCAGTATGGTTTTATATGGAAATTTGACAAACATTCTATCTATGTCTTTTCCCAAGTAACTGACAAAAATGTTAAATAGTGCATGGCCTTAGGTTTACTTCTTTTTTTTTCTATGTTTTCTCTCTCCCATGTTTTTCCCTTTTGTTCTGATTTTCTTTCCCAACATGATTTGTAAAGCAATGTATATTAAAATAAATATACATTTTTTAAAAAAGTACAAGCCATGTTTAAATCTTTGAGGACTCCATACAAGCTTTGTTTCAAGGTATCAAATTATTGATGACCACTCTTTAGTTCCAGTCATTCGACCAATCCCAAGTCCAATTTACCATACTGCTTTCGAGCTCATATCTCTATCTTTTCCACAAAAATTAGGATGGAGATTTTATCAAAAATAATTGGTATATTATCAAAAAACATTGGTATATTGAAAAGATTTCTAAAAGATCACTAAATCCAGAAAAGTAAGGTACTAAAATCCTAATTTTATATCTAAGATAACTGAGATCTCAAGAGATTAAATGATTTGCTCAAGATCACACATCTAGAAATTTGTAAAAAGAAGTATGACTAGAATTCAGATCTTTGATTCTTGGCACTGTAGTTACAGCATCTCTTCCCATTAACTAATTCCCAGTTGCATTTGGATCTCAGCTGTCTCATCTACTTATTTCTTTGAATCATAGATTTAGAGCTGAGCCAAAAGGAACCTCAAATGCTACCAAATTCAACCTTCTCATGTTACAGATGAGAAAACTGAAGTACATGAAAGTTAAGTTAAATTAAGAAGGCAATTAAATGATTTGCCTGTCACATAGCTAGTAAGTGTTAAGTGTCTAAGGTCATATTTGAACTTAGGTCCTCCTGCCTCTAGGGCTGGTGATCTATTCTCTAGGCTGTCAGTAATTCAAAAATGTAATATTATAGGAATGGCTAGAGACTATCAGTTTTACTTAGTTATTAGTCATTTAACCCAAATGTTTATTGAATGAGTATTGAATGTCAGTAGAAATGAATCACTGTAGAACTAGAGTCAGAAACAGTGAGTTAGAATCCTACTTCAGATATTTTCTAGCAGGGTAGTTAGATAGTACAGTAGATAAAGCACTGGTCCTAAAGTCAGGAGGACCTCAGTTCAAATGTGACCTCAGTCATTCACACTTATAAAATTAGGATTATAAAACCTTACTTAACTAGACCTGATGATCTCTTGACAGTTTTTGTCTACACCAATACCAATGATTCTATAAATTGTCATTTAAATAGAGAGTAAATTAGAAAACAGAACTAAGGCTAAAGACCTTTTATTTCAAGGTCACAAGGGAAAATCCAAGCTAAAAACTAATCAAGGACAGAACCAGACTCTCAAGAGGTATGTGGGTATGTGTAATGTGTATTGGGAAAGTGGTATGTGTATTGGGAAAACCAGGAAGGAACTGCATATATAATGTTCAATGTAATTCATTATTTAAAAAAAAAAGAGATTAGTAGGATCATTATACTAGAAAATATAAAAAATGGGTGTGAGATAACACACATACACACACACAAAACCTACCACCACACACATACTTTAATGAACAATTAAAGTTGTGACTTACAAATTACAAATCAAGGTAGCAATTTTCTGACTGAAAGAAAGCAGAATATATGATTCATTTCTTAGAAATAATGGAAGGTTTCTAAAATGCAGATAGAAAGAACTGGGAGAAGTCACAAAGTCATTCCATCTATTGAGGGGATAATTATTTTTGATTCTACAAACTGCATCAAATTTTGAATGTATTATGTATTGTGATGAAATGCCCTTTCCCCCTCACTTTTTTGAAAGCAAGTGTACTCAGAAGGCCTGATAGATGCATTACACAGCCACATTAGGAATTCTGAGATCTGGAGGATGCCCTGCTTTGATCTCACAACAAGCCAATTGTTACACCGAGTCCCCACAGAGCTGAACACACAGCGCAAGAGGGTCTTTTAACTCAAGAGCACATAGGGAAAAATTTATGAGGTTTTTATGAAGTGGTTTATTTCAACTCTGAATAGAGAAAGGGAGGGAATTTCATGACTTAAAGTTTCAGTTGGGCCTAGTGCGAATTTTATCATCTGAGAGCACATTGGAGAGGATGGGCCTCAAAGCTGCCATGTTAGTGGGATAAAGCTATTTCAACACTACAAATAATAAATGTAAGGCAGAAGTATCTGGTCTGTAAACAATCCACAAAGCAAATTGTCAATTGATATTTCCTGATCTAGACTTCTTTGAGATACAATGGGCCCCGCTTTTCAATATGGGGAAAGCATGAGTCCTCTCTGTAGTTCCAACAGGGCTTTGTCATGACTTGTAATGAGCTGAATATTGTAATGTGCATTCTTAAAAAAAAAAAGAGAGAAAGACTATTTCTGTGTGTGCAAAAATACAATGCATATGCACCAAGACGTTAACAAAACAGCACCTGCACAAACTGAGATTGCAACTCTATTCTCAGCTTATCTTTGCTTTTCACTCACTGGGATCATTTCTGTTTCAGTGGGGAAGGAAAGCCGCACAGGCAAGCATAATTCACATGTTAAGCTAGAGTTCCCACTTCTGTATGAATCAGCACTTTGTACACAAAACAAAACAAAAAACCTGAAAAATTTCAAGTCCAAATATTCCACGTCATATACTGCAAATAAAGTGCCTAACTTAACAATATACAGAGAATGATAGGAATGGCAGTAGATGGTGGGTAACACCTGCCTTTGGTCCTTGATTTAAGACAGAGAACTAGATATAACTTTCTGACAATGAGCTACTAAGAAGTGACCACACTTCCACAAACCACTTATTTCCTACAATATATTACTTTTAATTACTACTATAAGTTACATTTGTAAAACATTTTAAGATTTCCTAAGCACTTTCCTCAAAGAACCTAAGTGGTAGTATATATGTTAATATTTCCATTTATTGTAGAGGGAATGGAATAAAAATGGCCCATAATTGATTATAATTTGTTCATGAGTTTTTGAAGTGGAATTTGAACTGGGCTATCCTGATTCCCAAGACCAGCAGGCGCTTCCACATGTATAGTCTTTTCCCATATATAGTGTGTCCAGTGTTACCCAGATCTGAAGAACTCTAAACTCATGCTAATTGAGTGTATTCTAGGTGTCTTGTCTTTGCAAGATCTAGCTTGTGTCTAGGTTGCCATAAATGTGAATAATAGGGTACTCACATTGTTCATTGGTGCTCAATGTACAATAAGGATATTACATATGAGAGAGCTTTTATTCACCAATCACAAAAATTTATAAAATGCAGGACTCAAGGGAATCTCTAAGGTTATCATTCTTATAACCCATTAGATTTTCCCCAGAGGGTAAAGTCACATTGGTAAACTGCCGAATATATCCTCCTCATTTTTCTTGGATTTAAACTAACTGACAATTCATGACAAAAGCTTTGGTGGACCCTGGTAAAGTGTATTCACAGCTTAACTGCTATAACTCTTAAAAGAAAAACACAAAGACTGATTCAGTATTGAGGCTGTTTTTCCTTTGTGAATAAGCTTTCTCACTCTGTATATCTGTGGAAAGTGGAGCAAGGGGTCTTACCTCATAAGGAAAGTGGAAGGGGTACTTGCCACTAGTGATTTGACTCAAGATCAGATCAAAAGGGGGAAAGAATAAGCATTTATAAAGTGCCTACTATGTGACGGATACTTTGCTAAGCACTTTTTTACAAATATCTCATTTGATCCTTCCAATATTCCTGGGAGATAAGAGTTGCCATCATTCCCATTTCATGGTTAAGACAAACAGGATTAAATGACTTGCCCAGGCTCACACAGACAGTAAATATCTGAGATCATATCTGAACTCAGGTCTTCCTGACTCCAGATTTAGAACTCTACACACTGCACTACTTATACGCTTCACAAAACCGAGTGATCAGATTCCTATGAAATGGGGTTTAAAAAATGGCTACAGTTTTATGCCAGGAAAATATGATAATATAAGTAGCATGCCAAAGTTCTGACTCCTTTCCTTTGAACACATTGATGATAATAAAAATTGACCTGAGCGATATTACATGTCCTGTGGGTGGCTGGCATTGGGTATAGCCCAACTATATAGAAAACTATAAACAATACAACAGCTAAGACAAAAGTAGAAAGCAATGCAAATGTACTTAACTGGATCAATTTAGACATCATTTTGTAGATAATATTTGGTCATCTCTGTTGGAGACAAATGGATTTTTTTAGCCTTCTTTTTCTACTTCCATGGAAATACACATTTAATTTCATAATGAAAATGTATTTTGATACTTTGATAGATACATGATCCCATTGATGTAGATTTTTCCTTTACTCCTGAAAATCATAATGTACTGATGACTTCTCCTCCTGTGTGATTTTTATAAATATCCTTTTGTAATCCTTCATAGGGCATCTACTCAATTTGATAAAGATACTTCTCTAGATCTTTTTTCAAGCTATGAGTAACAGAGCAGCACTTTTGTGCCATCCACAAATGGATAGCCTTATCCCATCATGCATTTCTTTATTATCCTTTCAGATATGCATAAGCTGATTCTTTTATAAAATTAAATTTCCTTTTTATAATGAGCTTTTAATAAAATATAAATATTAAATAATAAAATATTTTAAATATATAAAATTTTAATAAAGAACAAAATGAGATTATAAAATGTATAACAAATACAGTATTTAAATTATATATTACATTTAACTAGATAGAAACAAAATTGCTCTGCTTATTTTCCCCCTTCTGAGCTTATTTTTGGTTTTGTATTTTAAATATTTTAATTTATTTTTTGTGTCTCTAAATCATTATTCCCTTTCCCCTACATCAAACAGAAGTCTTCCCTTATAACAAATAAACACAGTAAGGAAAATTACTTCCATGCCTTGGCAATGTTTGAAAATGTATAGCTCCTTCTGAATATTTTTTCTCCCACTTTTCCGTCAAAAATTGGGAAGCATATTTTGTCTTCAGTCTTCTGGAAACTTGATTGTTTGTTGAGATGATCAGAGTTCTGAAGTGTTTCACAATTTTTCCTTTACAATACTGTGGTCAATGTGTGAAATGTTCTGCTTATCTTATTTAACTCTGTATCAGTTCACATGGAACTTCCCCAATTCTCTTCTTTGTCATATGGCACATTAAATTCATATACCTTAATTTATTCAATCATTTCCCAATTTGTTTGAATCTATTTTGATTCTTGTCCTTTGCTTCAACACAAATTTTTGTTGTACACAGTTTTATACATATGGGTCTTTTCTTTCTGAGTTTTATCTGTTTGGGGAATATGCTTAGTAATGATATCATAAGGTCAAATCATATATGTATAGTTTAGTATAAAGTTGTAAATATCTTTCCAGAATGGTAGGAACCAATTTAAAGCTTCACCCACAGTGCATTAATGTGTGTCTTCTCATTTTGCTATTTTCTTCTTTTTTTGTTATGCTTGCCAACTTTATGAAAACTTTCTCTGAAACATTATTTCATATGCCTTGTGATAGCATTCATTTCTTCATCTGAAAATTTATTCACATCCTTTGATAACTTATCTATGGGAGAATGGTTCCACATTTTTTAGTTCTTTGGAAATCAACCTATTGCATGATTTGTAATAATATAGCATCTCTGGGAAAATATCTGTGTAAGCAAGATAGGTTTTTGAGTCAGGGAGTAGCATGGCATAACTGGAAACAAAGTGTAATTTCTGCATCGTGGTTCAAGTTGCTCTCCAATTCTAAATCCAGAACACTATTCAGCAATGACGTCTGCTCAAGATTTATGCAATAATTTAAAGGCTGCGTTTCCAAATGCCTTTTTTTTCTGCAATTTGGGTAATAAAAATTCTTTATTCATTTGTTTTTTCCTGCATAGATTGCTAGGATGGTATTCTTTGAATGCCAAAGCCTCTCATTGCTTCAGTGAACCTGCTAGAACTTGTATTCATCTCTAATGACCTAAGAGTAAATTCTTTATAATAAAATAAAATTCTCTTTGCAGATAATCATTTTAAAGTTCACATTACAAAAACGTGTCTATTCCATAAGCAGGAACTCTTAACTTTTTGTATGTTGTGGACACCTTTGGCAGTCTAGTGAACCCTATGGCCCCTTTTCAGAATAAAGTCAAGTACAAATGGTACAAAAGAAAGAAATTATATTGAAAAATAGTTAACACAATATTAAAAAAACAAATTCATGAACCCTAGTTTAAGAAATATCACACAACAGTAAAAAAATGACTCTACATTGGATTTTTATTTATTTCTTAAACTGATTTAGGATTGAATCTTTAAAACTTTGGTTTAATTGGTTCTTCTGAAAAAGTGTATTGTTTCTTGTGCATTTACAATATACCATATGGTGTTTTGGCAATTTACATGCATGAATTTTCTCATATTTGATACTACGCTTTTTGAGGGTAGAGGTATATTTCATTTATCTTTGTATCTTCCTTAGAGTTTGAACAAAGCTGTTTCCTAACAAAGGGTGTTTTTGTTTTGTTTAATTTTGGAGAAATGAATCTGTGGAAGAGATACTTCATTTGAATCATTATTATTATTCTCTTACAGAATATGAGAAACAATATGTTGCATTGTATTGCATAGTGAATAAAGTGGGATCAGGAAAATCTTGGTTTGTATCCTGCTAAATGTAGTCCCTAACTGTATAAGTCTGGTCAATCCACTCAGGTGAGTCTTAATTTCTTCATCAGTAAACACCTATCTCACAGGATTTCTCTGAAGTTCAATGAGATGATACATCTAAAGTACTTCACAAACCTTAAGGTGACATATAAGTATAAATAAGTATTATAATATACAGACTTGTACTATTACTACTTATGCATGTATTTTTTGTTTTTAATAATGCAATAGAAAACAACATTTAATCAATTAATCACCAGATATTCATCAAGAACCACTAGGTATTATGCTAGGCCCTGGGCATGCAAAAAAGAAAAATAGTTCATACCCTCAATGAGTTTACAGTTTAGCTGGAAGGCAGACTGCTTGTACATTTAAAGATAGATACGAGATAGGTAATGATGGGTTTCTGACAAGAAGGCACTAGGAAACAGGGTACTAAGAAAGTATTTCCCTAGAAGGTTACTCTTGAGCTGAACCTTGAAGGGAATTACAGCTTCTGAGAGATAATAGTGAGAAAAGACTACATTCCAGGCACAGGAAATAAGAGGTTGAGTACTATGTATGAGGAATTGTTAAGAAGATTAGTTTGGGAAGGATGCCCTATGCTTGGGGTAGAGTAATTGTGCAATCAGAAAGTAAAGGTAGGTTGGAGCCACACTGTGAAGGGCTTTAAATGACAGAGGAGTTTATATTCTCTTTATGAAGTACTTACTGTGTACAGAGCATTGTGCTAATTGTTATATAAATGTAAAGTTCAGATAAGTTGCTTCCTATATTGTTTCTTGAGGTGAGGGAACATGATTTATACATAATTGTATTCTCATATGGCTTACATATAACACTCAATATATAGTTATATAGTTGTTGGTAGAATGTAATGATTCATGTAAACTATTTAAATAATGAGACTTGTAGAGGAACAACTAAAATAATGGAAAATATAAATGATCAGAGCACAGTGAAGACTTTCTAGCCACAATACCACTGTCAGTTTTTTTACAGGGTGAAGCTGTATGATAGGTACAAAAAGATATGGCAGCATGCCTTGCATGCCATCCCTGCACATCCAGCTAAACAGACTTAATTCCAAGGGAAATATTTGTTCTCAGAACAAATAGAATAAGAATGTGCTTTAATCTGTTGTATAGATATTCTGTGTTGTCTCTTAGCAGATTTTCATTGCTCTAGAGGCAGTTCACTGAGCTCCACAAACTGAATGCCAGCTAGGAGCAAGAGACTGTAGCTACTTGTTTCCCAGAGGGAAATGTGGAGCTTGGAGAAACTAGACAATGTTTTATGGCAATTTCACTCAAAATTTAAACTTTATGGCAACCAGTGTTGGAAAATATATACAATGGAAGTTACTGGTTTCACAATGGAAGCCCTTAATATGAGGCTGCTAGCAAGATTTTGCATGGATGGCAAATCTTAATTGTTCCCTCCTTCCTTGTGAAGGATCAAGAGATTATTCAAAGTGTACATGGGCAATCTCCATGTGCTTTCAGCAATAGTCTAGTTCTGCTTATGTCTCTGTGGCAGTGATTAAGAGAGACTCTGATGAAATACTCTCTTTCATTCAGTTGGTTGATTTGGTAAAGATGAACTATTGACCAGATCTCTGAAGCTGAATAAAAAGAATTGGTTATCAATGCTCTTTAGATTTTTCATTGAATTCATCTTCAATATCTTCAACTTTCTTTGTTAAATGGGAAGTTTCAGTGGGGAAAGGGGTGTAGTTGGTAGGAATGAGAAATGTCTGTGACATACATACTCAAGGTATCAATAAAACCTATTTTTAAAATTTAGCTCATTGTTTTATAAATTGTACTTATCTGTTCCTTTGTTTCTTGTGGAGTTAACACCATAAACACTCAAGATACTAAGCCATGCATAATCAGTGATCATTAATATGCTATTTTCAAAATATGACCACATTTTATAAAGTATATATGTATATATACACATATATTATATATATGTGTGTGTGTGTGTGTGTGTGTGTGTGTGTGTGTGTGTGTGGGTGGGTGTGGGTGTGTGTATATGTATTAAGTACTCAATTCAGAAGGTTGCAATTAATGCCCTATCACATTGTGGAGGGGCCTTCATTCTCATCTGCCAGAAAATGACAAGCTCTGACAAGTTATACCTCACTGGAGTGGCAACACATAGAAGCCCTGGCATATATCATTGATCCCTTTTGAGATCCAACCTAGTTATGTACATAGGAGCATAATGCCAGTAATTGGTGATGAATTATTTAGCCATGGCAACCCAGAAAACTAAGAAAAATAACAAGTGGCCCTCAGTCCTTTCTGGCTTTCTTCCATTTCTATAACGATATAGTAAAATTACAGCCAAAATGGGTCATAGGGTTCAAAGAGTTACACAGTGCCAAAAAAATTTTTAAATATATTTATTTATTATTAACAGTATTTTCTTTTTAAATACTGAGTTCTAAATTCTCTCCCTTGCTCCCACATCCATTTAAAAGGCAAGCAATATGATATGTTATACATGTGAAATCATGCAAAACATATTTCCATATTAGCCATATTTCAAAAAACATAAGAAAAATAAATTGAAAAAATTGTACTTCACTTTTCTCTGAGAGTTGAACAATTCTCTCTCTAGAGGTGGATAGTGTATTTTCATCATGAGTCCTTTGGAATTGTATTGATCAGAATAGCCAAGTCTTTCATAGTAGACCATCATTGCAACTTTGCTATTAGTGTGCACTATGATCTCTCAGTTCTTGCTTAACTTTTCATCAGTTCATACAGATCCTGCCACTTTTTTTTTCTGAAACCACATCGTTTCTTACAGGCCAGTAGTATTCCATCACAATGATAAAACACAACTTGTTCAGTCATTTATGAGTTGGTGGACATCTCAGTTTCTAATTTTTGCCACCACAGGAAAAGGTGCTATAAATATTTTGTACATATACATCATTTTACTTTTTCTTTGATCTTTTTGTGATATATACCTAATAGTGGCATTGCTGGGCCAAAGGGTTTTGTATCCCTTAGGACCCAGTTTAAATTGTTGTCCAGAATAGTTGGACCAGTTCACTATTCCAGCAACAATTCATTCATATACCTATTTATCTTTCTAACATCTGTCATGTTTGATCGGTCTGAGCTGGTACTTCAGAGTTTTAATTGGCCTTAATCTACTCAATAGTGATTTAGAACATTTTTTCATATGATTACAAGGAGTGAGAAAGAGAGATGCATTGGCAGAAGGGGAAAGGGAAAGGTAGAATAGAGAAACTTGTTTCACATAAAAGAGGTATACAAGGAAGAACTTTTGTAGTGCAGGTGAAAATGGGGACCATTGCAGGCAATGCTTAAAACTCACACTCATTGGTTGGTTCTCCCTTCTCCCAGTGCATCCCTCTTTTTCCCTCCTTCATTTTTTTGGTGATTATCCCAACATAATATACTCACATCCATGTCTTCTGTCTATGTAAACTCCTTTTAACAGCCCTAAAAATGATAAATATTTTAAGAGTTAGATGCATCGTCTTTCTACATAGGAAAGTAAACAGTGTAACTTTATTGAGAGCCTTATGGTTACTCTTTCATATTTACTTTTTACATTTCTCTTGAGTCTTATCTTTAAATGTCAAATTTCCTATTTAATTCTGATCTTTTCATTAGGAATCTTTTAACATCCTCTATTTGAATAAATGGCTATGTTTTTTCCCCCTGAAAAATTATGCTTCGTTTTGCTGGGTAGACTATTCTTGATTTTAATCCTAGCTCTTTTGCCTTCTGGAACTTTTGATTCTAAGCCTCCTGTGACATGAACATAGAAGCCACTAAATCTTGTGTGATCCTGACTGTTGTTCCCTAATATTTGAATTTGTTCTTTTTTAACTTTTTGAAGTATTTTCTCATTAACCTATGAGCTCTGGAATTTGGCTATGATATACCTGAGATTTTTTCTTTTGGAATCTCAGGAGGTGATTGGTATATTCTTTTAATTTCTATTTGACTCTCCAGATCTATGATGTATTTTCCTTGACAATTTCTTAAAATGTGATGTCTAGGTTCTTTCTTTGTTCATGGCTTTAAAATAATTTTTAACTTATCTCTCAATCTATTTTCCAGATTTGTTTTTCCAATGAAATAGTCTACATTTTCTTCTATTTTTCATTCATTTTTATTTTGTTTTATCCCTTCTTGATGTCTCATGGAGTCATTAACTTCCACTTGCCCAATTCGATCTTTTAAGCAATTATTTTCTTCAGTGAGATTTTGTACCACTTTTTTCATTTGGCCAATTCTGCTTTTAAAGTTATTTCTTCAATGAATTTTTGTACCTCTTTTACATTAAACTAATTATAATTTTAAGTTGTTATTTTCTCCATAATTTTCTTTTTTTGCCTCCTTTACTAAGCTGTTCATTTCCCCTTAATAATTTTCATGTATCACTCTCATTTTCCCCCCAACCAAATTTTCTTCTATCACTGTAATCACTTTCTTTAACTTTTCCAAGAATTTTCATTGTTTGAATTTAATTAGCATTTTCTTTGAGACCTTGTTTATAGCTTTTTTTCATATTGTAGTCTTCTTCTGAATATTTAACTGGTTTTGTCTGCTGCCCTAGTAGCTTTTTATGGTGAAGTTATTTTTGTTGTTTGTTGTTTATTGTTCAGTTTTTACAGCCTATTTCTTGATTTTGAACTTGATTTTGTTAAAATTAGACTCAATTTACCTCAGGGTGGAAAGACATTGTCTCAAGCTTAAAGGCTTTTTGTGCTGCTATTTTAGGATCTAGTGTTGGTGGTATGAAAGTTTTTGATGCTTTGGATGTGGTGTAATCTTAGGAGAGACATAGTCACTGCTTTCCTGGTCTGCACTCTAATCTTTACACAGGAAATACCCCTGGTTCCCTGAAGCCACAAGTACTAATGTTTTCTTTGCCTTGGAACTGTAAACAGAGCTCAATTTCCTTGTGATCAGGAACTGAGACCCAGAACTGGATAGGGGCAATGAATGCCAGCTGTAACTAGTACAAGTAAAGGTTCTCTTGGCATCTCTTTCTGACCAGTTGCCTGATCACCTTCCTGTCTCTGGGCTGAAGGTCCTGAAGTTATTGCTGCTGCTGTGGTTGTTGCTACCCAATTTGTGAGTTCCAGATAAGCGTCCACTTTAATGTCACAAATTTTCTTGCTGACCTAAGTTTTCTTAGGTCAAAAAATAGTCTCACTCTGATGTTTTGTTGATTCTATTGCTTCAAAGTTTTATTTGATGCATTATTTTAAAATTCTTTGGAGGGGGATGAAAGAGTTTTGCTTGTCTCCAATCTTCCATCTTGATTCTGCTCTGATGTTTAAGATAATACAGTTATTAGACCATCTCTAAATATGAACTCAATTTTTGATTTTTTAAATGAGAGAACCTTATCCTGTCACCAACAAGTAGACATCTTCCTGGAGGAATGAAATAATTTCCATCTCGAATTCTTGCTAAAAAGGAAAGGAAGAGAAAAAAGTATTTAGCCGAAAAAAAAATTCAGCTAAATAGAAGGATGATTCATGGTTTCTCTTCAGCAGAATGGAATGACCAAGATGGAGGGATTTTTTTCCATGAACCTAGTAGCAAAAAGAAACCACATGTCACGGGACATCTATTATTCATCTCATTATTTGTAAAAAAGACCAGTATGAAAATAATAACAACTCATGTGGCACATCTGTTACAGATGATGTGAAGATAGAAAAATTCTACAAGAATGCCTTAAGTTCCTCTAAATTAAATCAGTAGTTATTTTGATCAGTGATTTCAAGGCAAGGGTAAGCATATGAAAATAGTAAAAATATGAATCAGGAGTAGAGTAAAAGAATCCTTGGAAACTACACAGAAATCTAGCTATGCACAACAAATAGGATACTTTCTTTGACAAAAGAATTGAAACGTTCTGGACATACAGGGGAATAAATAACAACATATAGAAATGAAATTGATTATATTTTGGCATATGCAAAACAACTCCTTCCTGATGTGGCAGTCAATTCTGATTCAGCTTTCTGTACAATTAGACCAGTTCCAGCACAGATCAAAACTGTAAAAATGAATAAAAATAAAAATAAAATATACCATATAATTAACAACTTCCATATTGATACATTTGAACAAATCATTGATACTCAAAAAAGGAAAATGGATGTAGGAAAGTAAATCAATGAAAAATATAATAACTCTTCAGAGTTTAACTGATATATTTTAATTGTCATATTAAGTATAAAAAGGCTTTAAAAACACTTCAGGCAGAAAACATTTGATCTCCTTGCCAAGTAAAAAGATATGGAAGTCAAAGACAACATCAGTTTAGTTATATAAGGTCATTTGTAAACTATTAGGGAAAAGTATGGTGAAAGATTATTAATAGTATCACTTCATAAAACAAGTGGAAGGAACAGTTAGTTTCAAGAAAGAATAATGAAAGACTTGCTATGCAAAGTTATCCTGAGAGTATTTAACAATGAAACTGGAAGGACAGCAACTGCACAGAAGACCTGTCCTGAGTTATTTGACAAATTCTATTCACCATCAAGAAGAGTGAAGCCACCACTGTAGACTCCAAAATCACGGTCCTATTCTTATGTTACCTATGTAAAGTGGAAATATTTCATAAGAATAGTAGATGGGTTAATAGACCTGATTTTACCATCACAAAGTTGACTGAAAGACTAAGAGCTCACTATGTTTACTGTTTGATTTCTATAAAAAGGCATGTGATTTAGCAAAGCAAAATTCCACCTTAAAGACTCTTTTCCAGAAAATTATCTCCAATGTCTATATCATTATTACATTTAATTCTTTGAAAGACATAATATTTATAGATAACCTTGTTCAAAAATCCTCTGACTATTCATATCAAGCTAGGAAGAAGAGAGGGAGATGTAAAGACATTAACCACTATTATAGAAATTTACAACTTTCCTACCTGAGTCTTGAGGTTATCCTTTCCCCCAGATAATCTTATTTATAGATCACATTGTTTTGCTTGCATCATCTCAAGGAACATTACAGAATCTTCTGGATGAATTTTATAATGATGCAAAATTTTTTTTTCCATATTTAGGGGAAAATGTTCAAAACAGTGCTAAACACTTTACAAATATGATTCATAGGATCTTCACAACAATTATGCAGGGCAGCTGTTTATATTATCTTCATTTTATAGTTGAGAAAAACTATAAAAATAGAGGTTAAGTGACCTGCCTAGCCAGAGTCACATAGCTGGAGAAAGTTTAAGCCAGAATTAAAACTATAATCTTTTCATTATAAGTCCAGTATATCACTTTCCACTATACCACATTAAACTGCTCTGAGGAGCTTATGCAATGAAATGTATATGACAAATTACGACAGAAAATAGAACAAAGGAAATGTTAGCATAGTTCTTATGAAAACTACTATGGAAATGCTGAGGAATGGGGAAATTCCTTTTGTTTGGTGTCTTTAGACTGAGAAGATCAAACATGTCTCTGATGGTAAACAAATGTAGAATTTTGCAACTCATATTAAATAATTAGTCTCTGTTTCTATCTCTGATATGTGTAGATGGGTACACATATGTTTGACTGGATTTGTGATGTATTTACTGTCAGGAGCTGCTACTTAGGAAGTATTTGAGACAAATGGGGATCTGCTCTATAACTTACAGTCTTATAAGATATTTAAGGACAGTGAAAAGTTAAGTGATTAATTTAGAGTCACATAGTTCATCTGTAAGAAATAGGATTCAAGTGGCCACTAAACCGTGACTTTTCATAATATATAGGAGATAGGCAGGCAGGCAGCTAATAACTAACATTTATTAAGTATTTGACATGTGCCAAAAACTATGCCAACTGCAGGGAATACAAGTAGAAAAAAAGGCAGTTTCTACACTCAGGGGCTTATATTGTAATGGGAAAGATCTAAGAATCATCAACATAGAGATGATAACTGAATCCATGAATGATGATGAGATCACTAAATGAACTGGTATAGAGGAAAAAGAGAAAAGGGCCCAGAACAAAATCTTGGGGAACAACTAAGCGTGATTTTTTCCCTGAGGCAATTGGGGTTAAGTGACTTGCCCAAGGTCACACAGCTAAAAAATATTAAGTGTCTGAGACTAGGTTTGAACTCAGATCCTCTTAATTTCAGGGTTGCTGCTCTATCAACTGAGCCATCTAGCTGCCCCTATAAGCATGATCTTCATGAAGAACTAGTAAAGGAAATCGAAACAGGTAGACCAATATAAAAATAATATAATGAAAACATAGAAAAGAGAGAGTATCCAGAGGAAGAGTGTGATCAACAGTGACAAATGCTATAGGGAAGTTAATAGGGTTAAATATTGAAGAGAAAAAAAAATTGGCCATTAAGAATTCATTGGTCAATCCAAAAAGACTCATGATGAAAAATGCTATCCACCTCCAGAGAAAGGACTGATGTTGTCTGAATGCTATCTTTATCATCCTTTCTTCCTACTTCCTTCCTTCCTTCTTTCCTTCCTTCTTTCCTTCTTTCTTTCCTCCCTTCCTTTCTTCCTCCCTTCCTTCTTTCCTTCTTTCCCTTATTACTTTCTCTCTTTTTTTCTTTTTCTTTTTGCTCCTTTCTCTCTTTCTTTTCAATTCTTCTTACACAAAATGACTTATATGGAAAAGTTTTGCATCACTACACATGCGTAACTTATATCAGATTGCTTGAATCTCAGAGAAAGGGGAGAGGAAGGAGGGAGGGATAGAATTTGAAACTCAAATAATTCTTTGCATATCTGTTCATCCATCAAGGAAAAGACAATAAATATAATTCAGATACAGGCAATTTGATCACGTTTTCACAGTGCTGAGCCATGAAGCAAACTCTGCAATGTTGAGATGGAAGGTTTCATCAGAGGAATGGGCCAAGAAAGAAAATGACCCTATCTCTTTAAACATCATATATATCATCTTTTCCTGTTTTCTTCAGAAAACTAACCCCTCTATAATTTCCATTGTCCCAAATCTTCAGTCTCTCCCTATCCATGGGTTCTTCCATGCATCACACACAAATAAAAAAAAGTTATAAATGTCAAAAATTGGTTTTGCATGTAATGGGAATAATAAATATTATTTTTTAAAAAGAGAGCTCATTGGTGACTTTGAACAGAAGAGTTTCAGTTGGTTGATGAGACCAAAAGCCAGACTGAAAAGGATTTTTAGTAGAATGAGAGAAATGAAAGTTAAGGCATTGTATATAGAGTGCTTTCTCAAGCTTAGTTAAGGAGAGAGATAGAATGATAACTAGTAAGTCATCTCAAGTAAGTCATCTCAACGAGAGTTTAAAGAATGGGAAAAAATGTGTGTGATGCATGGAAGAACCCATGGATAGGGAGAGACTGAAGATTTGGGACAATGGAAATTATAGAGGGGGTAGTTTTCTGAAGAAAACAGGAAGAGATGAGATATATGATGTTTAAAGAGATAGGGTCATTTTCTTTCTTGGCCCATTCCTCTGATCAAACCTTCCATCTCAACATTGCAGAGTTTGCTTCATGGCTCAACACTGTGAAAATGTGATCAAATTGCCTGTGTCTGAATTATGTTTTTTGTCTTTTCCTTGATGGATGAACAGATATGCAAAGAATTATTTCTCATCAATAACATCAAAGCAGAAATCTTCACAAAGCCCACTTAGAGAAGACTTGGTATCATAAAATCAAAGAATTTAGAGCTGGAAAGGATATTAGAAACAATATGTCCACCCCTTTCATTTTTTTTAATATGAGGAAATTGAAGTTCAGAGGAGTTAAATGATGTGTCCAATGTTACAGATAATTAGTTATAGAACCAAGACTATAACCTAGGTCCCTTGACTCTAATATTGAACATTCATCTCAATTTCAACTCCCCCAATGCAAATTATTTTAATTTTTAAAAAATTATTAAATCATATTAGCCTCTTGCTTTTTTTTAGTATTCTTAAGCTAAAAGGATTAAGATGCTAAGAGCTCCCTCTACCTTTTTTGTGACTTTCTAAAGATGAAAGATAAAGGGGAAAGGGGAAGGCATGAGGAGAGGATGTATCTTTTTCATTATAAGGAAGGTATGATAGGCTTTATTTGTAAAGAAGGCCAATATACTGGAATGGGAGAAACTGAGCCATAAAATTATTTTTTTTTGTTTCACAGACAAGTTTAGAAGGTTGGGACAGAAAATCACCTCTGCAGTAAAGCTGCAAGGAAAAGGAAGAATGAAGTATTTGGCAAACTTCTGGTTTAATTAATTATTCTTGCTAACAGTTGTTTATAGGTTGCAGAAAATAGAAAGTTCTGCTAACAACTTTTAAATTTTAGCACCCTGGGATAAATTCCTGATTACCTTACCCTAGTTATATCCAAGGAAGAAAGATCATTTTACACTATTTTTTCATTAAAAAAAAAACTAAACAAACAAGTGATCAGGAAGGGGTTTTGAAGTTGGAAAAAAATCTAGAAATGAAAACAGGAAAAAAAAAAGGAAGAGAGGAAGATAGAGATTGCTGTGAGACTGGGACTTGGAACAAGTTCATGTAAATGTTGCTTTAAGTATTAATTTTTGTGTAAATGGCATATTAAATCCATGTAGGATATCTACATAAAAGACTAGCACCAGGCAGGTCTGCCCTGTACAGACTTTGTTTGCAAATCAGCCTTCATGGAAATGTTTCTTCAATTTCTGACAAATGAACTCGGCTTGTTCATTTGAACAAGGAATTTCTATTGTCTCCATCTGCCTTTGGCTTGCAAGGCTCCTTGGGGGGCTTAATGGAGAGACAGACTTTTGAAAGACAGAAGAGTTTCGATGTCAGTTACTATTAGTAAAAACAATAATAATAATCCAACAACCACAAACCCTGATCTTGGTTTTGCCAATATGTAACCTTCCTGAATATGACATACACTTCTTATCAACTAATATTAGAGTTATTTTTATTTCCTCTTTGATCTACATAATTTTGGTTATTAAAAAAACTACTTAGAAATATTACAATCATTGTTTCAAATTCCTCTGGTGTCTCCAATGTATTCTGATGATTGTGAACATTAAACAATTATCTTTTGGAGGAAAAGAAAATAATGTGATTTACTTATTAAAGGGACAACTCCCCAATCTTGAACACACTGAAAATGTACTTCATGTAAGATTAATTTTAATAGGTTGAAGAAAAATGGCATGTTATGTGTTTCTCATTTATTTTGTACTTGAAAAGGTAAATTTCCTTGATATGAAATGTAAATATAGGTTAGCCTATAAGGAAGTGAATTCCAGAGATAGAATTTCAGATTTAAACAGCCAGAAGAAATTTTAGATTACCTTTTCCTTATTTTACAAATGAGAAAAGCAAGGGTCAAAGTGGTTAAGGTATTTGTCCAAAGCCCCAAAAGTTAATGGTAGAACTAGCCCTCACTGGTTCCCAATATAATATTGTTTCTATTTCTACATTAATGAAAATCAGGAAATAAACACCACGAGTCCATCAGCAATCCATTTGTATTTAAAATATAAATGGCAGTGATGGCAGTGACGGCAGTTGCTGCTGAAGCAGCAGAAGAAGAAGAAGAAGAAGAAGAAGAAGAAGAAGAAGAAGAAGAAGTAGAAGAAGAAGAAGAAGAAGAAGAAGTTGCTGATAATGATGAAGATTAAATTTACATAACTCATGATCCAAGACCTATAAGAAAACTCCTTTGAATTCATATATATCAATTTTTAAGTCCATTCATAAAACTTTTATTCCATTTACATCAACTTAATATACCTGTTCTTTATAATTGTGCTTGGATTGTTCACGAACATTTCTGTAAGACATTGAACAAAGTTAGCCATGATTTCAAGTTATTTCCTGTTAACTATTTTTATAGCACTTGCATGTTAGGCAAGTATCAAAAAAAAATCACAAAAGCTAAAAACCTAAAAAAGAGTTAAATACATGCATTTTTTGTTTTATTGATTATTGATATGCTTGACATACAGTATCTATGAATAGTAAACAATTAATTTTTGTTGCATCTTTACTTGTACATTTGTTCTTAAGAGATATGAGGGTAGCAAAAAATAATGAAAGCAAATGGCAGGTAACTCTACCAATAATGGAATGTGAACCATTTCTGCTCTTCTCCAGAGCATATTGACTGGGCTAAAATTTTGTCTTAAGGAACATTTTTGCAACTGCAATCATAAAGGTATACCTGTTGAGATTATGTATTACGCAGATACACATGAAATGACATGTAATATCTATAGAATATTTGTTTCTATCATAGCCATGAGTGCTCCAACTCAAAATATACCACAATAACTTCACCTGTGGCTGGAACCAAATATCTCTTTATTCTCCCATCATGACAGGCCAATAATACAAATCAAGTTCAATCCTCCATGCTTCTCACAAATCTCTTTGCTACCTCACATCCCAACTCAGGATTTTTCTTAGGAATGTCAGAAGTCCTCTCATTTTTACCTCTATCTAAGGTCTCTCCCAAGGAAACTTCAGAATTTGGCTCATTTCTAATATACAAGGTACCACAACTCCCACACAAGTGTCTTGTCTCACAAGACATCGAGTATAGAACAGATTTTTTTTTTTTGCCTTGTGAAAAACACAAAAGATTTGCAACAAAATCCACAAACAGCTAAGATACTTTTTCTCCTATGGGATCACCTTCCTCCTTCAGAGAGATAATTCAAAGATACATACATACAGACAGACATACATATATATATATAAACATTACACACACACACACACACACACACACATATATATATATATAAATGTATGCACATGCAAATCTTCAAACATGTAGGCCACCCAGAGGTACCCCACCCTCTACTCAAGAAGTCAAGCAATCCTTACTTCAGATGAACCCCATCTTTCTAGGTACTGGTTACAGTGAAGAATAGATCTGATTTGCTTCTCCACATCATGGATCAATGCCTATCCTCCCTCATTCTTCCATTTGTCAAGAATTCTTTTTCTCCTTCTATGCCTCAGTCTACAGACCTCTCTCCAGGTGCTAATATATATGCCCTCATTCCTCAGTGATCTTTGTTTCTACCTGTTGTTTCTTTGATCCATAGAAGTTTTTTTTTGTGGGGGGGGTTAAAAAAGGGGAAAACATTTAGTCACTGAGGTGTTCCTATAGGGCAAAGCTTCTTAAACTGTGTGTCTCAGTCTCATATAGCATCATGTAACTGAATGTGAGGCAGTGAAAAATTTGGCAACAAAAATTAATATCAAATATTCCACTAAGATTTAATTATTTATGTAAAAATTGAAAGAAAAAATCATCTCATTCTAAATGAGTAATGGTAAATGGTAAATTTTATGCACACCAAAGAATTGTTTGAAATTGTTTCTTTATGAGTTATTATCAGTAAATGTTTGATTTGTATATTTATTGTATATATCTATATACCCAGGGTTGTATAGACATTTCTCAGGCAAATTGGAGTTGAGTGGGAAAAGTTTAAGAAGCACTTCTCTAAGGAATCAAGTCTATGTGAGGACATGGAGGCTATTCTCTCTGTTCTTTGTTTTCTATTTCTCTCTCACTTTCATCTACACACAGTCACATATATACACAGCATATCCATTTGGAATCCTATTTTTAAATGTCAATCCCAAGGGTTTCATGTGGGAATTTTCTTATCAATATAGTATACATTGAAAAAAAAAGAAGCAGGCAATTAGTTTAAGGTGCATTGCAACTTTTCAAATAGTTCATCTAGTTGGGGAAAATAAAGTAGCTGCTGCTAGTGTGGAAACACTTTATAGCTTTTAAAGTAGAAGTGGGGAAACTTTTGTTCTGCCAAGGGACATTTAAATATGTGTAACATCATTTGTGGTTCTTACAAAATCATCAGCTCAACTAGTGGGAGGTTGTACCTAGCTTTCAGCTCATCATCACCTTAAGTTGCTGTAACAAATTATTTCCTGGGCCTTGCGTGACTGGCAGACCTGATATCCCCCACCTCTGCTTTAAGGTGTACAAGGTGCTTTCCTGATAGGACCCCTGGGGTATAAATATGGTATGTGTATTATCCCCCTTTTACAGATGAGATTTTTACAAAGATGAAACTACATATTCAAGATATGCAGGTAATAAGTAGCAGAATAATATTTGAACCAATTTTATTCTTTTTCTACAAATAACATCTATAAATAGGGGAGAGATAGGAAAATGTAGAGTAGCTAGGCAGCACAGTGGGTAGAGTTTGGGGTCTGAAATCAGGAACATTGATTTTTCGAAATTCAAATCTAGCTTCAGAAAAGTTGTGTGACCCTGCACAAGTCACTTAAACCTGTTGGCCTCAGTTCCTCATCTATAAAATGAACTAGAGAAGGAAATTAAACCATTTTGATATCTTTGTCAATAAAACCTCATATAGGGTCATATTAAGTTGGACATGAATGAAACAACTCAATAACAGCAAAAATGGTGAAATGAACTGCTTCATTTTACCAAAGGATAAAGGACTTACATATATATTTTTGTATTACATATATATGTAATATATACATATATATATGTATGTATACAAAACATTATTTTTCCACACTAAAGGGACACAGAATTCAGCTGCTGCAATTCAAAAGGTACGCCCCAGAAGGTTATACACATACATAATTGAACTTCTTGTTTTATTAAAAAAGTACATATTATCTCAAAAGTTATCACTCTACAGATTAGAAAGGTTGGCAGTTTCTAAAGGGCTAATTTTTGCAGGGGGCCAGGAGGGAAAGAAGGAACAAAAAAAGTCATTTTATTGGGGGTCAACAACAAGAATATTCTGTCTCTTCCTCTCACTTTGGGTTTATTTCCTCCCATGTCACTACTACTAGTGACATCTTAACCGGAGGTATAAAATAGCTAAATAACCACCAGGGGCCAGTGAGAGGAGCAATAAAGCTTAACTGTAATAAAATCATAATGTTTAACACTCTTCACCTAGCTGATCCTGCTAATAGAACCCAACACCCCGCCCCCCTTATGTCTTACCCAGCGATAATGAGAGCAAAAGAAATTGGAGCAGGTGTTCTTCATAAAGACATGGAACCTCAGGGCACCACCTGTGTCCATATAAATCCGACCAAAACAATATCCAGGCTGGTTGTGAGAAAGGCAATGGGAGCTCATCATGTTTCTCAGTCAGGGCAAAGGCAAACAAGTTGAATCAATTTGGTGCTCTCTTAAGGAACAAACACTGGAGAGGAAAACTCTTTTGTTGGCAGTGGGACTCTTAGTCAATGTAAAAATCTAGCCTCCATAAGTATTCTTCAAGCCAAAAATGTCTATTGATCTGGCAGATAGTGGGAGAGTTAAACTGATAGTCTTTGATGGTTCACAAATAAGAAAGAGCCAATCTTTAAGAGGTAAGAGGCAGGAAATAAAGACACAAGACTAAAACTCTGTAACATGAAAGCCATCCCTAATATCATCCATCTTCTCCCTAACAATAGGACAAAAGGAGACTAGCTATAATTCAGACTACTTCATTCAACAAAATGACCCCTTGGTGAGACTTGTCCTGAAGTCCAAACAACAATGACATTAGAAGATCTAATAGGAAGAGAGAGTGTGAAAACAGCCATAGGATGAATTGCAGTTGGTCTACTCTAACAACCTTATCAATACCAACTAGCACTAGAGTATCTCCCAAAGCAGGTGCAAACTATTAAAAGGTAATATTCCTCACAGATATGTCACATACTCATTTTTCTGGAATCATGTGGATCTGCAGTTACTTTTCAGCGAATTTTTCACTGTGCCTAAAGGAAGTCCTACTGTACCTCTCACTTGCCTGCTGAGTGTTTTCATAGGTGCTGTGTATTTGAGTACTAAAAAGGGGGATAATTACCTGACTTTAATATGCAGGGGGAATGACAAAAATCTGGAAATAAAGGACACTAGTTAATCACACATAGAAAAAAGCCCTCATAAATTGTATAAGATTGTCCATGAGAAATGAAATCCTTACCCAAAAGCATTAGAGGAGCATAGACTGGGCATTATTTGTTAGATTACTTGGGGGTTTAATTATGCAGAGGCAAATCTTCAGTAATATATTAGCCTTTCTTCTTCTTAATGACCTTGACAAACTTGGGTAGCCAACATTCAAGCTTCATCAGATCCATAGGATTCTTCAAGGATTTTACACATTTGTGTGAGGAACTCCTGGCTCCACTCATGCTAGGTATTTTAAAAACTCAGTACTTTAAAAAGGAAAGGTACTCAATGCTATATTTGACCTTTCTGAAGCTTTTTCTGAATTTGTTGAAACTTGCACATATGTATCTTCAGTCATTCAAATGTTTAATTCATTTAGAGATGCACCAAGATCAAAATAAGTCCTGAGAATGTATCTTTTGTTATGTGAAAACTTGGAGATTTTCAATTTCTCACCTTGTGAAAAATGGAGTGTCCAGGAGTGATTTACATTTGCCAAGAGTCAAGCAAACAAGCAAGCCCTTAGCCCTTAAAAGCCCCATGAGAGCAGTGTTAAGGTTTTCTGACAGGGCATGTTCTAAAAAGGCAGCATCATGATGAGTTAAGTGCAAATTAGTCACCCGGGAGTTAATTTTTCCTCATGTACAGATTTTAAAACAAAATAGGAAAGTGCTTGGCAAAAAAAAATTCTCTGTGTTACTCAAGATCAAGTATTTAAAGAGTAATTTAAGTTATCAAACAACAGACTGGCTTGTCCATCCCACTTACACACACTAAATGACCATAGCTCTCCCCACCCCCTTTTTTTAATCTCATCTATCACACAGATTGCTGATATCATCTGGTTCCTGGGGTAGCCTTCCCATGGAGTTATGTGTAATATCTTCTGTATTCCAAATGCTGAGAAGGGTCTGTCAGATTTCTCTTTCCTGCAACCACTCATTTTTTTTCTTTTTGCCTCTTGTCATTTTTTCCTTCCCTTTCCTGCTCATTTTACCCACATTAAAGCTGTAAGTAAATAAATGACAGGCTGTGGCCTATCATCAGGTGACAGATCAGCCTGCATCAGCTCTGAAAAATGGAGAAGTTGTCATCTGTCTGGTTCCCCTCACATTCCCTGTCAGCTTCACTGCATTCGGGTTGTATGTCACATTCATCTGAGCAAGATGAATACAACAGTGTAAACATCAGCTTGGGAGCCAAGTCAATCAAACATGTGACTCAAACCACACAGAAGCACTTGGGCTAAAATGAAAGAAAGAAAGAAAAGAAAGAAAGAAAGAAAGAAAGAAAAGAAAGGAAGGAAGGAAGGAAGGAAGGAAGGAAGGAAGGAAGAAAGGAAGGAAGGAAGGAAGGAAGGAAGGAAGGAAGGAAGGAAAAGAGAGAGAGAAAAGAGGGAAAGAAAAAGGAAAGGAAGGAAAGAAGGAAAGGGAAGGAGGAAGAAAGGAAAGAAACAAAGAAGGAAGGGAAAGAGGGAGGGAGGAATAAAAAGGAAAAGACTCCAAGAGAGAAAGAAATGGTTTTCAGTGCTTTTTAATGATCTGATTCTGCCAATAATCATTATTACTTTTTTGGGTTTAGCTTTTTCTTTGCCCCCAAATTTTAGAAAACTAGCATATGTCTTCTAGTATTTCTCTCACTTTCAGAAAGGAAGGGACATAACAATATGAAAATTAAAAAATATGGAAATAAATAGGGTTAATCAATAGTTACAGGAATTAGTAAGAGATCCAAAAGGGAAAAAATTAATTCCATTTTCTAGAGAAGCATCATTAACCTTTTGTGTTCTGTATCAATGCATCTCTATGTTCTTACTGAAGATGCAAAGTTCAGTAAAGCTGTGACGAGTGCCAGTGGCAACAAAGGGAAAGATAAAATGTAGCATTAACAGAACTGAAGTGGCATTTATGGGAATATTTTTGAGGCCTGTTCCAAAACGAATAACGTACTGTACATTAAAATAAATAATGTCATAAAAATGTCAGGAAAAATGCCAGAACCATAATGGCTTCCTAGTGTGAGAGAAAACTCGAAGTAGGATAATGGCACTTCTTCCCAGCTGAGATCAGGCTGCTCAGGCTCACCCCATGTTTTCAGCCTGGTCTTCTAATTTAAGAAGCACCTTGATGGTACCATTTCTTGGTCTGCTTTCATAGCACTCATTTTTGCAGAAAAACTTGGGGTAATATATACACATATAGGCATATAGATAATATTTATATAAAAAAGCTCTTTAGCACAGTGCCTGGAACATAGTAGGTGCTATTTAAATGCTTCCCCCTTCTTTTTTCTTCTCATTTATCTATATCTACCTATCCATCCATCCATCCATCCATCCATCCATCCATCCATCCATCTATCCATCTATCCATCTATCCATCTATCCATCTATCTATCTATCTATCTATCTATCTATCTATCTATCTATCTATCTAATCTATCTACCTATCCATCTGTCCAACCATCTATCTATCCATCCATCCACCTATATATCTCTTTATCTCTCATTTTTTGTCTATCCATAGCTCCATCCATCCCACTATTTATAATATATAAAGACACATACACAATCATAAATATTAATGCATGTATATATTAAATGTGTCTTCTATTTTTGAAAATGATTTTTAGCAACTATATTTTCATACTGATTAGCTGGACTAAATGACTTTTGAGATCTCTTGCAACTCTAAGAGCTGACCCTATAGGAAGAGATGCTAAAAAGACAAAGGAATAATTCTTTGAATTTAGCATTTATGGCTTAGCCCATCCTGAGGCTTACCATAATGGCGGGTGTAGTTAGGAACTTGCCAGAATCTGATCCCACTCATTGCCTTTATTCTTTCGGGTTAAGTCAGACATTTCTGATTATAACAAACCAGAGTAGAATATCTGTATTATATCATCTTAAGTAATTGAGCCATAGTAAGCCCTGTGGCAATGGTGCTATTATCTGCTTCTCCTGGTCCTTCAATAGCTTCCTGATCCTTGTCTGCCTACCTGTCAACCTCCCTATTTTCTGTCACATTCTGCCCTGACCTTTAGTATTTATGAATATTTCAATCTTTGCTTGTCTGTATAGCTTCTGGTGGAGTGTTTGTCCTGAACTTCGGTGACCACATATGTCTCCATTTTTACCTGCCTGACTAGTTTCTTACTCATTCATCTTACCTGCCTCTTACACCCACCCCCACCTGCAATGTGCTTGACTTTTTCAGCCAGTTTCCTGTTTTGTCTTTCACTTCTATAACTGCTAGTTCATGTTCCTCATACTGACAAGCACAATGTTGTTCTGAAATGAACTGATGTTTCACAGGTGCCTATTTATTTATATGTTATCTCCTCCATTAGGGGACAGGCACTATTTTTTGTGATTTTTTTTTGTACCCTCAGTGCTTAGCATATAAAAATGCTAAATAAGCACTTTGTTGTTCAGTCCTTTTAGTTGTGTCCAACTCTTCATGACACCTTTGCGGATTTCTGGGCAAACATACTGTAGGGGGCTTGTTATTTTTTCTTCAGATCATTTTACAGATGAGGAAACTGAGGCAAAAAGAGTTAAGTGACTTGCCCAGGCTTACACTGCTTGTAAATGTCTGAGGTTAGATTTGAACTCCAGACCTAGTGCTCTATCCATTGTACCACCTACTTATTTATGAATTATTAAATGTTTGATGGGGATATAAATCCTATCCCCTTGAAAGTAAAGATTGTTTTTTTTTTTCCACTTTAACTTTGTATCTCCATCATATATCACAGTGTTGGTATGAAGGAGGAAGCAGAAGGAAACTGATTTGATGAGTATAGGGAACTGCCCATTGTGGAAATTAACTCTCACCATTCATAAAGATGAGCAATTTTTCTACAACATAATTTAATGGAGTTTCTTGGGCTACTCACAGTCAGAGCACTAATATGTGGCAGATAGCACATTTGAAAATGAGTCTTCCTGAATCTAAGGCCAATTGTCTATTTTCTATGACACAGTAGAGTTATATATGCAGCAGTAGATTTATTAGATATTTTAGATACATTAGATAGCAATGTATCTAATAAACAATTAAATACATTGTTTATCGAACCAAATTCTGAGAATATGAGTCTAAACAAAGATATTAATTGGAATTTAAAGGGAAGAAGGAAGATTAGAATCTAAAGAAAAAACAAAACTGTAATGCATTCATATACATTAATTTAGATCACAATGAAATGACTCATTCTTTTATTTCTTCATAATTGACTTTATTTCTAATAAAGCTGACTTTCTATACTGTTAGCATTATACTAAAGAGGGATTAGGTGGCCAAGTGGATAGAGTGCCAAGTCTGGAGTCAGGGAGATTCATCTTCTTCAGTTCAAATCTGGTCTCAGACACTGACTGACTGAGACCCTGGATATATCACTTAATTCTTTTTGCCTCAGTTTCCTCATGTTTAAAATAAATTGGAGAAGGATACTGTAAAATACTCCAATATCTTTGTCAAGAAAATCTCAAATAGGGCCATGGAGAGTAGGAAATGATTTCAACAACAACAACAAAAGCATACTAAGAAGCATACATTGCATGCTCTCAGATCACAAATTCAGGGGTGAGGCTTATTTCTAATGAGTACTCGTGTATTATAGGTGCATAGAGAAATTCAGCACATGTAGAGCTCTGCTATCTAAAATTTTCCACTTGAAACTAATATCAATAGTAAAAATGCCAGTTTTCATTTAGGGGCAATGGAGAGGATAATTGCTAATTAGTATCATCTCTATGCAATGTGTGCTAATGTCACCATCATCATTTTGACTTTTTGAATTTCTCAATATTTTTTATTTTAAAGTATATATGGCATCATATACTTTGCAAAAGTCTTTGAGACCCTTTGAGGGCAAAATTTCAGATAGGATGTTATTTTTATATATCTTTAAAAAAACAAAGGCAAAAATAATTCCCCATTTAATGGAAAGAGTAAAATGGAAGACTTTTGCAATCAGACAAAATAAACTAAAGGATTAAAAGAGTACCTGAGTTTTGCCGATCAATAATAAGGATAATTCATATTTAAAGCATTTTACTCAATGGAAGAGTAAGATTCCCCGCCCCCAATTATCCATGTAGTATAATGTCCTCCTATCTCCACTTGACTCCTTCTCCCTCTAGACTACTCTTTGTCTAATATTAAGTGCCTGATTTGCTGTATTCCAAGTCCCAGTTTTATTGCCAGCTTCCCTACAGTTATTTTAATGGTAATTTTCTGTGACTCAGATTTCATTTTAAAATATTCTGATTTTTTGGTGGATTGTTGTGCTTTAAAAAAATAAAAAGCTTTATCTTTTCTGTCCTCCCAATTTCTTCTCACCCCCACCTCCCATTTTCCCACACCAATATGGAAAATGTGATGAATCCATGGAAACAACATCTGCAATGACTAGATGTGGATGATTTCTTCCTTTACTACCCCCTTTGACACCAGGAGGGCTCTAGCAACAGAAACAAAAGACCTTCCACTTCTCTTCTCCTGCCAGGAGCCTAGGCAGCAACCAGTAAAGGGTATGAATATACACACAGTTGAGGGTGTGTGTGTTTATGTGTGTGTGTGTCCACTGTTTCAGAGGAGAAGGTTGAAACTTTTAAACTGGCCACAAAATTATGCCATGTGGGGGAAGATACTTGGGCAAATTCCTCCTAGTCTTTATTTCTTCCCATCCCCACCTTCCAATCCTCTAAAAGAGCCCTAGAGGAGCAAAGGAATACTATTTTGTGAGTCCTACTGAATGTGTAGCAGGACTTAATTCATTTGGTAGGAACTTGCTGAATGCTTGTTAGGGACACAACACTGTCCTGGGAAGCAAGGGGAATGAATAAGAGAATTCTATCCTAGGCAGGATCATTGATCTCATGATGCTTATATTCTAGCCAATATATATATATCATGTACAATAACTATAATACAAATCCCATTTGCATGAAATAAAATAGAAAGATACAAAGTGCTGCGGGAGTCAAGATATAGGAGCTATATCCACATATTAGTAATCAATCAACTTTTCAACATTTATTAAATTCCTACTCTATGTCAGGTACCATAAAGTACTGGAGAATCAAAAAAGAGGTAAAAGACAGTCCCCTTCTTAAAAGACCTTCCATTCTAATGAGAAAATAAATGATACGGGATAAATAGAGATATGTGGTAGAAGGAAGTCATTTGATTTAAGAGGGATTGGGGAATTAAGAGATTCCTATAGAAGGTAGCAGTTTAGTTAGGACTTAAAGGAAGCCATGGAGGTTACTAGTTGGAATGGAAAAATGAAAGAGCGTTCTAGGCAAGAGAGAAAAATGCCTATAGCCAAAAGATAGAGTGCCCTGTTGGTGGAACAGCTAGCTCATGAAATGAAAAACGTGTGTCAGGGAGTAAGGTGGAAGAAGACTGGAAAAGTTGGAGAGGGCCAGGTCAAGAAGGAATTTGAATTTTATGTTTGAATCTAGTTGCAGTAGAATTTATTGAGTGTGTATGATACAATAAGATGTATAGTTCAGAAAAATCAGAAAAATTCAATGGAGGATGGGTTAGAGAGAGACTTGAGTGAGGTAGGCAAACCCACCAGAAGGCTAGCACAATAATAGAGACATGAGGTGAAGAAGGCTTGTAACATAGTGGTAGGAGTATTAGAGAAGAGAAGGGGCCATATATGATTGATATTTCAAAAGCCAAGTTAACAGACCTTGGATGTGGTGAAAGGGAGATAGTGAGAAGACAAGGATAATTCCTAAATTGTGAATCTGAAGGACTGGATGATACTGTGGCCCTCCACAGTAATAGAGAAGGTAAAAAGTGGGGAAGGTTTAGATGGAAACCTAGGAAATTCTGCTTTGGGCATTGCATTTAAGATTTCCACTAGACATCTAGTGGATGTATAATAAGTATATGATAATAATAATAGTAGAAGTATAATAAATGTATAATAAAAGTGAGATGTCTGAAATTTCATTGGAGATGCAAGACTGGAGTTCAGCAGAGAGTTTGGGGCAGGTAGATTTGAGAATAATTAGAAGTGGAAATTAAATCCATGAGAGCTGATGAGATCACCAAATGAAGCAATATAGAGGGAGAAGAGAACAGGGTCTAAAACAGAACTGTGAGGAACACCTTGGGTTAGGAAGTATGATCTAAAGGAGAAGCAAGCAAGGGAGTTATTAAAAAGGTACAAGAAAAAGCAGGAGAGAATGGTGTCCTGAAAATCTAGATGAGAAAGTGATCTTCAATCTCAAAGGCTGCAAAGAGGTCAAGGAGAATACTGATAGAGGGGAAAATGATCAGATTTGGAATTTAAGAGATCATTAATAACTTTGGAGAGAGTAGTTTCCACGTACTGATAAGGTATATATTTTAAGGATTAAAAAGAGAATGAGAGGGGGGGAAGTATTGGATCCTGTGGCTGATGACTTTTTCAATGAGTTTCTCTACAAAGGGCAGAAGAGATAGAGAATGATAGGAGAGATGAAATGATCGAGTGAGTGTTTTTTTTTCCCAGAATGGGAGAAGAGATAGGCATGTTTATAGTCACTGTGGAATAATTCAGTAGACAGTGAGAGAACAAAAGCTACAAAGGCATCTTTATAATTATCCACTTTTCCCTGAGGATTAATCTGGCATAGGTACAGAAAGCTGGCATATATGCCTTTTTTGTGCCCCTAGCATTTCTCACGTTGCCCAACACATAGAAAATGCTTAATGTATATTCCATGACAGACTGACAAAAATCCTAGGAAGAAAAAAATAAGGGGAATCCTTTCCTGCCATCAAAACACATGAGAAATGTTCCCACCTTATTCCAGACCTGTTCTGTTTCCCCTATTATATATTTCCTCTCTCTTGAAATTACTTTGTATTTATATGCTCAGTATGAATGTGATATTTCCTCCATAAAAGCAAAATCATTGAGGGTAAGAAATGCTTTCATGTTTATTTTTCTATATTACCTACCATAGTGTCTTTCCATAGCAAATGTATAATAAAAATGTTTAATTGAAATATTCCCTTTATAGAAAGAGTTTCCACTTCACAAAAAGATTTATTAGTGTTCCTTTCAGAATCTATTGCTGTTATTCTTTCTCTTTCTCGCTCACTCTCATGCTTTCTTTCTCTCTCATAAAAGTATATTTATATATATATGTGCATATTAAAATAAGATATTATTTACAAACTACTTTTCATAAATGAATCTCCTGAATACTCTACAGTATTCCTGAAAAGACTTTCTGGAAAATCTGAAATTAGAGATTTTAAGTTTTAATGTGGAGCTATGACAAACTGGAGGAAAAAAAAAACTCCAATGTTAATAGTTGCCTTTTAAAGGGAAAATATAATCATAATAATTTCTGGTATTATTTAGGCTTAATTTGTCATTATCCCCTAATAATCATTATATTTATTCTTTTCCTAGTGTGTGTATAGAAATATTAGATAGATAGCTATAGAGATACATATAGAAAGATAGGTATATAGAAAGATAGACATACACATGTTATACAAATACTTAAACATGTACATATATGAAGTTATGCCTTTTCCAGATTTTTCTTTTGCTGTGAAAAGAGAAAACTGAAAATACAAAAGCACTTATATAAATGTCTCAATATGAGCTCCTTAAAGGATGTTACACATTGTCTTGGTTATTTCAGCTAAAATTAATTAGCTAGAAATTTTGGACCAAATCCTAAGAACCACAGGCCCGTCTGTTCTCTGTTGACGTGCAAAACTGAGCAGACATCTGTTTCCATTCAGAAGTTAGATCAATGTGCTTCTGAAGTTGCTTCTCTCCATAAATAACCAGGGAGGTGGAACAGGTAGAAGAACAGGTGAGTTACCGAGTGATTAGAGACCAGTAGGGCTTATCATGAAAGGTTTAATGGAGAAAATAAATCTTGAAAAGAATTTTGAAGGTGAGAAGAAACATATTTTTATTAAAACTTTTTATGTGCAAAACATATGTATAGGTAATTCTTCAACATTAACCCTTACAAAGCTTTCTGTTACAAATTTCCCCCCCACTCCCCACCCCTCCCCTAGATAGCAGGATATCCACTACATGTTAATTATGTTAAAATACTTGACAAGTCGAATATATGTATACATATTTCCACACTTATCATTGTTGTGCAAGAAAAATCGTGTCTACAAGAAAAAAATATGAGAAAGGAAACAATGCAAGCAAACATAAATAGAGAGCATGAAAATGTTATGTTGTGATCCACATTTCACATCCCTCTCTCAGGGTGTATATGGCTTTCTTTAGTGAACAATTGGAACTGGTTTGAAACATTTCATTGTTGAAGAGAGCCATGACCATCAGAAGTGATCATCATATAATATTGTTGTTGCCGTGTATAATGATCTCCTGGTTCTGCTCATTTCACTCAGCATCAGCTCATGCAAGTCTCTCCAGGCCTCTCTTAAATCGTCCTGCTGGTCAAAGAAACATATTTTTTTTGAAAGAAGAGATGTAGATATGGAAAAAGGCAGGACTAAACACATGAGTACAGGAACAGGTGAAATATGCAGGGGGATAGTTTTGTTTTGTTTTTCTTTCTAAAATGAAGACTATAAGCTGGAATGGAGATAGCATGGCATTGTAGATAGGACTGGAATTGGAATCAGGAAGACTTATATTCAAATTCTACCTCAGACAGTAAGACAAAAACACAACCTCTCCATTCCTCAGTTTTCTCATTAATTAAATGACAAAATTGAATTGCATGACCTCTAAGACTATAGGCAGGTCTAAATCTATATCCATGATAAATTGCAGAATTATGGAATTTGACAATGGGAAGGAATTAAACAGCCACCTAGACCAACTCATTTCCAGATAATTCAGGATGACCAAATTAGGTTAATGATTAAAAAGTATTAACCAAAAGTTTGAAAATGGAAGGAAAAGAAAGTGTAGATCACTGTAGGATGCAGAAGAGAGAAATTACAAAGCCCCCCAAATGATACAAAGAGATTGATTATACTTTTGTGGGGGAGACAGATTGAACTAAAGAGAGGCTGGGTGGCAGAGAGCTAGTATTATACATTAGCGAGTCATGTATTTAACACCTGGACTATTGGTGTGGTCACACTGCTGAAATGAATATCCCACTTCATAGTTATAAAATACTTTCTCACAAAACGTTAGGCAGGCAATATACAATCGTACTTTCAACATACTCCTTAAAGAGAGAAGAAGCTAGTTCCCCTTTCTCTGCTTTCCCTCCCATACTTTCCCCCACCCTCACCAAAAAAATTTATTTGAAGGACTTTCCTGGATAAAAAAGGAAAATTTAAACCAGTATATTTCTTTTGTAGCAACTTCCCTGAAGCCTGTGGAAGAAAGCAAGATACAGAAAGATAAGAAAATAATTGTAGCACAAAAGCTGTAAAAGAATCTAGGGAAAGAATGGGGGGGAGAGAAACTGAGGACTCTGAGAAAAGCATCACCAAAAGAAATCCATTTTTTCTAGGATCCCAAGTCTACTGATTATTTCTGGCATTCCATTTTAGGAAGTAAGACAAATATCATAAAATGTTATTTTTATAAAATGGTTTGGGATAAATCCATAAAAATTAATTTTGGGGGAAAATGGAAATATGCAATTAAACATCTATTTGAAAAACATATACGCTCTATTTAAATAGTGATGGGAGAAAATCATGGTGTTTCCTTTTTTTATTAAACAATAGCTCACTCATAGAAGCATCCCAGCTGGGATAAAGAACCATCTGGGAATTGAAAGATCTGTGTTCAGGTTCTTTCTCTGGCACATACTGGCTGCCACTTAATGCACTTAACTCTTCAGTATGCCCAGTCTCTCTCTCTCTCCTCTCTCTCTCTCTCTCTCTCTCTCTCTCTCTCTCTCTCTCTCTCTC
>JAJPUD010002175.1:48332-83056 GCA_023553655.1 Myrmecobius fasciatus | reverse complement strand
GAAGGAAGGAAGGAAGGAAGGAAGGAAGGAAGGAAGGAAGGAAGGAAGGAAGGAAGGAAATGAAGGAAAAATAAAAAGATCAAAGAACGTCCCAAACAACTCAGAACAAAACATATTCAGTTTTAGCAACCAGACTCTGAAACTCTGTCAACAATAACTATAGTTTTGTTGTTTTGTTGTTGTTGTGTTTTAACCTTTAATCCAGAAAGAACTAAGTTTAGAGATCAAGTTGTTCAGTCAAGGCATTTTTACAGCTACATATTAAAAAGTCATAAGCTCTAAACAAATTTTTTCAGGTCTTAAAATTTTTGGTAGTTTTAAGTGAAAAAATAATACCCCTCAAAGCTCTCTCTGTTTCTCTTTTACATATGTCTTTGCTATAGAAACTCCATACAATGAAGGGATCCAGGAAAATGAACTATTTAGTATCTATAATTTTTCTTTTGGAAAAATAAAGAATTCATTTTGAATTGTTGAAGCTGAACTTTAGAAATCTGTTGCTAGTCAATTACCTTTTAAAAAAGAATACAGGTCTATCAAAGTTGCTAAGTAAAATTCTTCCTGTGATCAAATATGACTCAGGAATTAACGTATCTACATAGAACATCTAAAATTTCTTATTATTTCTCAAATTTCTTATGGACTTTTTTCCCTGAGGGATGAGAAAATATATCTTTCGTCAAAGCAATTGTCCTGGTGGGTATAAGTTTTCTCTTTCAGTAGGCCCATTTCTCTCCAGATTTAATAAACAGCTTTCAAAAGGAGTATAAAAGTGCCTGCTCAAAAGCCTGCAGTCTGTTATTTGTGAAAGTGCCTGTGGATTCATAGACTTGTTTCTGGAGAAGTGGATTATCTTCTTGCGATAACTCATTGCTCAGAGCTGAGTAATTCAGTTCTGTGGGCAAACAAAAAAAGCCATTCTTCTCCCCCCCTTTACAAAAGCAGAGGCTAGTTATTAGCAACACGATACAAAAGAAGTAAAAAAGGACGGGAAATGAGGAGTCAAGCCAAGTTTGGCATCCATTATTCACACAAAACCTTCCAGTAATGACAACTAACCAAATCATAGAAATTCTATTCATAGAGCCCATTTTCCTGCCTCACTGGCATAAATGCAGATGACAGATAGCTTCCAGTGGCTGTAAAAGTTAGAATCAAAATGATTATTAATGGAATTGAGTAGACTAATTCCGCTTTTTGGATCTGTGGGAAAATGTGTGCTGATGGATTTCTGAAGTCTTTAATTTTTCATTCCACTCTGAGAAGCATCCACTTTTGCAAACAAAATCATTCTTAGTTGTTGACATTCTTTTTTTTTGATACATGTAGGCTCAAATATTGAATGCATTTTCAGTTTTAATCTTCCAAATTTACTCTGAGTTGCTTTTGTCTATATTATCTCACAGCTGCAGGCTTCATCAAAGGTCAATGGGGCCATAGACTGCTGTCACATATTCCTACATCATTTCTTCTGAGAAATTATCATCTGTTTCGGAACTTTGAAATTCCAAGGAACAGGAAATAATATGTTTTTTCCCAAAATAAACATTAACCTCAGGATGCTAAAGACCAAAGAGAAAATCCTAAAGGACTCACAATTCAAGAAGACTTAATCTCATTTAGTAATCCTTTATCTGATTTCTTTTCCAGATGACCATGAGGCCAGATTTTCATCTCCATATATGATAACTCTGTGGGAACTAGTAAATGACTAAATAGTTCTAGACAACTTGAAATGTGAACTTATTGCCTGACTCAGTGATCTTATACCCTTTCCTACAAGCCCAATAGTCCCTATACTAAAGAGTTAGTTGCTATTGAAATTATTTCCAAATAGTCTTAGTCTTCTGATAAAGTGGACTTGCTAATTAACTGAAATCATTATAGGTACACTGGGATATTCAGAAGATCATAAGTAAATAAAACATTGTGTTTTCCCTTTTGTATAAAGAAAGAGTAACAGACAAGACTAATTGACATCATTTGACAACTTAATACTATACATGTCAGATACTCCTCATTGCACATCTTTTTAATCCCAAGGAAAATTTTATTTTATTGTCCTATCATACCATTCCACTTATTATAGACATCCTCTAAGCTCAGTAGTTGTAGTTATTTCAAATCACTTAACCTAATTCTTTGAAATTAAATGATTGGAGTATTAGAAAGGGCTTGGTAAGATCCTTTATTTCATCATTCCATTTTTGAGAGGATTTGTATGGAATTATCTAAGTATCTAGACATCAAATTAGATTATACAAAGTTTTTTGTTAGAAAATAAAGGAATTGGGGCAGCTAGATGGTGCAGTGGATAGAGTACCAACCCTGAAGGCAGGAGGACCTGAGTTCAAATCTGACCTCAGACATCCTAAATGTGTGACCCTGGGCAAGTCACTTTACCCCAATTGCTTCAGCAAAATAAATAAATAAAATAGAATTGTCGTTTTTACCCTATTTTTGGAAAAAATGATGATCATTTAATCTCATAGTTGGAAAGGTCTTCTGTGACAATTCAATCTAATCCATTGTTCAGTCATTTTAATTATGTCCAATTCTATGACATCATTTGGGATTTTCTTGTCAAAGATTTCAAAATGGCTTGCAATTTCCTTCTCCAGCTCATTTTACAGCTTTAAAAAAAATTCTCTCTCTCTCTCTCTTTTCTTTTTTTGCTGAGGCAATTGGGGATAAGTGACTTGCCCAGGGTCACACAACTAGGACATGTTAAGTGTCTGAGGTCAGATTTGAATTCAGGACATCCTGACTTCAGGGCTGGTGTGCTATCCACTGTGCCACCTATCTTGCCCAGGATGACTTGCCCAGGATCACAATACTAGCAAATATCTGAGTTCATATTTAAAATCAGGAATATAAGTCTTCTTGACTCCAGGACTCCAAGCATTCTATTCTTTTCATCACCTAAATGCTCAATTTAACCCATATATGAACAAAAAATTCTTTATAATATTCAAGAAAATGAGTCATTTAGCTTTTGCTTGAATATGTCATATAAATATCTATTACAATACATAGAACTTTGTGCTAAGTATGAATATTTGATAAGACATAGTCCCTATCTTCATAAACTTTTCTCTCTAGTAAGGGGATATATTATATATGAATCTAATTGTATGAAAAATAACAATAATGAATTTTAGTGGATGGTTGCTCAAATCTCCTTGGTGTTTCTCCCATAATATACTCTGTCTCCTAACTCTAAGAATTTTTACTGGTTCTCTCCCATTCCTGGAATTTCCTCCTTCTTCATCTCTATCTCTATCCCTGGTTTTCCTTCAGGTCTCAGCTAAAACTTCACATACTACAGAAAGTCATTCTAGATATCCTTAATCCTACTACTGTCTTTCTTTTGATCATCTCCAATTTCCTTGGCTTCTAGCTTATTTGTACTGAGTTTGTTTGGTTTCTTTTTTTCATGTACTCTTTCCCCATTAGATCATGAGCTTATTAAGAGCAAAGGGTCTTTTTTTCACTTTCTTTATATCACCAATCCTTAGCCTACTGCCTGAAACATGGTAGGTAAATAATAAGAATTAGTTGGCTGATGTTCAATTTATGTGATTCTGTAATTTTAAAAAATACCATAAAAAAGTACCATAACAACTATGTGAGGACTAGGATCTAAGAGCTTTCATGGAGAAGGTAGAGTTTCTTTTATTACAAAGAGAGATAAAAAATTAAATAAGCAAATCAGGGAATATACTTTTATACATGGAAAAGATGAGAGTTAAGGAAGAAAGGTAGAAAAATCCAGGAAATATGTGGTTCCAAGAGAATTGTCCAGTTTGGCTGAAATATTATGTTTGAAGTGAAGAGGAGTAAGAATTTTCAAGTAAGAAAAAAAGAGTTAGGTTTTGACCAGTATCTAGCTACCCGCATGTAACATTTCACCATCTCCAGACAAGAGCATTTTGGTTAAATATTGTTTCTTCCTGAAGTTATTCATGAGAGTTCTGCTTTGTAGAAAAAATTGGCAATTATGATTAACAGCAAAATTTAGGGATAAGTCAGCTGTTTTGGAAGTACCTAGTGAATAAGCTTACATTTCATTACATCTGCGATCAATTTTATTCCTCAAACAGGGCCTCTTTGAAACCTTACTTTTGGACAAAACAGTAATACTTTGAAATCTGTTTGAGTCTTCAAGGCCTTTTTTCCAGGGGAGAGGTGGAAGTATCTAAACCTATGACCTCATGATTTTCCAGTGTGGAAATTTCCTTTATTGTTGCATATCAGCAACACTTTTTCACTCAAGGATTTTAAGATCATATTTTTTTTTTTGCTTTTTGCTGAGGCAATTGGGGTTAAGTGACTTGCCCAGGGTCACACAGCTAGGAAGTGTCTGAGACCAGATTTGAACTCAGGTCTTCCTGACTTCAGGGCTGGTGCTCTAACCACTGCGCCACCTAGCTGCCCCAAGATCATATATTTTAAAACAATCTTCTCCTCCTGACTTTCTCACTAACTAGCTGCATGATCTTGAATGAGTCATTATACCTGTCTGGACTTGAATTTTATCTCTTGTAAAATGAAAGAATGATAGAAAATAAGCAAAAATAAGAAAATATAAGAACAATTAATGTTGAAAGAGTTATTAAAAAACAGGCACATTAATGCATTGTTGGTGAAGTGTGAATGAAAACTATTCTGAAAAGATATTTGGAATTATGATATTGGGTCATATTTTAAGAAGATTGCTAAGTCAGAACAAGTCCAGAGAACAGTGGTTAAGATGATGAAAGATCTAGGGATCATGTCACATGAGAATCAGTTGAAGGAACAGGAAAGAGAGAAGTATATTTAGCAGAGACATGATAAATTGTATTTTGTGTATGTGAGGGTAGCATAGCTAGTGTTAAGTGCCTAAGGTCATATTTGAACTCAGGTCTTCCTGACATCAGAGCTGGTGCTCTATCCATTGAGTCATCTATCTGCCCCCATAAGTTGTCTTTAAATAACTGAAGGGTTTTTATGTGAAGGAATAATTACTTTGATGTTATGTGGAAGACCTATTAGACTTGTTTTTCTTTGCCCCATGGAAAAGAACTAGGAGCAATAAATGGAACCTATAAAGAAGTAATTTTGTCTTGATTTAATGGAAAACATTTTAATAGTTGGAGCTATCCAAATGTGGAATGGGTTACCTTATTGGAGGTCTTTGAGTAAAGGCTAGATGAGCCTTTGTCAATTATATTGCAGAAGAAATTCCAAAGATTCAGCCATGACTCAAACTAGATGATCTCTGAGGTTCTATAACTATTCTGGGGCTATCAAAGGGATATTCATCAACCACCCTGAAAAATTTTTTTTCCCTATGAAGATGACTCTTTTTGAAGATCAATCCCAAAGGCATGAAGAGCTCTGGAAACTGCTAATTAAGAAAAGAAAACCCTTTTACCAGTACATTTGTCAAAAATCACAAAAACTATGGTTACACCAAAGAACACTGAGCCAAGGACATAAAAGGGGAAACTATAAAGTTTTATAATCTCAGGTTATTTTTTTAAAAAAAAGGTACTGCTTAAAAACTTTGCAATGGAAAAATTAAATGTAAAACTCTTTCTCAATGCTTTCTTCAATAAGTCACAAGACTCATATTCACAACAATGTCAGAGCAGCATCCCACTATAAGGGATCTTATAGACCATTGAGTCTGACTCAATTATTTTACAGATCAAAGGACAAAGATACAATGAAGTAAAGTGATTTATCCAAGGTCATCCATCTGAGCAGTGTCAGAACTGGAACTAAAATCCACACCACCTAGCATCTAGTATAATGCTCTTCCTTTATAGAAAGCTGTCTCTGGAAAGAAAATGTAACCAAGCCCTTTGGGACTCATTTTAGTTCTGGCAGCCTAACATTATTCCTTGTGCTAAACAGAAACAGTTCATAATAGCATTTTCCTTCCAAGTCTTTCTCAATAATCTCTTTCCCCTTGAAGAGTTATTGATGCTCCATCTATACGTCCTTGAACACGTCAGAGGAATGCTTCCTTAATCATTCCAGCACAGCATTTAGAATTAGCATTAAGATTAAATGGCAGCTAAGGTAGGACACTGCGCTTTATAGAGTGTTGATCCTAAGAACCACATGCAGGGCAGCACTTAACAGATGCAATTTGAAGAGGAGGAGGAGGAGGAGAAAGAGAGAAAGGAAAAGGAGGAAGAGAATTCAATACTGTCATCAAGAGAAATTCTGCTATTTCTGTCAATCAATGAAATCAAGGGAGTTAGTTTGGTATAATTGTATGAACATAAGGCATGGAACCAAGGAATATGAATTTAAATCCCTGACAACAACTTGACAGGTAGAGTAGAAAAAAGATAATTCTATATGGTAGTATTATAAAGGAGGAAAGGAAAAGGAGATTTTTTTTGGTGTTTGCAGCAGCATGGAGATGAATCCTTAATCAGAGTAGATACTTCTTTTATGTCATATTCCAAAGATGTTGACTAATAAACTGGGACTTGTCTTTCTTTCTTCATAGCATTTAAGGGTTATTACCTCTATTTACTTAATATTTGCATTTATATGTCTTCATAATCTCAGACATGGATGACTGAGTGTCCTTTCTCAGGCCCTTGCCATATCTCCCATAGATGTCCTGGCAGTCTCCATAGCAGAAATTGGAAACAGTTATATGCTTTGGGAGCCTTCAACAGACTGGACACAAATTTATAGCTTTATAAAGAGTCCCACAGAGAAGGTACACTGTGGCTAAGTCAATTCTTCAGTATCACACAAAAGTGAGCAAAGAACCTCAAGCAAACAGACACTCTGAATGACCTGTCACATTTGCTCTTTGAGCTTGAGCCCACTTTCCCCTACAATCTTCACCCTTCATTCTTCAGACTTCAAAACTGTGCCATAGTTGCCTCCTTCCTTCATTCCTTTGGCCCCTTTCTCCCACTGGTGTTTCCCAGCACCTCAATTTTGAGGAAAGTCTCAGAGCAGCTATCCTTACAATCTTTATGCTTCAACTGGATCAAATGTTATATGTAGTTTAATAAGTTTCTGGAGAGAATTCCAATTGCTTTCCAAAATGGCTGGGCTCCATCAAAACTGCAAGTACCTTAGCCACTCCAACATTTGTGATCTTCCATCCTTTTTCATTTTTTCCAGTCTGATAAGTATGAGGTAGAATCTCTAAGTTGTTTGAATTTGTTTTTTCCCCCATAGGATTGTTCTATTTCATCTTTTTGCTTTAATTTTAACTGGTAAATATTCTAAACAATTATGGAAAGCTAATAACTATCAAGAGCAGTCTCCAAATCTAGCTCTGATTTGAGTAGAAAGAGTAGAAAGAGGCTAATGGAATTTTTGGCTATAAAGGCAAGATATTTTTTTTCTTTCCTCTCCCTATTTAAGGCAGAAAGTGTAATAGGCCAATTACCAGATGACAGAGTATCCACAAAGACATATTGATGGCAGTTCACAAAAGGAAACCTTGAAAATATCAGAATAGGATACTTAAGTAGAAAGAAGTTAGAACTGAGTTAGGCAGGACATTTTACTTACCTTAAAAAGTATTTAGTATAACTAAGATGTAATGAGTCATGTATTCATAGCACTCAATGGGAAAACATTGTAATAATATAGGTTTCAAACCATAGCTCCCATGAAGTCAGATGATGTTTGATACCACTTTATAGGGGACTGAGAGAAAAAATGCTTTTTTTTCTCCCTTTCTATGACTAGAGGTAGGGGATAGACCTCTTTAGTACCTGGAATGGAAAGGGAGAGTTAAGCTTAAAGCATTTATCGCAAGAACCCAATGAGCTGCAGAGCATCCAGGGGGCTATTCTGTTTTTATGTTACATCATAAAACAGCAATCTTTTGAATTTTGGAGACTAAGTTGTTATTTTGGTTTAGCTTGTGCTGCCATCATCATCATCATCATCATCATCATCATCATCACTAGAAGAAAAACAAGAAAAAGAAAAAGATTTTAAATTCAGATTCTCCAGTGCATGAATTATGCTCTACAAAAAATGGGGTTACTTCTTAGAAGGAGCCCAAGTAGAAATACTCTTTCAAACCACTAGGGTATCATTTCATAAATTACTGTTTTGGTCCATTAAATAACTGCTTCAGTGCACTTAACAATGGTATCTTTTTGATGTGAATCATAAAGCACCAAGTATACAGCTTCTTCAGGAGGTAGTACAATCTACTCACAGAACACAGCATCCTTAAATTGATTTCATCAAAGAAGGTAAATCAGAGTATGTTGAGAGGGATATGTTTTATCTGTCTTGGTATCTAACAGTTAAGTAAAAGAGGAAGACAATAAGCATTTATATAGGACCTACTATGTGCCAGACCTTGTGTTATGTGCTTTTTCAAAAAAAAAAATAATATTATCACATTTAATCCTCACAACAACCATGGGAGGTAAGTGCTGTTATTATCCCTATTTTACAGTTGAGGAAACAGGAAAACAAAGGTTAGTCACTTGCCCTAGGCTACTTTGCTAATAAATGGCTGAAGCTATATTTGAACTCTATGTTTCCTGACTTCAGGCTCAGAACTCTATGCCTCAAGTATAGATAATGTTTCAACTGAATGAAATTTATGATTCCAAACAACATTCATTTTCAAGAAAAAGAAATCAAAATACAATTTCAAGAACTCAGGTTCACCTCCTTGCTGTGTCATCAAAATAATATTTTAGTGTATTTTAATGTACTTCTTTTAATGATCTATGATCTCATCCAAGTATGTACTCCCTTCAGAGGTGCAAAGCACAACCCAAACATATCTTCTCATTCTGTGTACTCTTACCCATATCCTCTATAAGTCCTACAAAGATAGTATTCAATTATTCCTGTAGGATTCTGCATATTACAATGTTTAATATACAATTTTATATACACTTCAGTTTTTTCTTTGTATTCTGAGCATATAACCCAGTGCCAGGTACATATATATTTAAAATGTTTCTTGACTAATTCACTGATTAATAGTGTTAGAAAATTTTAACACAAAGAAACTCAAGCTAGGAAAGCCATAACAATTGAGGGACCAAGCAAGGCTTCTTGAAATAGTTAACATGTCAGTTAGGCTTTGAATAGTGGGCGAGAATGGTTGCAAAACAGATAAAGACCCAGAGGCCAGAAAGTACAAGGTGTATTCAATGACCTGAACATCATCCAAATTGGCTGGAGTATGAAATACAGGGAAAAGAATAATTTGAGATAAGGTTTCAAAGGCAGAGAGGTATCAGATTTCAAAAGTCTTGATTGGCAAACAAAGACATTTGAATTTGACTGGTGGATTGGGAACCACTGAAGATTTTTTTTTTAGCAGAGTCAATGGGATATAGGACCAGATGATCACCTAGTTTCTCTCCTGCTTGTCCTTTTATTTATTTGATATGTTTTACTTTAAACCCCTTTTTTCAGTTCTTCCATTCCTTGCTATTATTTGCCATGGATGGGTAATTGACTTTTAGACAACTATAAATGTATGCATTTGTCTTTCTGAACATAAAATACAGTTTGTATTTGAGCCAAAAAGTTTATAATCTAATTTAGATAAATAAAATATATAGGGCAAGAATTCAAACTGTAAGCAGAAAAAATAGTTAAAGGCAATGATTTATTTATTTTTACTTATCCTCAGGGAAAAAGAAAATAAATGATAAAAGCAGCCAATAGCAAGATTCTATCAAACACTGTGTCAAAAATGTCTATTATCCCAGTGGGTAAAATCTTAAGAAGCATACATTTCTACTTAGTTCCATTGGATCTCAATTAACACCAATGTATTCAAACTCTGCTTTTACCTGCTTATCCTTTCACCCACAGACTATCACCTCTAGAATCCCACTCGAAGGACTAATTTCTCCCATTTGCTACCAAATGATGATATGGCACAGCATTCAAATGTCACATCTTTAAACACTACTTTTACATCTTAAAAAGTGTGCCAAACAATTCCCAAGGCTATTGTGCCTTGGTAAGCATGCAATGTGCTCTGTTGTTAATTTGTTCAATGCAACTCTCTAATAAGTTATCAATTTAGACAATAAACATTTATTAAGGCAATGAACTTTTATTATTTATTAAATCATTTATCAAACACTATTCATAACACTGAGTATACAAAGAAAGGCAAAAGACAGTCTATTCTTACAAAAAGTTTCCACTCCAATGGGAGAAACAATATGCAAACAACTATGTAGGAAGGAGCTCTAGGGTAGTATATGTCCACTGTGGACAGCAAGTACTTTTGTTCTAAAGGCCTCATTCATTAACACTTCATGGATGCGTGGTCTTATGCTTTGCTACTACTTCCTCTGTCACGTGGCACACAGCCCTTCTACCCTTTGGAGAGCTTTATGAATTGTTGGGGCCAAAATAATTTATCCTCTGGTGCCCAAATCTAGTGATGAATCTCTCTCAATTTAGCTGGTTTGGTGCTTAATCATCAGGCAGGCATTAAGTCCATTTACGGCCCTGTGCTAGGGTCACCTGTACTCCAAGATGACGCTTCAAAGTGAGTGTGGGTCTCACAAATTTAATAGGTTTTCAAGAAAATTTACCCAACTGGCTCTTTTTCTCCTGTTTTGAATTCAGCGTCCATTCTCAGAGAGTAACAAGCTATAGAAAAAGAGGAAAAAAAGAGAAAGATCTCAATAGGTCTGAAATTAGGACTGTTCATTCCAAATAGGTGAGCAAAAAGACCTGAAGGAGCACCATAGTAAGGACTATGGACTTCCTTTTATGACGGACACATGCTTTCACTTTGTGGGGACAAATCCAGCAATTATAGCAAGAATAAAGGCATGTAGCCATAGCTGGGCTAAAGCTGCTGCCAAAAATGTGCCTGAGGAATCACTGTTTTTTATGGACAGAGCTCTGGAAGAGAAGCAATGGAAATTGCTTCTAGTTACAATGGTTAAAGGACCTCATCCATAAAAAAAAATCCTCCTGACCACTTGACCCATACTGTTCTATTCAATTTTTTTTACAACATGAATTTCTTTTCGTGAACCTGTCACGCCTACTTTCTTTTCTTGTTTCTTTTCTTCATTCCCTCCTCTGTCCCTGTTCCTCACTTATCCATATTTCTGCTTTTGCCCAACTTAAAGCACAGAACTGGATATGTGGATGCTTGGGCTCCAGTCCAGGTTCTGCCTGTAGCATGATACATTACCTGAAGCAACCCATCTCTCCTTGCCTCAGTTTCCCTTTTCTGTAAAATGAGGAGATTGGACAACCTGATCTCCACTGTTCCTCCCAGCTGTGACGTTCAATAGTTCTGTGCTTAAGATCAAGTTACAACTATCGGCTTATCATCTAGGACAGCAACAGGTGTTATGAAGAATGCAGGGGTAACACTTCACAGCAATAGAGCAGCTATACATGGGCTGATTGTCTGCAGAGCTGCCAGGAAGTTATAGAGAGACATCTTCATCAAAGACCACAGATTGCACACTGATCCCTGACAGCCATATTGTCTTATATGCCTCCAGAGCTAAGAAACTAAACCATTATCATAACCCATCATTCACATTAAAAAAAAAAAACCTGCATCTTCAACTGTCCCACCAAAGTCCTTCTCTGATGGTTCATTGTGGCCCAAAGGTCACCTGGGCTTCTAAAGGCAGAATATAAGCTTGATAAGATTGGAAGGTTTTGGTTCTGGGATTGATAAATTGTGTGGGAGCTTGAGTATTCATTGTCAGAGACAGAGTTGCCAGGTGATGGATAGTTTTGGCCACAGAGCTCATAAAACTCTCTTAGATATTCAAGGAGTTGCCAAGTGCGTCAGCGGAATGGACACCTCCCCAGACAAAAGCATAGAGTCAAAGGAGGCAGCTACTTAGGTTTGAATGAATGGTTTGAACATTGAACTTAGAGTCAAGAAGACTTGTATTAAAACCTGCCTCAGACATATACTAGCTGTGTTATCCTAAGCAAGTCACATAATCTTTCTCAGCTTCAGGTTTTTCATCAAAAGAATGGGGAGGATAACACTTCACAGAATTATTATAATAATCAAATACATATGCTAGAAGACATTTTGCAAATCTTTAAGTTCTTCATAAGTATGAATGATAAGCTTGAAATGCTAAATTAATTCTTGGAAATGACAAATTTGGATTTTTCTCCCAGAGTGAAAGGGCATATTATATGGCACTTTCTGGATTTTATTTTACATGTCATGGAAAATATATATGAACTGTTCAGAAGTGCAGAGCCTCCATAAAGAAATCCCATACTTATTAAGCACTATTGGAAGAATATTGAGGAAGGGTCACATCCATTCAATAACTTTTCCAGCATTAATTTAATCTTAATCATTAATTTACCTGCCTCAGCTTTTTGTTACAATCTCTACATTTATTCATGATAGCCATATTAGGATATGATATGATATATTATGATAGTATTCCATTTGCTGCTCCAGATTAGAAAACTATTATGATACATAATATAACCATAGTATTTCTGTGTTCTTTACTGGAAATGTTACAGACTGCTGCCCAAATTCTGAGAACTAATACTATGGACTTTTGATGTTGGTGAAACTGTAATCTTTATAATTATAATAAGTGACCTGCATTTGCATCATGCCTTTAGTACATACTAGTTGTATGATCATAGACTAGTTTCTATGTGCCTCCGTTTCCTCATCTCTCAAATAAGTGTAATATATGTATTAAGTGCTACTAGGGTTGTGGTAAGGATCAAATGAAACAATATACATGAAGTATTTTGTAAATGTTAAAATACCATATAAATGCTATTTATGTGTTATTAATCAATTATATTTACAAATTTCTCCTTGAAACAACAGTATATATTAATAAACACATATGGATAAAAAACTCTGAATATTTTATTTTTACTGAGGCAATTGGGATTAAGTGACTTGCCCAGGGTCACACAGCTAGGAAATGTTAAGTATCTGAGAACAGATTTGAACTCAGGTCCTCCTGACTTCAGGGCTGGTGCTCTATCCACTGTGCCACCCAGCTGCCCCCTGACTCTAAATATTTTAAATTCAATTTTGTTTCATTTTAAATTCCAAAGTATCCATTTATTTATATGCTTTCTAGTATTGTTTTTTATTTTTAAATAGGAATTTGTCAAATGCTTTTTCTTCATTTATTAAAATAATATATTTTTATTGCCTTTGTTATTAATATGGTCAATTATATTTGTAATTTTTCTAATTTTGAACCAACATTACAATGCTATATAAATTCAGCTTAGTAATAGTGCATAGTCCTTGTGACATATTGTTAAGTTCTTCTTGCTAATATTTTATTTAAAATATATGCATCAATATTAATTAAGGAAATTGTTCTATAGTTTATATTCTGTTTTAACTTTCCTTGGTTTAAGTATCAAGATCTTGTATATTTGTGCCACCAAAAAAATGGGTAGGATCTCATTTAACCTATTTTTTCCAACAGTTTAAGTAGTATTAAATTAATTATTCTTTAAATGATTGATAACATTCTCTTATAAATCCATCTGGTCCTGAGTATTTTTATCTTTGGGAGTTCATTTATGGCTTGTTCAATTTCTTTGTCTAACAAAGTTCTTTAAGAACTCTATTTCCTGTTCAAATAATGTAGATAATTTATGTTTTTGTAAATATCCAATTATTTCCCTTAGATTTTCAGTTTTGTTGGCATATATTGGCATATATCTCCTAATAACTTTTCATTTTTTTATTCATTGGCTGTGATGTTACCTTTTTTTCATATTGGCAGTTTAATTTTCTTTTCTGTAAAAATAAAAAAGCTAATCTATTTTATTTTTGAAAAAAAAAGCTCTTAGTCAATAGTTTTTCTTTCAATTTTGCTAATTTCTCATTTGAAGTTTAGGATTATTATTCTGGTGTTTAATCAGAGACTTTAAATTTGTTTTGGTCTAAAGATATGTGTGTGTGTGTGTGTGTGTGTGTGTGTGTGTGTGTGTGTGTACAATTTGTTTATCTACTCTTTTTCTCTTTTATTTTTTAAGGACTTTAGTAGATATGAATTTTCCCCAAAATACTGATTTGTCTACATCTCACAAATTTGGTATGTTGACTATTGTTGTTATCTTTAGTGAAAGTAATGATTATTTCTAGAATTTGTTATTTAACCTACCCATTTTTAGAAATGTCATTTAGTTTCCAATTAGTTTTTAGTCTTTGATTCAAAAACCTTTCATTGAATTTAGTTGTACCATATTATGATGAACAAAATATGCATCTAATATTTCTGCTTTTCTGCACATGCTTTTCAAGATTATTCCCTAATATTTGGTTTAATGTTTGTAAATATGTCATGCGCAGGTGAGAAATTGACATATTACTTTTTATTTCAATTCATTTTTATCCAGAAGACCATCATATGCATTTTTTCTAGAATTATATTTAGGTTCTTAACTTTTTGTTGTTTATTTCTGGTTTAATTTCTCTAGGTCTAAAAGGGGATCAATTTAAAATCTCTATGATCCTAATTTTATTGTCTATTTCTTCTTGCAACTCTAACTTTTCCTTTAATAATTTAGATGCTTTATTGGTGCATATATGTTTAGTATTACTATTAATTAATTTTCTGTGCCACATTTTGGTAAAAATCTAGTTTATCTGTTATACTTTTCAATCAGATCAATTTTTGTTTTTGCTTGGTTTAAGCTGATGTTCGCTATACCTGTTATTTTCATTTCAATTGAAGTGTAGCAGATTCTTTTCCAGATCCTTCTTTTAATTCTGTGTGTATCCTTATATTTCAAGTGTGTATCTTATAAACAACTTATTGTTGGATTCTGGTGTCCAATATAGCCTTCTCTCCTCTCATATTTTATAGGTGAGTTCATCCTATTCACATGCACAGATATAATTTCTCATTTTGTATTTTTCTCCCTTATTTTTATTTTCCTCTATCTTTTCTTTAAAAGAAAGTGTGTTTTGTTTATAACCAATGGCTCCCTTAATCTACCTCTTATCCTACCTCCCTCCTTTTCCTTTCACTCTTATACTTCATATTTCTCAGTTGAGTAAGATGTTTATGTGTACCCAATTATGCAGGCATTTGCATTATCCCTTTCTTTAACCAGCTCATATAATAATGAGGTTCAAGTATTGTCTGCTTCCCTATATTGTCTCTAAATTGTTGTAAAATATGTTCTTTATATTCTCCATTTATGTGAGATAATTTCCCCCATTCTTCTCCCTCCTCCCTCTCTCCCAGTGCATTTCCTTAACCATTCCAATCTTCATTCAAATATAATGCAGTCACATTTGGAGGTTCTCTTGCCTAATTCATTTTCCTCTTATGACTTCTGGTGATAACAAAATTAAAGCTACAGGAATCATCTTTTCATAAGAATGTAAATACTCTAATCTTATATAGTCTCATTTTTCTACTGACATTTACCTTTTATGCATCTTATATCTCTCCTGTTTGTATGTGAAATTTTCTACTTAGCTTTGGTCTTTTTATCATGATGCTTGGAAGTCCTCTATTTCACTAAATATTCATTTTCCCTTGTATTTTTTGGTGGATAGATTCTTTTTTGTTGTAAATCTAGACTTTTGGCTTCTGCAATATCATAGCCTAAGTTCTATTTTACACTATTAAAAATGTTGTCTACTAAATCTTGTGTGATACTAATTATGATTCCTAAATATTTGAAGTATTTCTTTTTGCCTGCTTATAATATTTTCCCCTTGGTCTAGGAACTGTGTAACTTGTTTTTTTCCCCTCAGGAGATGGTTGGTAGATTCTTTCCATTTCTACTTTTCTCTCTGGTTCTGAGATATCTGGATAGCTTTGTTATATCTTGAAATATATCCTGGCCCTTTTTGTTGCTGTTTTCATTGTTAATACCTTTCAGGTAGTCCAATAACTTTCAAATTATCTCTTACCAATCTATTTTTCAGATAAATTGTTTTTCCTATGAGGTATTTAATATTTTCTTCTATTTTCAATATTCTTACTTTGTTTTATTATTTCTTGATGTGTCATTGAGTGATTGAATTACATCTGTCCAATTCTAATTATCAAGGTATTATTTTCTTCAGTATTGTTCTGTGCTCCTTTCTCCAAGTTTTGACTTCTCTTTTCTTCTCTCTTTTCCCATTACTTTTTTCTACTGGATTTATCTGGCTATTAAAATCAATTTTAGCCCCCCTATGTAATTATTGCTTTAACTCTTATGGGAATTCTTAATGGGCTCCTGTCCAAGCAGCACTATTCTTTAAGGCTTTATTTTTGAGTCATTATCTTCTCATGTGTTTATATCTTGAGCTTTCTTGTCTTTACAATATCTCTTTCTGGTTGGATTTTGGATTCTTCTAACCTACTTCCTGACTTTTGATTTCATATCAGTACTGGACTCTACACACGTGTGCTGAGGTATGTGACTTGAACTACTATCTTCCTATATTTTTCTCTTGCTTTTATAGTTTGACATACATTCTTTCAATGTCTCCAAACTGGTGTGACCTTGGAGGAAATCTGTTCACTTTCCTCTTTTTGTGAGTTCTGAAAGTCCCTAATCCAGGTTTGAGTCTATTAGTTTGTTTCTTATTGGGAGGTTCAGTAGACAACTACTTCTCTGGGCAACAATTGCCTACTTGAAGGCTTTACAAGTTCAGAACAGCTGAATTTCCAGTTCCCCTTTGGTCTTGGATGCTCTGCTTTTGGGTTAAGAACCATATACTTACTATTTGTTTCTTTTTTAAAAAAAGCTTTTTATTTGCAAAACATATGTATGGGTAATTCTTCAACATTGATCCTTACAAAGCTTTGTTACAAATTTTTTCCCTCTAGTCCCCCCCCCCCAGATGGCAGGAAATCCACTACATGTTAATTATGTTAAAATACTTGACAAATCGAATTTGTGTATACATATTTCCACACTTATTGTTGTGCAAGAGAAATCGTATCTACAAGAAAAAAAATCAGAGAAAGGAAACCCAATGCAAGCAAACATCAATAGAGAACATGAAAATGTTACGTTATGGTCTACATTTCATGTCCCCCTCTCTGGGTGTATATGGCTTTCTTCACTGAACAATTGGAACTGGTTTGAAGCATTTCATTGTTGAAGAGAGCCATGTCCATCAGAATTGATCATCATATAGTCTTGTTGTTGCCGTGTATAATGATCTCCTGGTTCTGCTCACTTCGCTCAGCATCAGCTCATGCAACTCTCTCCAGGCCTCTCTGAAATCATCCTGCTGGTTGTTTCTTATAGAACAACAATAATATTCCATAACATTCATATACCATAATTTGTTCAGCCATTCTCCAATTGATGGGCATCCACTCAGTTTACAATTTCTAGACACTACAAAAAGGGCTGCCACAAACATTCTTGCACATGTGGGTCCCTTTCCTTCCTTTAAGATCTCTTTGGGATATAAGCCCAATAGAAACACTGCTGGGTCAAAGGGTATACACAGTTTGATAACTTTTTGAGCAAAGCTCCAAACTGCTCTCCAGAATATTTGGATCCGTTCACAGTTCCACCAACAATGTATCAGTGTCCCAGTTTTCCCACATCCCGGCCAACATTCATCATTATCATTTCCTGTCATTTTAGATAATCTGACAGGTGTGTAGTGGTACCTCAGAGTTGTCTTAATTTTCAATTCTCTGATCAATAGTGATTTGGAGCACCTTTTCATATGACTAGAAATAGTTTTAATTTCATCATCTGAAAATTGCCTGGTCATATCTTTTGACCATTTATCGATTGGAGAATGGCTTGAATTCTTATAAATATGAGACAATTCTCTATATATTTTAGAAATAAGGCCTTTATCAGAACCCTTAAATGTAAAGATGATTTCCCAATTTATTGCTTCCCTCCTAATCTTGTCTGCATTAGTTTTGTTTGTACAATTTTTTTAACTTAATATAGTCAAAATTATTGATTTGGTGTTCAATTAAGAGTTCCAGTTCTTCTTTGGACATAAATTCCTTCCTTCTCCACAGGTCTGAGAGGTAAACTATAGTATGTTCCTCTAATTTGCTTATAATATCACACTTTATATCCAAAACATGAACCCATTTAGATCTTATCTTGGTATGTGGTGTTAGATGTGGGTCAAGCCCTAATTTCTTCCACACTAGTTTCCAATTTTCCCAGCAGTTTTTATCAAATAGTGAGTAGTTATCCCCAAAGCTGGAGTCTTTGGATTTATCAAACACTAAATTGCTATAGTTATTGCCTAGTTTGTCCTGTGATCCTATCCTATGCCACTGATCGACTACTCTATTTCTTAGCCAGTACCAAATGGTTTTTATGACCATTGCTTTATAAAGAGTTTTAGATCTGGTACAGCAAAGCCACCTTCATTGGCCTTTTTTTTCATTAATTCCCTTGAAATTCTTGATCTTTTGTTCTTCCAAATGAACTTTGCTACTATTTTTTCTAGATCTGTAAAATAATTTCTTGGGAGTTTGATTGGTATGGCACTAATTAAGTAGATTAATTTAGCTAGTATTGTCATTTTTATTATATTCACTTGGCCTACCCATGAGCACTTGATATTTTTTCCAATTGACTAGGTCTGACTTTATTTGTGTGGAAAGTGTTTTCTAGTTTAGTTCATATAGTTCCTGACTTTTCCTTGGCAGATAAGAGTCCCAAATATTTTATACTATCAAAAGTTATTTTGAATGGAATTTATTTTTGTATTCCTTGCTGCTGAACTTTGTTGGTAATATATAAAAATACTGATGATTTATGTGGATTTATTTTGTATCCTGCAACTTTGGTAAAGTTGTGAATTGTTTCTAGTAACTTTTTAGTTGAGTCTCTAGGGTTCTCTAAGTATACCATCATGTCATCTGCAAAGAGTGATACTTTGTTTTCCTCATTACCTACTCTAATTCCTTTAATCTCTTTTTCTTCTCTTACTGCCAAAGCTAACCTTTCTAATACAATATTAAATAGTAATGGTGACAGTAGGCAACCTTGTTTCACTCCTGATCTTATTGGTAATGGATCTAATTTGTCTCCATTATATATGATGATTGCTAATGGTTTTTAGTTACTATTTGTTTCCGAGAATTTGTTTCATGTTCAATATACAGATAGGGCCTATATCAAAACTGTTCCTCTTCACCTTGGATCCATGACCTAGAAGTAAATCATAAGTGATGGAGATGCCAAATGATACTTCTTCCTATATCCAGTGCTATATCTTATATCCAGATTAAGAGATCCATGAGATCTCTTAATCTCCTAATTCTTTTTGTTCTGGTGCAGTGTCTCAGTCTACTCTCAGTAACTGGATTTTGTATATTTCTCTACTGCCATCAATGGGCATGGACAGTGTCACTATGTTCCTCGGGTGTCAACCCAAACCTTGTTCTCCATCTCTATAAGTTGACCTGAGATGAGAAAACAAACAAGCAAAAAACCACTTCATTGTGACTTTTCCTTGTCTTTTAATTTGGTGTGGTGCATTCTCTGAGTCTTTGCTAAGGAGGTATTAGGATGAATCACGTTTTCTTTCACTTCCCATGATTATTTTAATAAAAATACTAGTTTAAAAGCAAATTTATTAACTGTTCTAATAACTTTTCTGTGTAGAGGGTTGTTTTATAATGTGATCTAGTTAATTCTAGCAATATCTTCATTAAAAAATATTTTAACTTTTCCATGAGTTCTAATTCCTTCTGACAGCTAGTTCCCCATAAATCAAAAATGATGGAAGGGATTGAGTCAAAGGCAATTATCCTTATTTGGTAATGAAGTAGTTCATGAAATGACCAAGACATCAGGGGAAGAGGATCAAGGCTTTCCACACCGGGACCCATCAATCAATGCAGAAAAGAAAAAAAAACAAAAACAAAAAAGCAAATAGAAGCGTCAAAAAGAAATGGCTAAATTATCATGCTGGAAAATAACAACTAATTAAAATCAAAAGCAATATATGAAAGAATGTTGATACAATTTAAAAATTATGAAAATATATTGTAGAGCAACTGAGTCAGCTAAAGTATTAGGAGCAAGAGTTGGTAATGTGAAGAATAAATAATCATAGTTGTATGGCATTTTAAAGTGACATCTAATAGATCTGCGAGATGGGTGGTATAACTATTGCTATTCTCATTTCACAGATAAAGACACTGAAGCTTTTTGAGAGGCTAAGTGGCTGACTAGTATATATTAGCTGAGATAGAATTTGAACACAGATCTTCTCATTCAAATGTAGCACCTATCAAATCTTCTTTGATCATTCAGTTGTTAAAGCTCTCTACCTACTCAAATTACCTTTAGATAATATATTCATTATATATAACATATTATATATATATACATCTACATATGTTATTCATGACAAAAAGAAAAAAAGAAAGTGGATTAAGGAACAGATATAGATGTGGATTATTATAATTTTCTTCTAAAATTTTACTGACATCATTACCATAAAAAGGACAATTGAAAATCCTAGAAACCACCTGAGTCCAAAAATAATGGATCTCTTTGCCACATAGAGAAATGTGGTAGAAAAAGCCAGCATTGATTAGGAATGTAAACTCATTTGGAAAATCTTACAGAGAAGGTTATTGAAGTATTATAGACCAAGTTTTCAAAAAAAAAGTTGGCATGAGATCCAGATAAGCAAATAATGCCAAGAATATTTAAAATTAAAACTGGGGAGTTGCTAGGTGGCACACTGCATTGAACATTAGTCTTGGAGTCAGAAGGACCTGAGATCAAATCTGACCTCAGACACTTGACACTTTGTATATATGTGAGCCTGGGCAAATCACGTAAACCCAAATCCCTTAAAAAATGGAAGTAGGCTAATGAATTCACAACAAATAGAAAAAAATTAACATTTCTATAAACAACTACCTTCCATATTAATCACAATGGAGACAATGTCTTTAGATCCTTATAATAAACTCCCCAGTTTATTAAGTAAAAAAATTAAGATGGGAATAGACAAAATAATTTCATGCTAGAAGCAATGCAAATTTTAAAAAGGCATTAATGGAAAAACATCATAGATGTTATCACTGTTGTAAAAATGATTGAGAGAGCATCAATAACTCACAATCTAGATGCGTACATTCTTTTCTCAACAAAGTGTTTATTAACATAATCAATGTATAGATAAAGGATACCCTTGATGAAAATATGGGAGAAATTAATTCTAGTTTTTTCAAGCAATGTTCTATTACAGAATATATCTTTGCAGTTATTTAATTAATTGGATGAAGGGCATAGGGAATACAGAATCCCACTATCTTTGTTTATTGACTATAAAAAGTTATTTGATTTAATAAAGGAAAGTACAGTTTTAAAGGCTCGCCTGAAGCAAAGTATTTCCTATAAATAGTGAAAGATCACAGACAATCCCTTAAAAATATAGCAAAGAAAAAATTTTAATGGTCTTTCTTATTAATATCCAGTGAAACAATAAAAAGGAAGATTTATCCTTCCCATAGGTGTTTGCCACAGTGATGGACAATATTTGGGGAAGAATCCAAGTAAAGGAGGAATTCCTGACAGATGATAAAGACTTCTAAGTCCCCCTGCTTATACATATATATATACATATATATATATATATATATTTATATAGATATAAATGTTTATATTTGTATCTATCTATCTATCTATCTATCTATCTATCTATCTATCTATCTATCTATCTATCTTTATATAAAGCCTTTGAACACTGCAGAACCTCCTAAATGAAATATATGGAAATTAAAAATAATTTGCCCTAAACAATTTAGACAAAAAAACCAAGTGGATAAAGAATGTTTATTATTCATGTTAAATTTTTTCAATTAAATGATAATCTACAAAGTTGATCTAGTAGTACATTAATCTTGGATAGATATTACAGATGGAAAATTAGCTAATTCCAGAGTTGAATGTAAAAAAGAAAATGGGGTGCATCACATTTATGAAACTTCATACCACTTTCATAATTACCATGCTTCTCCCTGAAACAAAAACTTATTTTGGGCATAAACATTTTTCCAGTAATTTCTAATATCTACAATTCATAGAATATTAGTCTCCAATTAATTGACATTTTAAGTAACAGGGCATTAATAAGCTATGTGTTAGGCATAGTACAATTATTGAGAAGATGCATGATCAGAGGGTAAGGTGGGCCATTCACATTGCAAGAAAAAATGACAATAGATGGTGTACCTAAATACAGCAATGTAATCCACATAATATTAACATTCTTCCCATGTTTGGTAGACCTTCTGTATAGGTTTTGTGGGAAAACTTAGACTAGAACAGTGATGAGAAGCTCAAATAAAAATGGATCATTATGGACTGCTTAAAGACTTAGATAAGCACATTATCTGGGTTATATTGCATTTTTATTTATCTTATTCCCTAATTGTATTTTAATCTGTTTTGAACTGTATTGCATTAAGGAGTTTCATGAGCCATAAGTTTGAACTTTCTAGGTATAGAGTAAGTACAAAATGATGTTACTTTGATTAGTTGCAATCTGAAAGTAATACAATTGAATTATTGAAGAAGAAGAAATGTAGGGTTAGATAAACCAAAAGAGAAAGAGAAATAATGTGTTCAGTCCACTTCCTCTATGGTGACCAATAGGAGAGTATTACTGAATTAACTATATCTGAGAATGGCAGCTGCAACAACAATTTTTATAAACTACCTATTAAATGCAAAGTACATAGTATTTATGTTAAATTTATGCTAAATGCAAAGTACATATCTATAACCCAGACACTTGTAGTGGGAGCATCCCAACATCCCTAAGTAGATCCCTCAAGCTAATGTTCTATAGATTCTTTTCCTTTCACAACCTAATGCTCTTTTTCATATTTCTTCTCCTACCACTCACTTTCCAACCCCTTGCACTCTGATTTTTCCCCTCATTACTCAACTAAACTTTTTTTGAACTGATCTTTTCCCTATCCATATCTTGGTATGTATAGAGCATGTATTTCAAATATTTACTAGCTATGTGAACATAGGGAAGTCATTTAACTTTCTTTATCTCCATTTTCTCACCTGTAAAATGAGTTGGAGAAGAAAATGGCAAACTACTGCAGTATATTTGCCACAGACAGCCTAACTAGGGTCATGAAGAGTTGGAAACGACTGAAAAACGACTGAACAACAGCATCAATAGTATTTGATACCTTTTAGAACTTTTTTTCTGAATGTCCTTTTTTTTAAAGTTTGTTACCCTGATCTCTCTTGTCTCCCTTTTTGTCTGGCCATTTCTCAGTATATGCTGAATTGTCATTTATGTCCTACTCCATAAACAACACTCCTGAGTTCTCTTCTTTTCTCTTTTTACTTTCTGTTTCCTCATGTCTTGCAAAGTCTTGTAAAAGATTCCAACTCAATGAAGCTGACTCTTAGAGCTATATATTGCACATTAGTGTCATTTCCTCCTGGTCTCACACCACCAACTGCCTGCTGAATACCTCCAACTTGATTTCAAAATCAGTATGTCACAATGGGACTTCGTATCATTCCTGAAACAGTTCTTCCAAATTTCCCTATTTTGGATGAAGGTACCATCAATCTTTTTATTCATCCATCACTCTTCCTTATTCTTCATTCCCCAAATCTAATCACTTGTCAAGTGGGGTCAATTCTATTTCCAAAACATTTCTTTCATCTGTCTTCTAGAAAGACCTTCATCACCTTTCATGTGTAATATATTTTTTAATTATTAAAAATGTATTTTACCTAATTACATGTAAAATAACATTTTTGGTTTTATATATATATATACATTCATTTTTTACATATTTCCCTATGAATTTTGTTGAGGGATAAAAATCAGAACAATAAGAAAAATCTGCAAGAAAAAAAACAGAAGAAAATGACAAACAGTGAAGATAGCATGGGTTAATTTACATTCAGTTTCATAGTCTTTGGATACAGATGGCATTTTCCATCCAAAGTTCATTGGAATTATCTTGGATCATTGAACTGCTGAGAAGAACGGAGTATATCATAGTTGATAATCCCACAATCTTGCTGTTGCTATGTACAATGCTTTCTTGTTTCTGCTTGTTTCATGCAGCATCAGTTCATGTAAGTTTTTCCAGGCCTTTCTAAAATCAACTTGTTCATTATTTTTATGTAAAGATAACATTCCATTATTTTCATATGCCATAACTTGTTCAGTCATTCCTCGATCGATCAGTATCTACTAATTTTTAAATTCTCTGTGATCACAAAAAGATATACTACAAACATTTTTGCACATATGTGCCCTTTATCCTTTTTATGATTTAATTGGGATAAAGACCTTGTTATATGTCACTGCTGAAACAAAGGACAATTAGTTTTATACTGCTACAGTTTTTCCATATCCCCTCCAACATTTATCATTATCCTTTTCTATTTATTTATTTAAGCCAATCTAATAAATAGGAGGTAGTACCTCAGAGTTGTTTTAATTTACATTTCTCTAACCAATAATGATTTAGAGCATTTTATATGATCATAGATGGCTTTAATTCTTCATTTGCAAATTGCTTGTTCATATCCTTTGATTGGTTACCATTTGGGGAATGACATATTCTTAGAAATTTGATTCAGTTATATAGTAGAATATGGTAATTATTAATTATTGTGTTCTATTTATCTAACCTATCCCACTGATTCACCATTCTATTTCTTTTTTATGACTACTGCTTCACAACAGAGTTTAAGGTTTGGTAGTGCTAGACCACTATCCTCTGCATTTTTCCCATTAATTCCCTTGATATTCTTGATCTTTTCTTTTTCTAGATGAATTTTGTTATTATTTTTTTAGCTCTACAGGATAATTTTTTAGCAGTTTGATTGGTATGGCAGTGAAAAAGTAGACTAATTTAGGTAGAATTGACATTTTTATTATATTAGTTTGGTCTATCCATGAGCAAATGATATTTTTCCAATTGTTCAAATGTATCTTTATTTGTGTGAAAATAATTGTATTTATATAGTTCCTGGGTTTGTCTTGGTAGTAGATACCCAAATATTTTATTTTGTCTACACTTATTTTATATTTTATTAAAGTGTTTTATTTTCAAGACATATGCATGAATAATTTTCACAAGACCATTGAAACTGGGCTGAATCATCTCTTTGTTGAAAAGAGTCATGTCCTCTATATTTATTTTATTTTATTTTATTTATTTTTTTATAAAGCTTTTTATTTGCAAAACATATGAGTGACCTTTCAACATTGACCTTTGCAAAAAAACTTTTTTTCCCAAGCTTTTCCTTTCCTTCCCCCCACCCCCCCACTCCTAGATGACAGGTAATCTAATACATGCTAGATAGGATAAATTATATGACAAATACAATACATGTATACATATCTATACGGTTATCTTACTGCACAAGAAACATCAGATCTAGAAAGAGAAGAAGAAAAAAAAACAACCTAAGAAGGAAAACAGAATGCATGGAAATATTCACAGAAAACGTTAAAACGCTGTGTTGTGGTCCACTCTCAGTTCCCACAGGCTTCTCTCTGGATGTATATGACTATCTTCATCGCAGCACAACTGGTTTGAATCACATCATTGTTGAAGAGAACCATGTCCATCAAAATTGATCATCGTATAGTCTTGTTGCTGTGTATAATGTTCTCCTGGTTCTGCTGATTTCACTCAGCCTCAGTTCATGCAAGTCTCTCCAATCCTCTCTGAAATCCTCCTGTTGGTCATTTCTTACAGAACAATAATATTCCATAACATTCATATACCATAATTTATTCAGCCGTTCTCCAATTGATGGGCATCTTTTCAATTTCCAGTTTCTTGCCACTACAAAAAGGGCTGCCACAAACATTTTTGCACATGTGGGTCCCTTTCCCTCCTTTAAAATCTCTTTGGGATATAGGCCCAGTAGAAACACTGCTGGGTCAAAGGGTATTCACTGTTTGATAACTTTTTGAGCATAGCTCCAAATTGCTCTCCAGAATGGTTGGATCCGTTCACAGTTCCACCAACAATGTATCAGTGTCCCAGTTTTCCCACATCCCCTCCAACAGTTATCATTATCATTTCCTGTCATTTTAGCCAATCTGACAGGTGTGTAGTGGTATCTCAGAGTTGTCTTAATTTGCATTTCTCTGCTCAATAGTGACTTGGAGCACCTTTTCATGTGACCGGAAATAGTTTCAATTTCTTAGTCTGAAAATTGTCTGTTCATATCTTTTGACCATTTGTCAATTGGAGAATGGTTTGAATTCTTATATATTTGAGTCAATTCTCTATATATTTTAGAAATGAGACCTTTATCAGAACCTTTGGATGTAAAAATATATTTATTTTAAATGAAATTTCTCTTTCTATCTCTTGCTACTGGACTTTATTAAGTAGGGGTTTATTTTCAATCCTGCAACTTTGCTAAAGGGATTTTTTCAAGTTGATTGTAGGTTTTTCTAAGTATACCATTATATTATCTGCAAAGTGTGATATTTTTAACTCTTTGTTGCCTGCTTTAATTCCTTTCATTTCTTTCCCTTTAATATTGCCAAAGCTAATATTTATTTTCTTATTAAAGTTTTTTATTTTCAAAACATATGCATGGATAATTTTTCAACATTAACCCCTGCAAAACCTTGTGTCCCAATTTCCCCCGCCTTCCTTTACCTCCTACCCTAGATGGCAAGTAGTCCAATATATGTTAAACATGGTAAAATATATATGTTAAATAAAATATATGAATACATATTTATACAATTATCTTGCTGCACAAGAAAAATCAAATCAAATAGAAAAAATAATGGGAAAGAAAATAAAATGCAAGCAAATAACAAAAAAGAGTGCAAATGCTATGTTGTGAACCACATTCAATTCCCACAGTCCTTTTTCTGGGTGTATATAGCTCTCTTCATTAGAACAAAATCATTAGAACTGGTCTGAACCATCTCATTGTTGAAGAGAGTCACGTCCATCAGAATTGATCATCTTGTTGCTGTGTACAATGGTTCTGCTCATTTCACTTAGCATCAATTCATGTATGTCTCTCCAGGACTCTCTGAAATCATCCTGCTGGTCGTTTCTTATCTAACAATAATATTCCATAACATTCATATACTATAATTTATTCAGCCATTCTCCAATTGATGGGCATCCACTCAGTTTCCATTTTCTTGCCACTACAAAAAGGGCTGCCACAAACATTTTTGCACATATGGCTCCCTTTCCCTCTAAAGCTAACATTTCTAATACAATTTTGAATAATAGTGGTGAAAACAGGCATTCTTTCCATACACCTGAACTTAATGAAAATGCTTTTTCTCTTTACAAATAATACTTACTGATGGCTTCAGATAGATGCTGCTTGTGATTTTAAGGAAAATTCTATTTATGCCTCTGCTCTCTGATATTTTTAATAGGAATGAGTGTTGTATTTCCTGAAAAGTTTTTTCTGCATTTATTGAGATTATCATATGATTATATGATGATCAATTCTGATGGACATGGCTCTCTTCAACAATGAAATGTTTCAAACCACTTCCAATTGTTCAGTGAAGAAAGCCATATATACCCAGAGAGAGGGATGTGAAATGTGGACCACAACATAACATTTTCATACTCTCTATTGATGTTTGCTTACATTGTGTTTCCTTTATCTGATATTTCTTTCTTGTAGATACGATTTTCTTGCACAACAATAATAAATGTGGAAATATGTATATATATATATATATGTATATATATATATATATATATATATATATATATATATATTCGATTTGTCAAGTATTTTAACATAATTAACATGTAGTGGATATCCTGCCATCTAGGGGAAGGGTGGGGAGTAGGAAGGAAAAACTTGTAACAGAAAGCTTTGTAAGGGTTAATGTTGAAGAATTATCCATACATATGTTTTTCAAATAAAAAAAAGAGATTATCATATGATTTCTGTTTATTTTATTGTTGATAGAATCATAATATATTATCTTATGGATAAATTGTTTTAATCTCTTTGCAAACATTTTATTTAAAAGTTTGCATCAATATTCATTAGGGAGATTGGTCTATAATTTACTTTCTCTATTTTGGCTCTTCCTGGTTTATGTAACAGCAAAATATTTGTGTGATAGAAGAAATTTGGCAGGACTCCTTTTTTGCCTTTTTTTTCTAAGTAGTTTATCTAGTATCAAAATTAATTATTTAAATGTTTGATAGAATTCTCTTGTAAATCCATCTGACACTGGAGATTTTTTTCTTAGGGAGTTAATTGATGTCTTGTTCAATTTCTCTGTATAAAAAGGGGTTATTTAACTAATTTATTTTCACTTCTGATGATTGGGGAATTTATATTTTTGTAAATATTCACCTTCAACCTATCCTTCCTTTTAACATCCCTTGTTTCTTCTCTAATACCTTTCTCCTAGTGTTCCTGTCCTCCCTTCTATCCAGCCCTTCTCTTTTCTTTCCCCTTTATTTCCCTAATATCTTATAGGAAAATATAAATTTTTATACACAATTGAGTAAATTTTATTCCCTTCTAGAGCAAAAACTGATGAAATTAAGCTTCAGATAATGCTTATCTCCTTGCCTTCTTTCCCTCCACTGTAATAGATCTTGCAGAGAGCTGCAAGAAGAAACAGACAAGAAAACTATACTAGTGGGGATCTCAACTTTGTTCTCTCAGAACTAGATAAATTGAACCACAAAATAAATAAGAAAAAAGTTAGAGAGGAAAAGGTAAGTATGATACATGTTTTGAGAAAATTGAATGGAGATAGAAAGAAATATAATAATTTCTGGTGATACATGGAAGCTACACAAAAATTAACCATGTATTAGGGCATAAAATCATCAAAATCAAATCAAGAAAGGCAGGAATAGTAAATGCATTTTTTTCAGATCATAATGCAATAAATATCACATGCAATAAAAGGCCAGGGAAAAATAGACCAAAAATTAATTGGAAACTAAATAATCTAATCCTAAAGAATGAATATGTGAAACAGCAAACCATAGACACAATCAATAACTTCACCCGAGAGAATAGCAATAATGAGACAACATACCAATATTTGCAGGCAAAGCAGTTATTAGGGGAAATTTTATATCTATAGATACTAACTTGAATAAAATAGAGAAAGAGAAGATCAATGAATTGGGCTTACAACTAAAAAAGCTAGAAAAAGAACAAATTAAAAACCCTTAATTAAATATGAAATTTAAAATTCTGAAAATAAAAGGGGAGGTTAATAAAATTCAAAATAAGAAAATTAATGAATTATTGAATGAACAGAATTGATTTTATGAAAAAACAACAAAATAGATAAACCTTTAGTTAATTTGATTAGAACAAAAGGAAAGAAAGAAGAAAATCAAATTGTTAGTCTCAAAAAATGAGAAGGGAAAACTTTCCACCAATGAAGAAGAAATTAGAGCAATAATTAGGAGTTATGTTGCTCAATTATATGCCAATAAATTTTATAATCTAAGTTAATTGAGGAATATCTACAAAAATATTGATTACACAGGGTAACAAAAGGGGAAATAAATTATTTAATTGGTCCCATTTTAGAAAAAAGAAATAGAACAAGCTATTAATCAGTTCCCTAAGAAAAACTTTCCAGGGACAAATGGATGTACATCTGAATTCTACCAAACATTTAAAGAATAATTACTTCCAATACTATGCAAACTATTTGAAAAAAGTAGGGAAAAATTCTTTTTATGATACAGATATGGTGGTGATACCCAAACCAGGTAGGGCAAAAACAGAAAATTAAAATTATAAACTAATTTCCCTAATGAATATTGATGCAAAAATCTTAAATAAAATGTTAGCAAAGAGATTACAGAAAATCATGCCCAGAATAATACATCATGCATGACCTAGTAGGATTTCTACCAGGAATGGAGGCTGATTCAATATTAGGAAAACTATTAGTATAATTGACTATATCAGTAACCAAATTAACAAAAACCATATGATTATCTCAAAAGATGCAGAAAAAACACTTGATAAAATCCAACACCTATTCTTATCAAAAACACTAGAGAGTATAGGAATAAATGGACTTTTCCTTAAAATGATTGGTAGCATCTATTTAAAACCATCAGCAAGCATCTTATGCAATGGGGACAAACTAGAACCATTCCAATAAGATCGAGGGTGAAACAAGATTGCCCACTATCACCATTATTATTCAATAGTGTATTAGAAATGTTAGCTTTGGCAATAAGAGAAGAAAAGGAAATTAAAGGAATTAGAGTAGGTAATGAGGAAACCAAATTATAACTCTTGGCAGATGATATGATGGTATTCTTAGAGAATCCTAGAGAATCAACTAAAAAACTACTAGAAACAATTCACAACTTTAACAAAGTTTCAGGATATAAAATAAATTCACATAAATTATCAGCATTTGTATATATTACCAACAATGTCCAGCAGTAAGAATAATTAATAATAATCCTTATTGTGCTTCCTCAATATTGAATTGTTTCCTTCAGGGTGCTTGCAATATTTTTTCCTTGGTCTGATAATTCTGAAATTTAGCCATGATATTCCTTGGAGTTTTCATTTTGTGGTCTCTTGCAAGGAAGTAATTGGTGAATTCTTTCAATAGCTATTTACCCTCTGATTCTAGGTCATCAAGGCAGTTTTACTTCATGATTTCTAGAAAGATGTTGTCTAAGCTCTTTTTTTCATCATACTTTTCAGGTAATACAATAATTTTTAGATTGTCTCTCCTGGATCTGTTTTCCAGGTCAGTTGTTTCTTTTTTTGCAGCACGGTATTTTACAATTTCTTCTATTTTTTTCTATTTTGGGGGGCTTTGACTGATTCTTGATGTCTCATTGAGTCATTCACTACTATTTGTTCAATTATTATTTTTAATTAATTATTTTCTTTAGTTAGGTTTTTTATTTGCATTTGGTCAATTGAACATTTAAATGAGTTGTTTTGTTCATTGAATTGGCCATGTCTACACAGCACATGAGAGGAAGCCAGCAGAACTAGCCCCAGGGCAGCATGAAGTCACTATTGCCTTTAGAGAAAGCTTGGGACAATCCTCCCTTTGTGCTAAGAGCAGATATCAACTTTTTAAGATGAGCAAAAAAACAAAAAGAGCCTTAATCAAAGATAGCTTTTATGGAAACAGGGAAAACAGACTCAATCCCTGAGGACACTAAAGGCAAAACTCCTCCAGATGAAGCATCGATGTATGATATGAGTTAGTCTCCATTTCAGAAGACTCTCTTGGAAAAATTCAAAAAGGATTTTTTAAAAACAGAAAAAATGGAGAAAGGAAATGAGAATATAGCAGGAGAGTATGGAAAAGGAAACACAGAAATTGTCTGAAGAAAACTCCTTAAAAACAGATTTAGTGAAATGGGAAAAGCATATAAGTCCTTGCAAAATAGATTTGATGAAATGGAAAAAAGCAACTCCTTGAAAAACAGAATTTGTGAAATTGAAAAAAAGCCTCACACATTTATCAGAAGACATGCTGATTGTACTAGTAATTTTAAATTCAGTAATCCTACCTGACTTTCAAGTAGTGTTCAGATAGGGAATTCTTTGCAAAAGTGAGAAATGTTTTGGCATAAGTAAATGGAGAGCTTTTCCTTGTTAGGTTTCACCTACTCAAACTTCTCCTGAATGGTAAAAAGGAATATATATCAAAAATTCTGAATGACTATCTTTTTAAAATGTATTTAATTATTTAAAACTCAAATATAACATGGAAAAAAATAGAAAAAAGAATAAAGGTTAAAAAAAGGTTAAAAATTTATAATCTTCCCAGCAGAACATAAGTGAGGATTCAAAATATGTAATGATACATTGCATTCCTTATGTATTTTCTAACTTAAAGGATATATGCTCCTTATCTAATTCTTTTTTTTTAATTAAAGCTTTTTATTTGCAAAACATATGCATAGGTAATTTTTCAACATTGACCCTTGCAAAGCTTTCTGTTACAAATTTTCCCCTCCTACCCTCACCCCCTCCCCTAGATGGCAGAAAATCTAATACATGTTAATTATGTTAAAATATTTGACAGATTGAATATGTGTATACATATTTATACAGTTATCTTGCTGTACAGGAAAAAAAAAACTGAGAAGGAAAACATAATGCAAGCAAACATCAAAAGAGAATGTGAAAATGCTATGTTGTGGTCCAGACTCAGATCCCACAGGTCTCTCCCTGGGTGTATATGTCTTTATTCATCACTGAACAACTGGATCTGGTTTGAAACATCTCATTGAAGAGAGCCATGTCCATCAGAATTGATCATCATATAGTCTTGTTGTTGCCGTGTATAATGATCTCCTGGTTCTGCTCATTTCACTCAGCATCAGCTCATGCAAGTCTCTCCAGGCCTCTCTGAAATCGTCCTGCTGGTCGTTTCTTACAGAGCAATAATATTCCATAACATTCATATACCATAATTTATTCAGCCACTCTCCAATTGATGGGCATCCACTCAGTTTCCAGTTTCTAGCCACCACAAAAAGGGCTGCCACAAACATTCTTGCACATGTGGGGCCCTTTCCTTCCTTTTAGATCTCTTTGGGATATAAGCCCAATAGAAACACTACTGGGTCAAAGGGTATGCACAGTTTGATAACTTTTTGAGCATAGCTCCAAATTGCTCTCCAGAATGGTTGCATCCATTCACAGTTCCACCAACAATGTATCAGTGTCCCAGTTATATAGTCTTATTGTTGCCGTGTACAATGATCTCCTGGTTCTGCTGATTTCACTCATCATCCTGACCTAATTCTTTCTCAATTCTTTCCATCCATTTTCACCTCAAGTTATAATAATAGACTGATTTTCTAATGAAAGACATTTGTTTGGAAGTGGTAAATACTCTTGGTCTGCGTCATCTTCACTATGCCTTACCCAAATCTTCCACCCCAGTCATCTTGGATAGACTGGAGAAAGATAGTGACTCAAGGCCAGAAGAGAGCCTGGGAAGCAAAGAAAAGATGGACAGTTACAAATACAATGTCTCCTATTATGAGACTATTCATTCATTCCCAACAATTTACAAGGTTGATTTAGATATTGCTAAGCTTATAAAACAGACTGAAATTAGAGAGAGGTACATCAGCATGACTACAATTTCTAGGCTTGGGATTATTGAAATGTTACAGCAGTCCTGCCTACTGAAAAATCTAATTTAGTTACCATATTTCCGAATTATACAGATACAGAAATCCTAGTGTAACAACACAAGCAAGAGTCTATCTTTTCACTATAGTTTAAATTACATTTAAGGAAGAGGTCTGAAAAATTGCTTCAAATTTTCTAGTCTTTCCTATATTCATATCCTTTAAGATCTAATTTATCTGGACATGCATATGTACTATATTTGGACATTGTAACTTGGGAGCTCATTTATGCAGAAAGTAAATTAAGGAGAAAAAAGTTTCTAATAACATATAATATTGTGTTTTGTTTTATTTTATTCTGAATTTCCTGATATTTTTACCCCATTAGTTTGTATTATTTCACAGCTGGTAGTCTATTGGGAAGTTTCTTTTTAACTTCATGAACATTTTAATAGCAAAAAGGAGTTTAAACATTGAAAAGAAAACCATTTTCCAACTAAAATGTAGCCATCAGTGAACCAGAGAATCAAGCATTCCAAATAATGTATTTTAAAATTCAATCATAATTACTTCTGCCTGCAAACACTGACTAATTGAAGGCACACAATAAGGGTGCTAATTATGCTGAAGATGCTCTTATACGGCAGGAGGAAGGGCCAATAACTTAACAGACTTTCTATTTATTTCTATATTCTCATTTAGATCCTAAGTTATTTGGCAGATTATGGATCATAATTTGTGAATGTTCTGTTCTTTATATCCCATTATAAATAGATGCCAGACCCCATTAAAGCAAACTTTAAAGAGGAGAACAAAATATGAATTACTAGATCTCTTTTTATATTGTTGTGATTTAGTCATTGGTCACTGATTAAAAAACTTCTGTTTCTGCGAACATTTTTATCTAGCCATTAAACAACTAAATGCATAGCCCTGCTACTTAGTATGGGGTAAATTAATCAATTGATAGGCATTTATTAAGTGCCAGGCACTATACTGAACATTAGGTACTGGAGAAAGACAAAAGCAAAATAGTTCTAATGCTCAGGAAGTTCACATTTTAACAGGAAAAATAAGTATATGTGTCATATGCAGTCACTGTCTTCAAAAAGCCTACACCTATAGCTGTTTTACACATATTGTTTTAAGGTTTACAAAGCAAAGTAAATATATATATCTATAAATTTAGATATACCTATATATATGTGTATATATAATATATGTTTATATGGGTATGGGTATGTATGCATGTATATGAAGAATAGAGAGAGAGACAGAAAGGGAGGGAGGAAGGGAGAGAGGAAAGGGGAACAAAGGAGGCAGGAGGGAGACAGAGAGACACAGAGATACAGAAAGAGAGACAGAGACAGACAGACTCAGAGATAGAGACAGAGAGAGAAAAAGACAGAGAGACAGAGAAAGAGGCAAAGAGAGAAACAGAGAGATACAGAGAGAGAGACAGAAAGAGACTGAGAGACACAGAGAGAGACAGAAGAGACAGAGAGACAGAGAAAGAGAGAGACAGAGACAGAGAACAACAGAGAGACACACACAGAGAGAAACAAAGAGAGAGAGAGAGACAGAGAGAGACAGAGAGAGAGACAGAGAGAGAGAGAGAGAGAGAGAGAGAGAGAGAGAGAGAGAGAGAGA
>JAJPUD010002175.1:26738-48322 GCA_023553655.1 Myrmecobius fasciatus | reverse complement strand
GAGAGAGAGAGAGAGAGAGAGAGAGAGAGAGAGAGAGAGAGAGAGAGGAAAGGAGAAAGGGAGGGAAGGAGACAGAGATAGAAGGGCAGAGAGACATAGAGAGAGCATTTAGATAGTGAAATAGATAGTAGATAGAGCATCAGGCCTGGAGTCAGGAAGACATCTTCCTGAGTTCAAAAATGGCCTCAGACACTTTCTATTAGTTGTGCAATCCTGGGCATTTAATTCTCTTGCTCTCAGTTTTCTCATCTGTAAAATGAATTGGAGAAGGAAATGAAAATTACTCTTGTATCTTTGTCAAGAAAACTCCAAATAGTGTCACAAAGAGTTGGACATGACTGAAAAATGACTGAACAACCATGCCTATAGCATGGGATACTATTTACAACGTTTTCTTCTAACTATCCTTTCCTCTGGGTTTTTGTGATATAACTGAAACAAATTAATAGTAACAGCAATTATGCTATATCTACATGCACATAGAACAACCATGTATATATAGATATATGTAAATATGTGTGTATTTATGTCTGTTTTGTGCATATACATGTATAAGAGTATATATATACATATATATATACATACTTATGAATATTATAATTTGGCACTCAACAACAGTTCCTGTGTTAGGCATTATACCAATATTGTTTTTCCCATTTTATAAAAGAGGTAGCTGAGGTTCAGAGAAGCGAATGATTTCCCAATGGTCACATAACTAGTAGGTGTCAACAGTAGGATTTGAATCCAATTTTCTCCTGATTCTGAGTGGAAGACTCTCCTTTCCATCATACACACTGACAAAAATTTAAAATATATATATTAATATAAAACAATAATGCTGGATCTGATACTTTCACTATCTTTATGACCTTGGGCAATTATTTAATCTAACTGCCTCACTTTCCTATTATGTAAAATGAAGGTATTACAGTGATAATGCTTAATGGTCCTTCAGCTCTAATTCTATGATCCTATGTCCTTATAGGTTATGATTAAGTATCAAATGAGGAGCATAGACAGGAAGCCCTAGCAGGCATATGTCCAAGATGGCTTCATGGATAAGGTCACAATTCAGCCTGACTTTAAAGGAATGGATAGGATTTGCACAGGCAGAGAATGTGGAGTTTGTGTTGTGAAGTAGCAAATGGCATGACTAACATTCGGAATGTGTATGGCATGATCAAGGAACTTTGAATAACTGGGATTTATTGGAGGTGAGAATTTCAATAAGGAGTACCAGTTTAGAAGGGCAAATTAGAGACTGAATTGATTGTATGAGTTCCCAAACTTTTTTAGTTCTATTCTCTTTGACTTTCAGCAAACCTTCTATTCAAAGTTTTATTTTAATTTTTTATTTCTATTTAATTAAAAGCTTGTTATTAAATATGAAAGGAAATCAATTCTAGAATTTACCATTCATATGAATGGCACAGAAAGAAATGGATTAAGTTTTTTTAAAAAAATTATTTATTAATACTTTTTATTTGCAAAACATATGTATAGGTAATTCCTAAACATTAACCCTTACAAAGCTTTCTGTTACAAATTTTTCCCCCCTACTCTCCACCCCTCCCCTAGATGGCAGGATATCCACTACATGATGAAATGGATTAAGTTTTGATAGAATAATAGTTACTTTCTTAATATTCCCCATTCTCATTCCCATGACAAGATAACTTAGGTTAGGAACCTGTGATGTAGATAGGAATATGGATATGAGAAAAAAAGGAGTTTTGACTTTATCCACTGGCTAATGCTATTACTTACATTTTTTGAGTTTGGAAATAACATAACAAAAAGATTAAAGATTAATCTGGCATCAAAGTACAAGAAAGATTGCAGTCAGGGTGGCCCTGTAACATTGCTTGTATGAGATGATGAGAGTTTTAGTGGTAGAAAAGGTGATAGGAATATAAAAGAACCATTAGCTAATGTGGGAGACACAAGCAGACATTTAGCACACATACACAAATAAATATTATTCCCCATAAATGCTGTCACTAGTTATGATCAAAACTTTTGAAAAGTAAACCACCTGCAAGATAGGGAGCCAGAGAACTAGATGTTTACCTCTGGCCAAGTCATGTCAATCATGGTTACAGTGTCTCTGTATCTTTACATTCCTTACTTTCAGAAATGTCTCTAAATGACATTTCCTGAAAGACAAGTAATACTGCTAAACCTTATCTGTAAAATGAGGAAATTGGAGGATATGGTTTCTAAGATTCCTTGAATCTCTAAAATCTATGATCCTATAATCTATGGTTACAGTAGTATCTGAACATGGCTATTGATGGAGGGCATAAGGTCCATAACTACCCACTAGGAAACTTGGAACTTAAGCAAAATTGCTCCATGTATGACAATCCCTGATACTCGGTATTGCATAGGTGGAATCAGGTGAAAATGAATACCAAAGGCAGCCTTAAAGGGGAAAATGTAGTCACAAAAATAAAAATACAAGAACTGATTGTATAAGGAAAGATAGGCTGGTACTTCTATCTGCATCTGGAACTTGAACCCAAGTCCTTTAAGCTGAAGTTCAGTGCTCTTGCTTTTGAACACATGGTTCACTTGACAGAGAGCACTTTTTGGTAATCTATAGCAACTGCATTTACCTTGATGCTAAAATGTTAAATTGGCTCTAGACCGTGGATTTTGTTTTGACCTAAAATTGATGATAGATAGATAGATAGAGGTGTATAGATAGAGGTATATAGATAGATACAGATATAGACAGGCAAACATACACACATGCATACATATATGTACACACATATTATGTATATACCATGAGGTATACACACAACACACATACAAGTATATGCACACATGTGTACATACATGTATGCAATATACATTCACCATACATGCATGCAAAAATACATGCATACAAGCCTGATGGCATTGATACTGAAACTCTCCCCTGTGCTATCAGCCTTGCCTTGGAGTTTTAGTCTTTGCTCTCCAACCTATATCTAAGATGCCCTACTTCTGAAGTTACTTCTGAAGATTAGTTCCTATTGGGTTTGAGAATTGTAGGAGTGAGACAGGGAGCAAAACAGGTAATGGAGGTGGAGTAGTGTGGAACATTCTGAGTGACATGAAAGCACTAAGGAGCTGGGAGGAGGGAGAGGAGTCAAGAAAGAGAGGTAAAAAAGGAAATAAAATTTCTTTACTTGAAATTTTATCCTTGACTAGACTTGCTTTTATTAATTGTCAGGATCTGTGAATCTCTTCCTATTAGGAATTTCCTGTTTGCTAAAGCCATCATCAAATAAAAACTCTAAATAAGAGCTCAGAAAGAGTGTAGGTAGAAAATTATCAAGGACAATGAGGAAAAAAAGTAGCTAGCATTTATACGGGATTTATATATAATAGCATTTATATTGTAAGTGTCAGGTACTTTATAAATACTACTTCATTACAACTTGGGAAATAGGTACATTATTATTATCTTCATTTTAAAGTTGAGGAAACTAAAGTGAAAAGTGATTTAAGTGACTTGCTTGCCCAGAGTCACACAGCTAGTAAGTGTAGGAGGCTGGATTTGAACTCAGATATCCCTGACTCAGTGTTGGATTTTCCACCTTGCTATATAGCTGCCTTAAAAATATAGTAGGATACATAGACATAAATGATATATCTATAATTAGCCATTATTTGTGGAGGCGCAACATGAATCCAGGTTTTCCTTGCATCTAGGCTGTCCTATCTACTATACCATGACATACTCTTTTTTTTTTTTTTTTTTTACTTTTTGCTAAGGCAATTGGGGTTAAGTGACTTGCCCAGGGTCACACAGCTAGGAAATGTCTGAGACCAGATTTGAACTCAGGTACTCCTGACTTCAGGGCTGGTGCTCTATCCACTGTGCCACCTAGCTGCCCCCATGACACACTCTTAACAGATAATAAATTAATTTCCCAACTTTTCTCTTTTAATTTAAATTTACACTAAAGGAAGGATGTTAAATCTTCACACCAAGTCAACGAGTTTGAATTCAATTGCAAGCAAAATTTTAGAATGACTATTAAAGGGATAAATTGTGAGTATTTAGAGAAGAAAACAGTTATCACTAATGCTAGTCACACTTCTTAAAGAAAAAGCCATGGTAGAAAATAAGAATTTGACATAGACTTGTAGATCAAGGGAGTGTAGACAGTGGAATTTGGTAAATTAATTGAAAGAGTCCCATGCTATTCTGAAAGATGGAGAGATGTGGCTCATATGAAAATGTAATTAGGTAAATTTGAAAAAACTTGAATGACTAGATTGAATGAACAGTCATTAATAAAAAATGTCAGTCTCCAAGTTTTTACTTGTATTTGTGCTGTTAAACACAATGACTTATAAAGGTACAAAAAGCTTGCTTATCTGATTTGCAGATAACATATCATTTAATGATACTTAATATGTTAGAACAGAGTTGGCATCCAAAAATATCTTGGCAAGACAAATAATGGGTTAATTCTAAGAAACTGACACTTAATGGGATAAATGTAAAGTCTTATGATCAGGTACAAATATTCAGTTTTATAACTGCAAGATAGAGAAGACATAACTAGACAAAATAGCTATTAAGAAGCTAATGAATTTTAGTGCATTGTAAATTCTGTATATCAGCAGTCTAACATGACCACTTAAAAATGAATGTTTTTCTAGATGATATGAAAAGGAATTTAGTGTATCAAACAAGAGAGATGATCATCTCAATGGCTCTTACTGATCAGACCACACATGGTATATTTTCCACATCTGAGCTACTGTCCTAGGCACTTTATTTTAGGAAGGACATTGGCTAATTACATTATCTTAAGAGAAGAATAAGTAGAATAATAAGGGGACTCTAAACCAAGTATCTAAACAAGGCTCTAGTGAATCAGTTGGAAAAAGAAAGGATACGTTTGGAAGTGAAGGAACATAGAACTCTCGTGGGAAAAAATGGATTAAACTTAATCAACTATTCTGCAAAACTGAGAACTTGAGAGCTAATAGCCAAGAGGCTTAATTATTAGGCTTAAAATTAAGATACATACTTTAATATTAGGGGAAATAATCTAGTGATTGAACTGTCCAAAAGTAGAATTATCTACTTTGTGGCACAGTGAATTCCTATCCCTGGAAAAACAAAGGTTGAATAACTACTTGTTGCATTATAGAAAGCATCTCTGGCTTCTCTTCTAACTCTGATATTTTGTACTTCTGTAATTCTTGATTGATTTGAATTCTGTCTTCTCTCTTTTATCCTCTGTTGCATCACTAGGAAGAAGGAAAGGGCTAAAATGTTAGCAACAACTAAATGAATAACTCAATCAACTGGGGATGACCACAGGGTACATTATTACAAACTCTTAGACTATTTCTAGAACTCTGCTTTTCCTGGTATAGTTATCTTTTATTTATTCTAGCTTTTAAACATTTTTTAAACATTTTAAAACGTTTACCATGATTTTTTTTCTTTTACTCAGACATTTGCCCAAAGGTATAGACTCTCTAAAAGGCAAACTATCTGCTTGGAAGAGGATTCTGGAAGGAGAATACCAGTTTGCTTTATTTTATGTTTACTTTTGCACCTTTCTTATTTATTTTTTTGAAAAAGATCAGTAGTACCTGGAAGGGAAGATGTGCATTGTATTCCAATTTGCTTTTTCAGAGAGGCAAAATGTTTTTTATATGCCCATATTTATAAGAAGTAACTATTGCAAGTTCCATTTCTAGATTCTAATCTTTTTAAAGAATATAATTAATGTTTTTCAGCACTTTTCTGTTGGCCTGTGCCTGCTTTATTCAAGGTTGTGATCTACTCCATAGCTACTGCCTGAGGTACTTAGCTTTGTTCAGAGCTGGAACAAAACCCTTTTGGGTTTACAGTTGCAGACACCACTAATGTGGACCATCACCAAAATTTTTTTATCAGTGAAAAAAGATATTTAAAAGCTAGCAGTAATGCCATTAATACATTGGCATTTGAAGATACTTCTAAAGAAGAATGTTAGTTATGAATGACAATTCCAAATTCTGTCATTAACTTGGTTCTCTTCTTCCCCCTTCACAGAACTAGAACTTTCAGAAAACCATTAAACTCTAACTAAATATAATCAAACCCATTATGGTCTAATCCTTCCAGGGCTGCCAACTGGTTCTTAGCCAGCCTAAGGTTGCAAGCTCTTCTCATGCATTGAGCTTGGGTTGATAAAAGCAGAACAGCCAGGCAAAAGATACACCCTGTATATATGAATAACCAAAGTTATTTGAGTACATCTTGTTCAATTCCAAAAGTCACCTCTTTCCTTTAAAGTGCATCTCAGTTCCATTGATGATCAAATGATCAATTTTTCCCTTCTTAATAAATATCAAGTATGAAGGAATGAGGGCAATTATTAAGTGGGGACAGGATGTATCCAGAAATGACTAATACAAAAACAAAGCGATTATTTTTCAACTTTAAAGAAATAAATGAATATAGTAAAGCTAAAATTACAATAGCATTAATTATTAGGGAGAATAATAAAACAAATCTTTCTATGGTCAGTCTATTATGATCATAATTTTAAATGCCTTTACTTGTTCTCATTTAATAACTCTTGGTAGGTAGAGGCTCTCCCTTCAATTAGTTAGTTTTCTTTTTTTTTCCTTTTCACTTCTCTGTATGTTCTCTGAAATGTAGTCCCACAAAAATACCAAAGGTATTCCCTCTGTTCAAATGACTGGTACTAACCTGTGCAGCAGTGAATAAGTTCCTTCTCTTTGGGTCTTAGTTTCCTCATTTCTTAAATTAGGAAATCAAATGAAATGAGTGCTAAGGTCTCTTCTAGCTTGAAGTCACTCAATAAACAATTAGTTAACAAGAATTAGTTAACAAATCCTTACTATGTGCTACTAATTAAAAGAAAGTTTCTGTACCACCTCATAACTATAAGATTAACTAAGATGACAGGAAAAGATAATGATGAATGTTAGAGGGGATGTGGGAAAACTGGAACACTTAACACTAATACATTTTGGTGGAGTTGTGAACTGATCCAACCATTTTGGAGAGCAATTTGGAACTATGCCCAAAGGGCTACAAAACTATAAATACTCTTTGATCCAGCAGAGTCACTACTGAGTCTCTATCCCAAAGAGATCCTAAAAGAGGGAAAAGAACTCACTTGTGTAAAAATATTTACAGTAATTTTTTATGGTGGCAAAGAATTGGAAAATGAATAAATGCCTATCACCTGTGGAATAGCTGAATAAATTATGGTCTATGAAAGTAAAGAATTATTATTGTTCTATAAAAAATGATAAACACGGGGCCTTTCTTGTGCTTTTTATCTTTTGTTCTGATTTTTCTCTCCAAACTTGACCCATATGGAAATATGTAAAAAATAAATGTACATGTATAAACTAAAATAATTAAATTAGATTTCAAAATATTTCCTGCTGTCATGAAGCTCATTGTTTAAAGGATAATTTGGAGATAAACAGCAAAAGGAAGGCACTAGCATTAAGAGGGATCAGGAAAAGTTTATTGTAAAAGATGAAACTTTAGCTGAGATTTGAAGGAAGCCATGATAGCCAGGAGTGATAATGAGAGAGAGAGAATTCCAAGGATGGAGGACAATAAGTGAAAGTTCTTAGAAGAGGTAGTTGTCTATTGTCAGGAACTGCAAGGAAGCCAGTGTCACTTAATCACAGAATAAATATGGAGGTGTAAATTAGAAAGCTATGAGGGAGTCAGGTTATAAACCATTTTAAAAGCCAAATAAAAGATTTTACATTTGAACCTGGAGGCAATAGGGAACCACTGAAGTTGAATGAATTCGGGGTGGTAGTGGGGTGACATGGTCAGATTTGTGTTTCAATTTGACAGCTGAAGATAGTATTGACATGGGTAATATCTTGACTTATATGTGAATTAGCTTTAAGGGAAGCAGAGTTGCACAACGTTGTCATCCTCACTCTCTTCTTCTGAGTTATTGAAGTCTAGTGATAATTCTAAAGTCAAAACAACTGGTGTTAGCTTGGTATTTAGTCCATAACTTTGGCATTTTTAATATCTAACCAAACTCTAAGAGCTCCATTGTCTTCTTTAGCTGCCTTTATATCCACTGGAACAGATTGTTCTCATCCACCCATTACATCAGGAAAAGTCTTCACATACTTGGGGCAGATAGTGCCCCATACTCACCAATAAGTTTGAGTTCAAAGTTCATTATCCTTGACATGGGTTAGCCTGTCTGCCAAGATGGTTTGACTGGAGTGGGGCTCCTATAAATGAGCCATAAAAAATGGCTGAATAGCTCCAAAAAAGACTTGGCAAGTCCTCACACCAGAAATGCTAGTCCTCCAAAACATCTCATCTATTATCAATGAGGTAATGTATCTATTTATCAGCTCCCGGGGGGGGATGTATTTATAAAATATTAAAATTTAACCTGTTATTAATATTTTTCCATTGCTTTCTTAAGCATAGATAATTTCTTAAAAACAGTAAAATCAAATCCCAATTTATAGGATTTACCAGTTTCCAAGGTATAAATAGATATGCTGAAAATTTGGCCCGTTGAAACTGACTTCACCATAACTTTGGATTGAATTTGAACCCAGGTCTCTCTGATCGATTTTTATCATATATACATAAGATATATAGATATAAATTGATAGATAGATAGATAGAGATATATAGAATATATTTACATATAGATTATAAATTTATAAATGTATGGGGAGAGAGGGAGAGAATTGAGAGAGCCCTGGGTTTAGTAAAAGTATATTATATGAGGTCATTCTACAAATAAAGGTTACATTTTGGGCCATATTTTCATATTCACATTGCCAGTTCCTTGTCAGTGTTTTAATCTGTTCTTTCCTTGTTCTAATGCTAGATATTCATAGCTAGGTAGCATTTATATAGCACTTCAATATTTGAAAGTCTCTCATTTTGTACTCAAAACAGTCTGGAAAGTAGGTGCTATTATTAACCCTCTTTAACAGACGAGGAAACTGAGGCAAACAAAGATCAAGTAATTAGTCCAGAGCCATACCTCCAATAAGCGTCCAAGGCCATAACTGAACTTAGGGTCTTCCTAAATCTAGATCCAGTTCTCTATACCAAAAGGCATCTAGGCTAGACTACCAGAAGTACTGTCATTCTTTCTATTATTTACTCTCTTTCCCTGCCTCAGGATCAATACAAAATAAAATGAATGGATAAGGCAGGTCCTTAAAGTGATATTTACCTCTACTAATTTTTTGGTGGTTGAATAGACAATGATATATTTCATCAGATTCCAAACTACAGCATTGTTTGAGTCTTCAAGACACAAATAATAAGGAAAACATTTAACTTACTACTTGGTACTCAACATGTCTACATTCAGAAAATTATAACAGTAGTTCGAAGTAGTCCAAGAATGAGATAGCCCAAGAGTGGGCACATTCTCACAAGTGATGTGCCAAAATTTCACTTATCCAATCCTTCTAACTGTATTAGAGTCTCTTTGTGGGAAAGGACAACAGGAAGACAGAGATTTTCTTTAATCAAAAGTGTCCCTTTAAATATGTGTGCATTTGTTGGTTGTTTTTGTTTTTTGTTTTTTTGTTTGTGTTTTTTTCTCTCCCCATCAATGCTAATCTGCAATTATTCTACAATTTATTTTCTTAGAAATTTCTCTGGGGGACTGAATGACATTCTGTTATCCAAAGTTGCATAGTGAATAAGAGGAATAACTCCAACCTAAGTCTTTCCAACTGTAAATCAGTCCTCTTTTGACTTTGCTACATGGCTTCTTGGGAAGAAGGTTCTACCTTAAAAACAGTGACCAGTTAACACCTTTCAAATTAAGTCCAGATGGCAGGGGTCAGTCGGCAGAGGTGGAAGGACACTTCTACCTCATGGTGTTCCAATTTTGCCTAGGGCTAGTCCTGGCTGTGCCTTTAAGAACTATTCAAATAGTTTTGGAGTAGATGACCAGTAAGGTTCCTCCCAACCCTGAGACACTCTGATCTTACCTTTGAAATGGTCTATGGGGAGAGTCCCTAATGCCTTTAGCAGTAGAATGGGAAAGTAACTACCAGAAGCCAGAAATATGCCCTGTATATTTCATAGTGGGTAAAAGGCGGAGGTATACATTGCAGATTTTAGCCACCACAGTAAAACACCACTGTGGTATGTGTTGATGGCAGGGGTCATCCTACAGGAATTATGTCAGATACATAGGCAAGCAGAGCAGACACATCAGGGAATAGTCATATGTATAAATAAAACACCAAGCAATTTATAAGTTATGAGGTCTGACACTACAAGCGATTCCTCTCTCTATGCAGTATTTCCCCTTCATTTATGCTTATTATTTATAAAGAATAACTGTGGCTATGTTAGCAGACTCTGCAAATCTTACATGCAAATCCTACATTGCCCTCTCCTGCATGTCAAAAAAAGATGCAAAATTAAGGTATGGGAAATCAGATGCTACCCAGGTGAGACGGAGCCTCATTGTTTCTCTTTGCTTAGGAGGAGAGAAGATTTTTGCAACACTATGACATACAAAGGAGAAAAATGTCTCTCTCCCTTTCCCTACCTCTCATCCATGTGCATAAGGGCCTCAGTTTTCAGAGAAAGAGCAGAGCTGGGCAGGATACAGCTACATATTCTGGGGTTTCATCCTCCCACCCATAAAGCAGAAATTTCTATTCTCTGATAATAAACGGGGCATTTCTCACCTTCTGTCAGTTAGAAAGGTGATGCTGTCTAAATGAATACACAGCATGGGGTGTAGGGAAACCTGAGTTCTAGTCTCTGTTCTGCCACTAGCTGGAAGAATGGTAAATCCCTTAATTTTCCCATATTCTTGTTTCTTTGACCATTCTATGTAGGAGATGTCTGCCCAACTAACCACAGGATACTATTACTGAAATTTAAAAACAACTTCCCTTAAAAGCAGCACAATTCCATAAAACATTAAGATTTTTATAGACCTTTGACAACTCAAAGAATTTTAGTCAAGTGGTAGGAAGATTTTCTTCTAAACCTGTTGAAAGCATATTAATAGATAAAAAGGGCTGCCTTGAACTGATTATCATTCAAATGTTGATCAGACCCAGGTCTATGGTGATTGGGATATATATATATATATATATATATATATATATATATATATATATATATATATATTCTCCCTTCTTTGGCACTGAATGACATCCTAGCCATTTTATAAGTTTTGATGGAGAACCAAAGACTCTCATAGGTCATTTATAGGACCTGTCAGTCATCCAGGTCAACCCTTATCCCAAGTCTGAAGCTTCTCTAGGACCCACTCAACAGGTAGTCATCCAGCAGAATCAGCTTAGTTTGTAGACAAGGCTGGGAGTGCTGGCACATTCCTGATCACGGTAGGCTCCTACTCTATGCATGCTTTTTCCTCTAAATAAATATTATAAAAACATACTGGAAAGCAGGAATGTGTTGCAGTTTCTCTGATATATGCTAGACTTAAAACCATACTCCATAGCTTTTCCAAGCTGCAAAAAATTACATTGATATTATATATCAGCAACAAACATAATTCTTAATTCTGAACACTATAAAAAGGCCAGAAAAATTAAGATCACATATTAGGTAAATAGAAACTCAAGTTAAAGGGTAAATAAATTTCCTTCCTCTTAGCTGAAGTCCTATATAGGTACTCAAAAGTAAAGGGTCTCTATCGAAGATCAAGTGGATTAATTTGTGCAAAGAGGGGGGAGGGGTCTGTGTCCAGTTTGCTGAATGCAGCTCCAGTTGCTGTACCTGTAGAAAAATAAGCTAACACTCAAAAACCCAGAGCCCTAAGTATAGATTGGGCACAGGGAAAAGAAAGGGAGAGAGACAGACAGACAGACAGAAATACAGACACAGACACAGGCATAGACACAGAGAGACAGAGACAGAGACAGAGAAAGGGAGAGGGAGAGGGAGAGAAAGAAAGGCACAGGTAGCATTTTTTCACATTATGAAATTTTTAGTCTATCCAAAATTTAGTCTCAAGACCACAACCCCAATCAGCATTCATGCAGTCTCTTTTTGAAAATCTCCAATGAGAGGGTATCTATTGCATCTATAAGCAGTCTATTCCACTTTTAGAGAACTCTAAATATTAAGAAGTTATTTCTTGACATTATACTCCAAGTTATTTCTTGACATTATATTCCAACTTGCCCCAGTAATTAACACCTATTTCTACTACTTTAGGACTATTGAAAACAATTGGAACTCTTTATGATGGAAAGATTTAAGAGACAGAGCAGGGAGTTATGAATACTGTGGATACAAGAGGCATGGACCTGTTCCCCACATCTCACTATGTAGTGTAGTGGGTCTCTTTGGAGGGACAGGGGAGATGAAAGCTTGTAGTGAGAATACTATACATAGGGAGATCCCTTGAAGCTTGAAATATTATTAGGACAAATAACAAAATGGTGGATAGAAAATATCTGAAAGCTATCCCAGTTTTAAATATGAAACAAATTAGGTGAAAATGAGTTTAGTTAAATTTGAAAATGATGAGATAATAAGAGGAAGTTAGGGATCATAGAATCATAAAATCTCTGAGTTGGAAAGGACCGCAGAATTTATCTAACTTAACTCATATTTAAAGAGGAATTATCTATGAATCATGAAAATATGGTACAATGAAAAAAGGACTTTCTCTGTAGCCAGAAGGTCTTGGAGAAAGCTTGTATCTGGGATTCACTGTGTGAATGATACCCATGCGATCTTGAATAGATCACTTTTTTTGCCTGAAATCTTCAAGATTGAGAACTCATCACTTCCTGAGTCAACTCATCCCATGAATGAACAGTTAATTATTAGTGTAATGGCAATATTGGTCAGAACACTTACCTTTATGACATCATCACACATCCCTTACTACTACAGTGAATGAAATCACAGATGTAAATTAAAGTACAAACATGTGTCTCTACCTGGTTAACTCTTAATGAAGAGTGAAACACTTGTTGGAATTAGAGTTCAATGTAGTTTGAACATTGGTTGGCCATACTCCTGGATGCTTTTTGAAGCTATAACTTCTCAGCTCTCTAGAAAGAGACACACAGAGGCACAGAGAAAGAGAGAGACAAAGAGACAGAGAGACACAGACAGAAAGATAAAGTTCAGTGTGATTGACTCCAAGGAGGATGTTACTTGGCAGAAGAGAAAAGAGCCAATTATGGACCCATAAGACAATTAGACTGTAGTCAGGGAACAAGCTGTGGAGAGGCGCATGCCCAAGGTGCCCAGAAGAATAACCTGCCCAACAGATTGCTGTAACTATTAAGGACCAGTATGGGAACACCACAAGAAAAGAAAGAGCCAGAAACTTGAATTGTGTAGGTTTTATATATTCTGTGTGTGTGTATGTGTATGAGAGAGACAAAGAGAGACAGACAGACAGACACAGATCTGCTAGCGTTATACTCAGAGTTTGTGCTTATAATTTCCACAGATATTGTGTATATTTGTGAGAGAGTGCTATCCAGATTTATCCTATTGTTCTTACAATGCCATCAGAGTAAATTTCTTGGTTTAAGCTAGTTGTTTATTCTTGCTGTCCCTTTTTTTTTCTTGCTGACCTTTAATGAGAGATGCACTGATAGGAGCTTGTAAGCTGTGCATTTAGAACTGCAGATTGGTTTTAGCCCTGAATTATTTGAATAATTGTATTAATTTCCCATTTAAAATGACACATGCACTCTGTAATCCCTATCCTTTGGTTAACAAATTGCCCTTCATATGTGATTTATGGCTTATTCCTGGATATCATTTTTTAAAATTAATTTTGTTATACTTACTTATATGTATACAAGCTGTTTTCCCCTGTAAGAAGTGGGTTGTCTGTCTGTCGATTCAAAACTGAAAAATCCAATTTATATTAAAGTAGAGTTCCTAATTCACTCTTTGTAGGCAATCAGCATTTATCAATCAGTTTCTACATGCCAGGAACTGTGTTAAGGGCTGGGAATATAAAAAAATATAGAAGACAGTCCCTGCTCTCAAGATGCTTACAAACTAATGGAGAAACAAAATGCAGACAAATATCAATAGTAAATAACAAAGTTGCTATCTTCATCCAGTTATCCAACTGATAAATAGAAATATGTAGAAAATGGTTTTGTATACACACACACATGCACACAAATATTTATGCATGAATCTATCTATCCATCTATTTATCCATCTATCTACCCACATACATAGCTACACATATATTTATGTCTAATGATAGACCTTTCTAGGGTGAGGGTGGTAGAAAAAAGAAAAAAAAAGTTGCATGTTAACTTTATTAAATATTTGAAAGGAAGAACAGATTATATATAATAGATTTGCAGTTTCATGTGTAATAATATTTATTTAAAATTCAATGTGTTATGGAAATACTTGTTTTATTTCTTAAGTTCAAAATAAAATAAATAAAATTTTAAAAATGTACAAACATGACATATGCAGGATAAAAAGGAATTAACAGTAAGAAAGCATGAGAATTAAGAGGGATTGAGTAATAGGGATATGGTAAGCAGAGAGACTGAGAAAGAGAATAATGAGTAAAAATAAAATGGAGGGAAATTCATAAATAGTAATTATAATTTTGAATGTTAATGGGAAGTTTATAGCAGCTTTTTTTGTGGTGGCAAAGAACTAGAAAGTACAGGAATCCCCATCAAATGGTTGAACAAGTTATAGTATATGGTTGTGGTGAAATATTATTGTACTATAAGAAATAATGAATTCAATGATCTTAGAAAAAAATATGGAAAGGCTTGGAGGAAATGATGAAAAGTGAAGTGATCATAGTCAAGAGCACATTGTATACAGAAACAACAATATTATTTTGGATAGGAATAATACACAAATTAAAAATAAAAGACATGAAGAAAGATTGTCTGCATCCAGAAAAAGAACTGATAAATAGAAGCATGTATAGAATAAACTTACATATATATACATATATATATACAAATATCTACATATATTCATATCTGTGTATTATATAACCATCTCTAGTGTGGAGGGAGGAAGGAAATAAAGTAGAAATTTATAAGATAACTGTTGTATATTTGGAATGAAGAAAAAGTTGTACATATTTTTGTAGTTTCATGTGCGATCATCTTTTTGTTGTTCTGTGTCCTGAAAATATTTGATTTCTTCTGAAAATTGACAATAAAATAAAATATATATTTAAAAAGAGGGATTGAGAAACACCTCTAATAGGAAGTAGGGATTTTAGCTGAGACTGGAAGGAAATCAGGGAAGGTACAAGGCAGAAAAGAGAACAGAGAGAATTCCAAGTAGAAGAGATAGCTCCTTAAAATGCCTGAGTTGTGAGATTAAGTAACTTATTTGAGGAACATCAAGGAGACTAAAGTCACTAGGATGAAGATAACATATGTGTGAGCTGGGTGTGTGAAAGGTATAAGAAGTAGAGTGGGTAGAATAGGGAGATAAACTAGGATATGAATGCTTTCAAGACCAAACAAAGGATGTTATATTTGGCCCTGAAAGTGATAGAGAACCACTGGAGTTTATTGAAACAGGGAGTGACAAGACCACACCTATCTTTCAGGGAAATTACTTTGATGATTGAATTTGGAGGATGGACTAGAGTAGGAAGCAGGCACACCCATCAGCAGGCTATCACAATATTTCAGGTAAGGAGGATCTTCACCAGAGAGGTGGTAATATCAGATGAGTGAAGGGGATGTGTAATGAGAGGTGTTACAAAGATAAATTAGATAAACCTTGGCAAGAGGTTGGATAATGGGGAGAAGGTTCCAAATAATGGAAAATCAAGGATGATTCCAGCTTGTGAGCCTGGAGACTGAGAAGATGGTGGCCATCTTGATAGTAATAGGGACATTTGGAAGGAGAAATGATTGAGTGGGGAGAGAAGGGAGTTAATGAGTTCAGTGTTAGACTGAGTTTAAAATAACTGGAGGACATAGTTCAAGATACATAATTGTTAATTGAAGCTATGAGACTGGATGTCAGCAGAGAGTCTAGGGTTGGATAAATTGGTTTGTGATTCATTGGCATAAAACTGATGATTTCATACCTGAGAATTGATGGATTCATCAAAGAGAATGGAGGAGAAAGAGAAGAGGATACAGAATGGAGCCCTGTGGAATACCCAGGATTAGTGGGCATGAACTGGATGAGGATTCATTAAAGTATACTGAAAAGGAGCAGTGGGATAGGTAGGAGGAGAACCAGGGGGAAGTAGAGTTCTTAAAACACAGAATGAAAAAAAAAGTATCATGGAGAAGAGAGTGATTAACAATGTTAAAGGTTGCATAGAAGTCAAAAAGGATGAGGGTTGAGAAAAGAACACAGGTGTTATCAATTATGAGATCATATTAATTTTGGAGGTGGCAGTTCCACTTGAATGATGAAATTGGAATCCAGAGAGTTAAGATAGTGAAAAGAGATGAAAGTGGAGTCATCTATTGTAGAAAGCCTTCTCAAGAAATTTAGGCACAAAATGGCATCATATCTCTCAATTATCAATTATACATATCAATTATCAATGGTAAGGAGGGTGGAAAGATCAAGTGAAGATTTTTTTTCAGGATGGAGGAGACATGGGTATGTTTATAGGCAATAGGGTAACAGTCAGGGAGCAGATAGAAAAATTGAAATTAACTGAGGGAATATGGATAATAAAGAGGGTAATTGTTATAGAAATGCAATAGAATAGGATTACTTATTAACACGCAAACAGGTATGCCATGGGGCAAGGAAAGGTAATCTCTTCATTTGTTATGGGAATAAAGGAAAAACACTTGAATGATATGAGAAGAGGGAAAGGAGTGAATATAGAGCTCTCAGCCAATGACTTCAATTTTTTATTTCAGTAAAATATGAAACAAAGTTCTCACTTAAGAAAGTAGGAGAGAGAAATCCACGAGAAGGTCTAAAAGAAGTTGAAGAACACTGTGGTAAGTGGGAGAGTGAGCTAATTAGACAGCTGAGGCATATCAAGTCAAAGTCTGACAAATATTTAGAAATACAGAAAAAACATTGAGAAATTATAAAACTCTTCCTTTTATCTTGTAAAAAGAGAAAGATCTCAATGTTATATAGTTAAAAGAGCTCTGGATTTGGAATCTAATTTTTCAATTTACCACTAGGTTGCTATATGAACTTAAGCCTTAGTTTCTTCAAATTGAATTAGAGAAGTGATTCTTAAACTGAGACCTGTGATACACACACATGCACACATATATACATATGTATGTATACAGTTCAATAACATTATTTTTCTTTGTAATAGTGTGCATTTAAAAATATGATTCTGAAGTCCATAAGGAATAATAGGCTTCACCAGACCACCAAAGAGTTTTGACACATAAAAAAAGTTAAGAATTTTTGAAAGCCCAGCAAGTTTCTAATGTTCCTTCCAAATCTAAAATTTTATAAGTCACACAGTGGATAGGGCACTAGCCCTGAAGTCAGGAGGAACTGAGTTCAAATCTGGCCTCAGATACTTCTTAGCTGTGTGACCCTGGGCAAAGCACTTAATCCCAATTGTCTCAACAAAAAAAAAATTATAAGTCATCTCACACAAGTCACTATATGTCTCACTTGCAATAATACCCCTCAAAATAATACTGGTGGTGATCCAATTCAGGTCTTCTAGTCCCTTACATATCTATTCCAAATCTATCTTGCTTCAGTCTAAGCTGATTTCCTCTCATCTTAATGGGTGGTAAGTATTGTCTACATCATGGCTTCTTAAACATTTCCCCTTATGACCTCTTTTTAGCTGAAAAATTATTACATTAACCCAGGCATGTATATGTGTAAATATACATATAGATTTAGGTTCATGTACATGTATATGTATATATATATATGTATACCAATCAACCATTTATTTATAATAATCATAATTTCACAATCCCCACATTCAGTTACAAGACCCCATATGTAGTCATGAATCACAGTTTAAGAAGCTGGTTCTATAAACCAGCTCTCTATATCATCAATGAGACCTGCTAAGTTTCCCTACACATGCCTCCACTCATCCACTTACCATTTTTGTCCTGATTTTCTATATTTTATATAGAAAGAAAGAGTTCCTTCTATACTACTTCTTTCTAGCTATGAAATCTCTTGAGTCTGGAGAGAAAAGGGAGATTCTTGTGAGGTCTCCCTCTCCCCTTCCTCAGACACTAGAAAGAATGCTAGAGTCTTGACTAGGGTCTCCTCTTGCCCAGTGCTGTGATAGGGACAGCTGGGACTGATGAATTCTTCATAAGCCACTTTCCTGTCTCTGAAACTCAAGTTCAACATCTGTAAAACAAGCATGATAATGACTCACTGGAGATCTTGAGAAAGAGAACCAGCTTAATGGTCAAGAAGTATTTTTCTAGGGGCGGAACCAAGATGGCGGAGTGAAAAGGTGACTCTCTGCCTCTCCTCCGATGTTCTCTCACATCAACAATAAAATAAGCCTGTGAACTGATCTTCAAGTCAACGAACTCAGAAATATTTGGACACTGTTTTCTGAAGAACTCCATATCAGGTTTGTCTAACTCGGACAGAGAGATAAATAGAGGACTCCTGTGTAGGCCGGAAGTCAGGGTGGGACTCAGATAAACTCATCATGGCAGAAATTCCAAACTTGAAACTCCAAATTCCAAACACCTGGAGTTTATCTGAGGCACTCGGGACACTCTGCCTGGATTGGGGGCAGGTGTTCTGGCAGACTTGCCTTGTTTAAGGAGTAATTCGGACTTAGTCCTAGCCCCCACCAGCCCAGGACCTTAAGTTAATTCGCCGAAGTGCCCCAGGGCAAAGATCTTCAGCCGCCTTTCAGCCGCCGTTTTTTTTCCCCTACCTTAAAGAGATGTCCACACTGTCTTAAAAAAAATGAAGAAGCAAAAGAGAGCTCTCACCATAGACAGCTTTTATCAAGACAAAGAAGCCATGACCCCAGATCCTGAGGTTCTTTAGACAAAATACCAGAAGAAGGTATTAAAGACTAACACTGGTCATTTTTTCAAAAGGCCTTTCTGGAAGATTGCATAAAGAACCTCAAAAGAGAGCTGCAAAAGAGAGGGAAAATAAACTGAAATCAGTGCAAGAAGGATATGATGCCCTGCAAAAGAGATATGAATAAGACACCAATTTATTGAATAATAAAATTAGTGAAGTGGAAAAAGAGTGCAATGAACAAAAAAAATTCAATTGGCCAGTTACAAAAGGAACTTAAAAAGATAACTGAAGAAAACAACACTTTAAAAATAAGAATTGAACAAATGCAAGTGAATGACTCAATAAGACCTCAAGAATCAGTCAAACAAAAACAAAAAAATGAAAAATTAGAAGAAAATATGAAATATTTCCTAGGAAAAACAACTGACTTGGAAAATAGATCTAGGAGAGACCATCTAAGGATTATTGGACTTCCTGAAAGCCATGATGAAAAAAAGAATCTAAACACTATCTTCCAGGAAATCCTGAAAGAAAACTGCCCTGAGATTGTAGAATCAAAAGGCAAAATCACCATTGAAAGAATTCACTGACCACCTCCTGAAAGAGACCCCAAAATTAAAACCCCAAGGAATATCATGGCTAAATTTCAGGACTATAGCACCAAGGAACAGATTCTGCTAGCAGCTAGAAAGAAACAATTCAAATACCAAGGATCAATAATTAGAATCACACACGATCTGTCAACCTCCACATTGAAGGATCGAAGGGCCTGGAACCAGATATTCTGAAGAGCAAAGGAACTTGGATTACAGCCAAGAATAACTTATCCAGCTAGAATGAGCATTATCCTCCAGGGAAGAAGATGGTCATTCAATGATATAGGTGAATTTCACCTATTTCTAATGAAAAGACTGGATCTGAACAAAAAATTCGACATCCAAACACAGAACTCAAGAGATGCATAAAAAGGTAAAAAGGAAAGGACTCTTGAGAACTTTATTTCTACTAGGGGGAGGCTGAAAGTTTGGGGGTATAATTAACTAGATATTACTTTGATAATATGAAAAAGAGAACTAGAGGGGGAAAGGTTGTCATACTGGGGAAAAGAGGGAAAAAGTGGTAAAATAAGATCTAAAAAAATAAGAAGGTAAAAACAAGGTAAAATCTCTTGAAGAGGCAAAGAAAACCTAATATAATTGAGAGAAAGAGGGGAGGGAGTTGAGCATTGTGTAAATCTTACTCTCATCAGGTTGGGCTCTAAAAGTGTATATCAGACATTTGATTTCACATAGAAACTTGTCTGTTGCTAGAGGGAAGTGGGAGGGAAAGGAGAAAAAGTAAGGGACAAACTAATAGAAGGGAAAATAGAAGAATCAGGGGAAAGGAGTAAAAACAGGGGGAGGGGATCTAAAGGGGGGAGTATTGTTTGGGGGAGGGGGTCATCAAAAGCAAAGTACTGAGGAGGGGGGAAGGGAGAAAGGGGAAAGGAAAGGGGAAAACATAACTTGGGTAAATAAGATGGCAGGAAATAAAGAATTAGTTATTCTAACTGTGAATGTGAATGGGATGAACTCTCCCATAAAGCGGAAGCAAATATCAGACTAGATTAAAAACCAGAATCCCACAATATGTTGTCTACAAGAAACACATCTAAAACATAGAGACACATAGGATGAAGGCAAAAGGCTGGAGCAGAACCTATTATGCTTCAGGTGAACAAAAAAAAGCAGGGGTAGCAATCCTGATATCAGATCAAGTAAAAGCCAAGATAGATCTAATCAAAAGAGATAAGGAAGGAAACTATATTTTATTAAAGGGTACCATAGATAATATAGCAATATCAATATTAAATATATATGCACCAAGTGCAATAGCATCCAAATTCCTAGGGGAGAAATTAAGAGAGATGCAAGAAGAAATAGACAGCCAAACTATACTAGTGGGGGATCTCAACCTTACTCTCTCAGAATTAGATAAATCAAACCACAAAATTAACAAGAAAGAAACTAGGGAGATAAACCAATTGTTAGAAAAGTTAGGTATGATAGATTTATGGAGAAAGTTCAATGGAGACAGTAGGGAGTTTACTTTTTTCTCAGCAGTTCATGGAACCTATACAAAAACTGACCATGTGTTAGGGCATAAAAACTTCAAAATCAAATGCAGAAAGGCAGAAGTAGTAAATGCATCCTTTTCAGATCATGATGCAATAAAAATCACATGCAATATAAGGCCAGGAGAAAATAAACCAAAAGTTAATTGGAAATTAAATAATCTAATCCTGAAGAATGAATGAGTGAAAGAGCAAATCATAGACACAATCAATAATTTCATCCAGGAGAATGACAATAAGGAGACAACATACCAAAATTTGTGGGATACGGCTAAAGCGGTTCTAAGGGGCAATTTTATATCTCTAGATGCTTACTTGCATAAAATAGAGAAAGAAAAGATCAATGAATTGGGTTTATTATTTAAAAAAACTAGAAAAAGAACAAATTAAAAACCCTCAATTAAATACCAAATTGGAAATTCTAAAAGTAAAAGGAGAAATTAATAAAATTGAAAATAAGAAAACTATTGAGTTAATAAATAAAACTAAGAGTTGGTTCTATGAAAAAAC
>JAJPUD010002175.1:10498-21738 GCA_023553655.1 Myrmecobius fasciatus | reverse complement strand
ATTTTCTAAGAAGTATATAAATGGTTCTGGACAATAAAGGACGTATGTGTCTATAACAAAATTGGGAGTTACGAAAAAAACAAACAAGCCAAAGATTATTTCTTCCAAGGACACTACAGAAAGGAAATGAAAAATCTAGTCAATTCCTCACATAATGAGGATTTGAATGGAAGAGTTACTCATGTTCCCACCATGTCAAATTCAGCTTTCAGGAAGTCCCTTGTTCTGCCATTATTTCCTGGCTATCAGGAGGAAGAAAAGAGCACAGGCAGCACCGGCTATCAGAACAATATTCCTTATTTGTTTATTATTTGTTGGTACAGAACATAGTACATTATAAGTGCTTCATAAATGCTTGTTGACTGACTCTCAAATATACTTTCTTTTTTAAATTTATTGATGCCATTTTTTACATCAGATATATTTTCCATTTCCAGATATATTTATATTTTCAGGAACCCTTTTCTTGTAGTAAGCAACTAATAAAATGACCTTGGCTGTTATTAGGTGAAACATTTATACACACACCCCTCCAATTCTTTAGTGCAATGGAGGTATAATACTTTTTCTCTTATCTGAAACCAAAAATTGTCACTTTAGTTAAAAGGCATTTGGCTTAATTTTAGTCAGCTTGGTTTAGTTTAAATGGTGCAATGGACAGAGCACAGGGTCTGAAGTCAGGAAGACCTTAGTTCAAATTTAGTCACTTAATAGATTTTTCTAGTTCTGTGGTCTTGGATAAGTCACTTATCCTTTTCCTGGATTAGTTTCCTCATCTGTAAAATGGGAATAATAACAGTACCCAACTTCCAGGGTTGTTATAAGAATCAAATGAGATAATAATTATTAAGGGGTTAACACAATGCCTGCCACATAGTAAGTGCTGTATAAATGTTAGTATTATTACTAATATTACTAATATACATTATTATGATCATTATGTACAAAATTTTCCCAGTTCCTTGTATTCCACTTTGTTTCACTTTAAATACATCTTCCATTGTTGCTTTGAATTCATTATATTCATTGTTTCTTATGGCATAATAATATTCCATCCCTCCCATATAACATAATTTGTTTAGTTATTCCATTCTAAATTTTATTTTAATGAGCAGGAGCAAAGAAAAATATTCTAGAGGTGTGGTAATCAACTCCCTTGAATTCATTTCCACATATTTTACCATCAATGATCATGATAATTTTTGAATATGTGACTTCAAAGTCATAGTAATAGGAATGAATATATCAACAAACAGATAATGAACTATGCAAAATTCATATTCCTAATTCCCATCAACTCCCAATTTCTTACATATCCAAAATCTCCAACATCCCAGTTGTAACAAGAGCATCTAGAGCCTAATGTTGGGCCTAAAGCATTTCCTTCATGAGCCAATGTTGACAAAGGCCTGCCATCATGAAATGGACGTTTTGGTATCTTTTTATCAAAGAAAACTTCAAAGAATTTAAATACAGTGGAGTCAAAATTAGAATCATACAAGATTTAGCAGCTGCTACACTAAAAGGCCACAGCTTAGAACATTTATATCAAAGAACAAAAGAGCGGAGGTTGTAGTCAAAAATAGCACAGCAAAGTTAAAGATAGTCCTAAACAAGAAAAAGGGACATTAGTTGAATTACCAAATTTTCAGGATTTTGCTGCAAAAAGTACTTAATAGAAAATTTGAAATATGAGATGCAAGAAAAATACAATTGAAAACAAAAAAAACTAATTACAATAGACTGAGCAAGGACAAACTGTTTACTCTTTCTATGGGTAAATATCAACTGCATGTCTAAGACTGTAATTATTAATTGAGTAGTTAAAAAAAAAGTTTGAGGTAGAGCTAAATATGATCTGATTCTAAAAAGAAAGCTATGTAGGAAAAGGTAAAAAGAATAATTAGTTTATACAAATAAAATGCAAGAGGTAGAAATGAGATATAGTAATTACATGGGGGAGGAGAGCTGGTATTTCTGGAACCCTACTCTCATTGGAAATACATTAAAAGGAAAATGATACTATATATATGTGTGTGTGTGTGTGTATGTGTATGCACATAGGTATAAAAGGTTTCTAAATTCACAAAGAAATAAGAGATTAATGAGATACGATCAGGAGAGAGAATAAGGGAGGGATTTTTAGAGGGGACCCTCTTCACATCAGATCTGAGTTAAAGAAAGAACAACATAAACATTTAGAAGAGAATAAAAGAATTCTGAATTTATAAAGAAATAAGAAGTTGATGGAATAGAATGGGGGGATTTATAGAAGGATGCTTAAATTAAGAGGAGTGAGATATAGAGGAAGAACATATGTATTTGGAAAGCTATAAGAAATTTAAATCCAGACAGAAATAAAGGGACAAGGAGAAAGGGTGAGGGAAGAGGATAAGGGAGGGATACTGAGGGGAAAAGGTTGTAGATTCAGTCATACAAGGGCAAGGTAGCAGGTAGAAGTAAAGCAGATGAATTAGGAGGAATACAAAATGAGTTGTACACAAATATAATAATAAAGATCAGGAGTAGAATTTATTAGACAGAAAAGCAGAAGTAGTAATCATGATCTCAGAGTTGAAGTTAAAATAGATTTAATCAAAAAAGAAAAATAGGGGAAACTAATTATATGTCAGCCATGTTAATTAATCTTGTTTTAGACCATTTGAAACAACTAGAAATTATAAAGTTGGAATATTGCTGTGGTGTAAGAAATGATGAATTGATGGATTTAAAAAAAATATGAGAAGACTTGGACTTATGAAGGAAGATGTTATCCACCTTCAGAGAAACAAAGGACGAACAGCCATATTATGGTCTTAAATAAATATGTAAATATATATATATGATTATATACACCTATGTGTATGTATGTGTCTATATGAACAATATACATGTATACATGAATATATTCTTGTTTAATTGTAGACTTCTGGGGCAGGAGAGAGAGGGAAAAATAAAGTAAAAAGTACACAACAGAGAACAAAAGAAAACCTACAAGGAAGCAAAGAAAAAATGGACAGCTCTGAATACAATGTGTAGCATTTATTATAAAGGCTTTCTTGAAATAAGAATGTATTGCTTTATAATTTGAGTTTTCTCTCATATTTTGCTGTGTACATGGTAATGTTTTTTTCTTTTCCTATTCTATATTTATGTTTTAAATAAACAAATTAATTGTTGAAAAAGAAAAAAAAGTAACTTCAACTTTTTTCAGACAGCAGGGGTAGGTTTGCCAACTCCAAAAAGTTACTGCTAATTGTGCAGATTACCTTCCTAATAAGTCCAGAAAATATTGCTTTGCACCCTAGAAGCATAAAACCTGGAGGTGGTGAAGACCTTACACAGATCTCCAGTGTTGATTAGGCACTTCACCAGCCTTGGAAGAAACAACCTTGAAAACATTCAGTCCAAACATATCCATTATTACAGAATATATCAAATGATGTCATCACAAACCATGAGCCTACGAGAACTCTTTTCTGAGCCAACATCTTGACATCATGCACATATGTTCAATGTCTCACTAATTCTCATGAGCAGGAGAATAAAGCCTCTATTTAGCAACAAAATAGTTGGGCTGCATCACTGTATCACTGCTGGATAAGTAGCCCCTCCAACTCTATAACTTTTATTAAATCCTTTACTAACCAATTAGAAGGTATTCTACCATTCCATCACTAAGAAGGAATGTGAATTCAGCATTGTTTAAAATAAATAAAATAGTGATCCTGGTGTTGTAAATTATGCATCTATCATCTCAGAGGACAATAAACAAAACATCTTTCATCTCCCATAAATCCCAAGGCAGTTTCCAACTTATATATAAGTGCATGGGAATAACTTGATTTATCATTAAAAGGTATCCATCTCTGGGTTTCTATGATAACATTTTGACATCACACAAAGCAACTTTCTTAACTATGAGAGTCAAAGAAGTATTGAATGCCAAGGCAATCCAATTGGGGGATTTGAAGGGAGGACACACATAGTAAAAAGCTCATTAACTTGGAATAATAGCCTTGGATTAGTCTGTTAGTAGCTGTGTTGTAGTGGTAGAGTGTTGGACCTGGAATCAGGAAACCTGAGTTCAAATCCTACTTTAGACATGTGTTAACTGTGTATATCTAGGCAAATCAACTAACCTCTCACTCTTGGAAAATTTGGATAATAATACTCATGCCATATACTTCAGAGGGATATTGTGAAGAAAGTCAAATCAACAAGCACCTATTGTGTGTCAGGCACTGTGATAAATACAAGAAAAACACTTTCTAACTTTCTTTTTTTCTTTATCTTTCTTTATCTATCTCTCTTTCTGCTTCTCTATTATATTAGTATATTAGATAAGACAAACAATTAAACAGCAAAAACAAATAAAATAACTACAATGATAATGGAGATTTTGGAATGATAGGTGACCAATCATCCCTGTGTTTTCTGTCCTGGCCAGACTATATCTAGAAAACTCTGTTCAAGTTTGTTTGCCCCATTTTAAAAGGGACCCTGATAAATTGGAAAGCATCAAGAAGAAAGCAATCACAATTAGAGAGGATCTTAATTCTGCCATGAAAGTTGTTCTAAAGAATTTGGTAAGGTTTAGATTGGGGAAGAGAAGTCTCAGTAGGGACAGGAGAACAGTCAAGTATTTTGAAGGGCACTTACATGCAGGAAGGATTCAAATTTCTATTATAGTCCCAGAGGACAGATCTAAAAACAATGAGCAGAATTTTCAAATGAATTTAGATTTTATGTCAGGAAAATTCATTGGGCTGCTTCAGGAAGTGGTGATGGTCCCTTGTACTAGGGAGATTCAGGCAGAAGCTACATAGCCACTTATTCAAAATGATTTAATGAGAACTCTTTCGGGAGCTTGACTCTATTACCCCCCTTAACTATGTCTCCCATCTTGGTATCATCTGTAAATTTGATAAGAATGCCATTTATACCTTTATCCAAGTCATTAATTAAAAACATTAAGGAATGTAGGACCAAGCAGAGATCCCTGGAGCATTCCATTAGAGAGCTCATGACAAGGTGACTTGAGCCATTAATAACTTTCCTTAGAATCTTTGTTAAGTAGTTTTAGGAATATCTGACTCTTTGTGTCCCTATTTTTGGGGGGGCAAAGTTACTGGAGTGGTTTGCCATTTCCTTTTCCAGCTCATTTTTACAGATGAGAAACTGAGGCAAACAACATTAAGTGACTTGTCCAGTTTCACACAGCTAGTAAATGTCTGGGGCAAGATTTGAAATCATGAAGATGTGTCTTTCTGATTCCAGTACCAATGCTCTATCTAACCTAACTGCCACTTCACCACTTATCTAGTGTCAATATTCAACCACTTCCAAACTTAACTAATTGACTTATTGTTTAGTCAATTAATTGATTAAGAAGGAAAGCATTTATTAAGTCTCTACAATGTAAATTAATATAGAAAAACTCTCTCTCTATTCTTCCCTTGAGAGTTTTTCAGGTTGCAATTTCAAGATAGAAGTTGGCTACTTTCTTTGCTGCTCATGAAATGATGTATTTTGGTTTGTTTCCCAGGAGCATTTTGCTATACTAAGTAGACTAGAGGCATGTCTAGGCTCTGTTACTACTCATCTCCACTGTGTAATTCCCCTGGCTTCTTTCAAATCCTAGCTAAAAGCTCATCCTCTACAGAAGACATTTCATGGTCCTACCTAATGCCTTCTTTCTATTGATTATCACCAACTTAACCTAAATACAAGGCAGTGAGGTGACACATTGGATAGGACAGTAGCCCTGGAATTAGTAAAACCTGAGTTCAAATCTGACCTCAATAACATGCTAGTTGGTAATCTGGGCAGGTTGCCCAAACTTTCCTCATCTCAAATTCCTCACCCATAGAATGGCTGCTAATTATATAGCAACCTTTCCCCAAGGTTACTATAGGAAAAAATAAAATAAACTTCACAAAGTGCTTTGTAAACCCTCAAGTGATATGTGAATGTCATCATTATTGGGGGTTTTGATGTTATTATTAGTTGAGATAGATATAAATATATATGTGTGTGTATAAAATATACACACCATATACATATGTATATATAACATATACATATGTAAATTTTAAATTATCTTGATTAGATTTTTTTAATATATCAGGTAAATAAATTCCTTGTTATTTAGTTGCACTCCATACCTGGTCAGAAGTTTGTCATTCCTATATTTTAAGCTTTACTCTGGAAATACAAATCCCTCTCTCAGATATAACTTTCTTAGTCATCTGCATATTCTTCTTCTGTGTTGCTAGCCTTCAATAAAATGTTAGGAGAAAAATGCAAGCTAAACTCCTATAATCTTCAGTTTCAGATTCTTCTTGTCAGAATCATTTATGTCTACATGAATCATCAGAAGTGGATTGTAGTGATCTGTTCTGATAACTCCTGGGAGGTTCTCTGACACATCTTGGATACCTGCTCTTGAAAAACTTCTTTATTGTTGTTATCAAGCCCTTAAATAGATGCTTGGATACAAGTGAATAGTCACCAACAACAATTAGTCTTCTTCTTTCTCTGATCCTTACAAGATCTTGCAATTGATAGTTCAAATTTTTATAGAAAAATGGCATCCATAATTAACGTCAATTTATGAACCACCAAATCTAATGTTATAGAAAAAATTACTTCATAGATATATGTAAATGTAGATTTATTCCTTCAATCTCCATCTTATGTTTTGTCAGCATCATGTTTTGGTATTTTATCACATAAATGCAACATATTTGTGAAAAAATACATCTTTGACATGGCTGATAGAGATACCATAAGATTCTATAAAAAACTAAGAATAAAATTGGGTTTTCAACTTAAAGCTGGCTTTCCAAACTGCCAGAAAAAAGCAGCATTCAATATTTTATTTTATTACCAATTATAGGAACTATTGATACCAAACAATAGAATGCTAGAGAGAGAAATAGAGGAGAAAAACAAACTTCATAAAACAGTATACCCATTTTGTAAAAAAGTATAAATTTATAAAATGACATAACTCCCAAGAGAAAATGAATGCATCTTTCTTTTTTCTCTGTTCCTCAAAAATACAAGTGGAAAATATAGATAGAAAGATTGTCTGAGTATTTTCCAAGTTCTCATCCTGATTTAGGATGATGGCTAAACATCTTGGCCTTCTCTTCTCTAATTTCTGCCCCTTCCCTTTTAGAAATGTCAGCCCTTCTGGGACCACATTTTATTGATTAGCTTGCTTTGCTGTGTTTTATTGTAAATATAATTTTTCTAGGCTGAATCAGGACCCAGGAATACAAAGATGGTCTAAAATGGAAAATACCAATCAACCATGCTTCCCAGAGAACTTGGAAAGCCTTGGCTTTGAAAATAGATAATTGTACAAAAGAATTCTTCCTACTCCTAATTTTTATACATCTTTTACAACACCTTTTACCTGAAAATGGGCAACATAGAAGGAAGGACTAGCTACTAAATGCATAACAGTCCATCCTGAGGTCTTTTTAATCAATGCAATGATGGTAATTCATAAAATGGCAGACATGCATTCTTCATCAATTTGATTTTCTCAGTATAGATTGACACCATAAATGAAGATTAGGATTGTTTGGGGAAGAAAAGAGAATGTTTGATTTTTTCTTCCAGTCAAAAAAATTATGTCTATTTAATATCATTATTTTGCCAATAATGCTGTGAATAGCAAGGAATATTAGAATGCCATGATATCAGAAGAATCAAAGTTCTGAGTGGTTCAGAGGGCAATCTTGAGGCACCTGATAGGTATGCATAGGCTAGTATTTATTACTAATGATTCTATGTATTGAGAAGTGTAATAAAATGCATACACTAATATGCCTATAAACAGAAAAGCCAGAAATGTACCAAATGCAAAATATAACAAATGAACAGCTTATGTGGTTAAAAGAACAGCAGTACATTGAGAAAATTATCTCTAGATAATTTATGGAAAAATACAAATTAAGAATTCCAGGGAATGAAATGAGAATGGGATGTAATCTTCTGTAGTGAAGAGATTAACAACATCAAGGATACTGATTCTCTAAAATATTTATGTGGGAAATCAGCTAGCCCCAATCCAGACCTAACAAAGAAGTAGGATATGCAAACAAGAAAACCAGAGACTGTTTCTGCATGTACCTTATTCATCTAACAGCATGTGTTTAACAAAAGTGAATTTTGCCAAACATAGTTTATTAACTTAAACACTGATTTCTTTTAATTGTTCGTAAATAGAAAACTTAGAAAACAAATACATTTTAATATTTATTATTACTTTTAAAATATTGTTTTAATTAATGATGTCTATTTTCAGATTACATTGTTTTAAAAATATTCATCTCTTCTCCTTTCAATAAGCCTTCTCCTTATAACAAAGATTTTAAAAAGAGAGAAAAAACAATTCAAGAAAAACAACCAACACTCTGACAAATTCTAAAAGTATAAGTGATATTTCAAAACTTTAGTCTCTCATCTCTACAAAGAGGAATGGGAGGTCCACTTTCTCAGCTTTTCTGTGGAGCTGTGGGGTCTTTATAGTTATAATTGAGTTGATTTTGGTTTTGTTGTTTATATTAACATTGTGATAATCATTATGCATATTGTTTTCCTGATTCTGCTTATTTTAGTCTCCATGAATTCACCTGGTCACTTGTTTCAGTCAGTCTTTGTGACTCCATTTGGTGTTTTCATGACAAAGATACTGAAGTAGTTTGCCATTTTCATCTCCAGTTCATTTTTACTGATAAGAAACTGAGGAAACAACATTAAATGACTTGCCCAGGGTCACACAGCTAGTAAGTGTTTGAGGCTAGATTTGAACTCAGGTCTTGCTGACTCCAGGACCAATAGTCTCTTCGCTGCACCTATTTCTCTAAATTTTTCATATTTCTCATTTCTCAAAGAACAGTAATATTGAGATTAATTCATATACCACAATTTATTTAATCATTCCCAATTGATTACATTACCTTTTCCCAATTATTTTCTACCACAAAAAAAATACTGCTCTGAATATTTTTGCATAGATAGAATCTTTATTTCTGTCTTGAATCTCCTTGGGACATATGTCTAGCACTAGGATCTCTATGTCAAAAGATATGGACATTTTAGTAAATTATTTAGCATAATCATAAGTTGTTCTTCCAAAATTGTTGGACCACTTCACAACTCTAACAACTGCATATCAGTGTGCCTATCTTCCACAAAGTTTCTTTAATACTGATAGTTTTATTTTTGTTGCTGTTAAAATGTAATATAAGTATTGGAGATGTTTTACTTTATGATTTTCTTATTATTAGTTATTTGGAATGATCATTTTTATGTTTGTTAATAGATTATAATTACTAATTTAAGGACTTCTTGTTTCAAATTCTTTGACCATTTATTCACTGGGGAATAGATTTTGGTATATATTGCTATTGGTTAATGATTTATTGTGTATATCAGACCATTGTCAAAGATATCCAATTCAGCACAATATTTATGTTTTCAAATTGGTTATATTTTTTTGACATCTATGATCCTTAAGTCATTTCTATGTATTCAAACTTTAAAGTCAATTTGGAATTTATTTGATTTTTTAAAATTGATTGTCTTTTGCTTCTCTTCTGCCATTTTTTCCTAATGCCTGTATTTTCTCCTTCTAATTCTGTTATCCTCTCAGTCTTTGAATGTCTACTTATATGAAGTTACTCTATCCTTTAAGTTGTGCAGTTTGCTATTTGTTTTCTCTAATTCTGCATTGAGAGCTCTGATTTTCAACTTCATTTCATTCCAAAGACTTCCTTAATCTTTATTTCTCATTTAAATAATTATGGAGTTACTTGTAGTTACTTTGCAAATTTTGAAGACTCTAAAAAATTCTCTTGTTGAGTGTTCATTTTCTTAAATATTGTATTTTTTCCATTATATTCTGAACTCTGAGTTTTTATTCATTTTCTCTCTCTTTTTTAAAGAAACATTTCAGTTTGTTTATCTTTTTGTGAACTGGACTTAAATTAAGTCTTTGTCCCTTAGAATTTTGTTCTTTCAATCACCCCCTTATATTTCTAGTAGCATGTCTTTGGTTTTTCTCATTACTTTTTTTTTTTGCTAATGCAATTGGGGTTAAGTGACTTGCCCACGGTCACAGCTGGGAAGTGTTAAGTATTTGAGGCCAGATTTTAACTCAGGTCCTCCTGACTTCAGGGCTGGTTTTTCTCATTACTTTATTGTCCCTTCCCTTTCCACTTTTGCACAGATCCCCTAATCTAACAGCTTCTTTATATTTAGGGGTGTGAAGGACCATCTTAAATTGCTACTCAAAATAAACTCCAAGAGGATTGTCCCTAGACAGTTGTGTGTTGCCTATGTCTTCTTCCCCCTCTCAAAATTGTTACCTGAGCAGAATTAGGTTCTTTCATCTCCTTCAGGATGAGATGTTTAAGCTGTATCTCTATCTATGCTGGAATGAATATATGCTAACCATTAAGCTCAAGCATGTTAGATTTCTTGGGATACTTTCTCCTAGAATGTGAAGTATGGAGACTGAGCAGGGGGGGATTTAAGTTTTTAGAAACTCCGATGTCATCTTTGCCTTATATAGTATGTCTATTTGCTTATAATTTCTGCTTTAGTTATTCCATATATTGCATGTAATTATTTTTTTCAGGTTTTTTTGGTTTGGTAGACCTTGCTAAAATAATTACTCTACCCACTTTTTAATACTAAGCATGTTATCCATGCCCTATTAAAGTGAGAGCATTGAACATAATTTAGCTTTTCCGTGATGGTTCAGAATAATTATTATATAGTGTCTGTGCTATAATGGAGTTATGTGTCCAATAACTATAAAAGCAGGTGGGGATATTTGTTCCTATACCTAAAGTTGTTAACTGTTTTATGCCAGGGACTTCTTTAGCAATCTAATGAAGCTGAAGGATCCCTTAACATTCAGCCAGTTAACTAATATTTTTTAAAGTACCTGCCTCATGCCAGCTACTTGCTAAGTACTGGGGATTCATATAAAGGCAAAGGACAGCTTCTTCTTTCAAGGAACTCAGTCTAATGAGGGACAGTAAGTAGAGGAACAACATATAAATAATTAGGCTTATGAATAAAGTCATAAACTTTGTGACTGAATTTTGGGACATATGTTTGTTATTTGGAGATCTTCTTACACATGTTTTGCTTCGTGGCTATGATCTGGATGGTGGAACCTGATAGATAAGTGATTTTTCTTTTTTTTTTTT
>JAJPUD010002174.1:325877-339428 GCA_023553655.1 Myrmecobius fasciatus | reverse complement strand
TCTCTCTCTCTCTCTCTCTCTCTCTCTCTCTCTCTCTCTAACTGATTCTTTATCTGTCCCTCACACATATGCACACATCTCTGATTATAACCTTCAACCAAGTTGATAAGATAATCTGAGTTTTTCAGAGCACTGTATCAAGCAAACATATTTTACATATTTGTTAGCTAAATACATATAAATTATCCAAGAGTTTCACTTTACCTTCTAAAACACAGATCAAAAGGCAATATGTGCTAAGAATAAACTCCTTATAAATTTAATCTGTTAAAAGAGGCAGAGTTGAAGTAGAATAGGGGCTTTCTTTTAAAAATAACTTTAGTAAATTTAATATATAACCTCAAAAACTATGTTTCCTGATGCTTTCCCAAACCCCCAAAGCCCCAAAATATTAATGCCTTCTGATCATTTGTTATACTTCCCTTTTAATGAAGACTACTTTAAGATTGTTTCAGTTTTAAGCTACTTAGGCTCTTATGTATTTTTAAACAATATGAGTTTAACACTCAAACAGTAACATTTTAAAAAATAGTAGCAATGATATCAAAAGGAAAAGAAAACTTTAAAAAGAACAAAGAAGTAATATAACTGACACAGGAAATATAAAACACAAACCGCCAAAAGGTAGAAAAGCAGGATTCCCTGCTGTTTCTTTTTTTTTTTTATTTACAAAGAAGTAGCATTAAAAAAAAGTAATTAAGTTGTTCAAAGGCAGTGTTTACACACAGACACTGAAATGGAGGATTGAGTTAAACATCCTGCTAATTCAAACCAAAACACAAATCCCCTTCCCTTTCCTCCAGTCTGCTCATGCTCCCTCCCTCTCCTCCCAATACTCACACTTACAAACATTTACAAACTGAGGCAAAATTAAAAAAAAAAAAAAAAAAGGCTGTGAATTTAGCTGGAAAATTCCCTCAGAACTAATTTACATTTGGAGTTTTTACCAATCCCCCCATTTCCTCACAACTTTTCTTTTGGGCCATTGCCAATTCATTGTGGATTTATAAGATTAATGGTATCTCGAATATGCACTGAGGAGATCATCGAATTATAAAGTGATCTGCCTTCCAGATGATTTCTTGTTTTAACCATGCACTTACTGTATTAAACACTGTCAAATCCAGTCTCTCCTAAACTACGGAGAATGACGTACTGGGAAGTTACCATGGCAACCTCTAGCAGTCATCTTTTTAGAGTCCCATAGCTAAAGTTTCTAGTACTTCACAACTGTGTTAAACAAAAGTATGCCACACAGAAAAACATTTGTTTCAATCTTAAGCAATAGTTACCTCAATTTACGAAATGCCTAAAACACCGACTAACAGGAAAGCAGAGATTTTGTTCATTGGTACAGAACCAGGGTCATTTGCAAGCTCCCATCTACATCTATGGCTATATAAACCATATAATTATCAGACTATTCTTTGGCAAATCATATTTGAAGAATAACAAAAATCATAGTTTATTCGACCTGCATTTAAAGCCATTCAACTATACTACATTTATCATATTAAAAATGCATCATTAAAATTTAAAAGCAGGTGCAATTGTTCAATAAACTAATGCTATATAGTCTGAAGATTCCACTCAAGATTCTATTGTTGAATTCCCAGGTGGATAAAGGAAAAAGAAAAACAGAGGGAGGGAATGTGTGTGTGACCTTGCACCAAGGTGCTAAGGCCCTTCTGTAGTCAGAACTTGTAGGCTGTGGTTGAGCTCCACTCTGAGGCTGTTTGGAGCACTGCATTCTAAGTGCTGGCAAGGAATGTGCCCTTCAGATAGAAACTATATGAGCTGGAAAACATACCCTCTTAAAGGTGAAACTTAATGTCCTTGCATACATGCACTATGCATGTGCATATCTGGTGACGTGTTCATATGAGTATCTATATCTATATTATATATTATATATATCAACGCCCTTTTTATATATTTGGGGGATGTTTGCCTCTGCTCAGTGACAACTCCTCAAAGCTTGCAGACAGACATGTTAGAGAAAATTCAATAAAGAAATTTCAAAGAGAAAGAGAAAGAAAATCTAACCTTCAGCCAAGTCCTAATTCTATTTATATGGAGTAAAATGCTCACCTTTTCTACTTTGTTTTGTAATCTTCATATCATCTTGTCAGACAATAGCCAGACTTGAGATTCTAGAAATTGGTTTATATAGCATATATTTCCTTTATCATATATTTAGTGGGTGTAATTCTATTGGTTCATTCAATGGATGTCAGCATGCTAAATTTATGCATACATTCATATTATGTATCATTCATATATAGATCTTAAAATCTAGAGTATGCTCTTTTTCTCTACATACATGTATATAGACACAGACATGAGTATATTGTATACTCTTTTTTTATTGAAGCTTTTTATTTGGATATCGTATACTCTTAACAGTTTCAAATTCTGATACATGCATTTAATCACATATATGTGTATATATATATTCTTCTATTATTAGAATATTACTTTTAGCATCTTCATTTTATAAATGTTATTATCAGATTGTTCATTTAAATATCATATAATTCTTTCAATACTGATTTAAATAACAGGTCATGAAAAAATGATTTATTTTAGTAGAATTTTTGTTCAGTTGCAAAAAACATTTTTAAAAACATATATAATTTTAGGTGAGAGGAGGAGAAGGTCAGCACCAAGTTCTTATTTAAGAGTATTTTTCTTTAATTGCAACTGGAACAGAAAACACTATGCCTTTGTGTTTAGCCTTTGTAACTGCTTAAGGAAATAATCTTATATCTTTTCAACTAAACAACTGATATCAGTTCCTAAATCATTAATATTATATCAGTTGGGTGGACATCTGCATTATGTATTCCATAAGGGACTACACTTATTAGTATATTCATTGTAGCATTTTGTACATTGCTTATAATTAACAGCAATCATTCTCAATGTCACAAGCTACAATATGCATCGTATCTTAATTTACTTAACCTATTCAAGTATATTCAAGTATTCTAGGAAATTATTACTTTTAAACTGATGGGGAATATTCTACAGTGCAAGGAATCAGAATTCTTAGTAGGGGTCTTCTGGAAAGGGATTTTAATGTAATATGAACATATTGGGGGGATTCAATCTCCTGATTTTCTGAGGCTACTTAACAGTGTTTCCTGGTCCTACATCTTTAGGCCCCATGTTTTCTCACTTCACAGTTCTGTTGCTAGTTGGTTCTTCTTAAGCAATTAGCAAGCTGAAATAGCCCCCAACCTTCATAACACACTTTGTGACACATTTATCCTTGTGACACATTTATTTATTTATAATTACCTTTGTACAGAAACAGATTGAAAGAAACCCCAGCTAAAATGTCCTTAAGTTTTATAAATATTAACTGAAACATTAGCACCTGGTGTTCATGACTCAAATGAGACTCTTGTTCCCTCTCATCATTTTCTCTTCTTATTCCTCACCTAATCATTGTCCCCACCTATCCACCTGAGATTATCCTACCTTCTCTTTCTTCAGAAAATTATGAAGTATCTATATGTTATTGTGATGTTATTGATTTCATTTCTGATTTCAAAGAGTTCTAGAATATTAAAAGCTGAAAGGACAAGGGAATAAGAATTTATATAATGCTATGTGCCAAATGCTTTACAAATACCTTATTTTATTCTCCAAGCAACACTGTGATGTAGATGCTGCTGTAACTCCCATTTTGAGGCAGAGGTCAGGTGATTTGCCCAGGATCATATAACTGAGAAGTATTTGAGCTGAATTTAAATTCAGGTTTCCCTGACTTTAGGGCCAATGCACTACCACTGTGCCACCTATTTGCCTTCTTACATTACAAATGTGAGAACTGAAGCTTTCATTCAAGCCTTTGACTCTCTCTCTTTCCTAATCCTCAAAATGATCATAGTCACCTGTAACCTCTCATAGAACCTTGTACCTCTCATTCATATATCCTAGGCCACTTTTTATATTAATCAGGCAGACATATTTTCCATTTATAGAAACTATATTTTCATGTTAATAAAGGATGGCATATTTTAAACATTATATTATTATACTGCTGATTTTTAATTTGTGACCAAAACAAACATAAATTTATTTCCTCCCATTTGTCCTATTTGTACTTATTCACTTTAAAAAAAAAACAGACATATTATCAACATATGGGATTTCTGGTAAGGACTTGAACTTAATTAATCACTAAATATTCATCAAATTTCTTATATTTTCTAAGACTGGGTGATACACAAAGAATGAAATACATGGAGCTTACATTCTAAAGGAAAAGACAATACATATACAAATAAATATGTACTATGTATTTTGAACAAATATGAGTATTTACAAAATTTTTAAATAATTTGAGAGGGAGGGAGCTAGCAGTTGTGTGGGAGAGGTGGGATCAGGAAAGACATCTTGTAGATGATATTTGGATGTCCCATGAGGCTAAAAAAATGAAATAAAGAATTTTACATTTCATCCTAGAGGCAATGTGAAGCCATTGGAGTTGATATAAGTAGTTTTGAGGAGAGGATAACATGATCAGAGGTATGCTTAAGGAAAATTCCTTTGTAGGATGGATTGAAGTAGTAAGACACCAGAGAGCAATTAATAGGCTATTGTAATCTAGGAAAGAGGTGATGAAAACCTTAACCAAAGTAATGACTGTGAGAAGAGGTCAGATGTGCAAGAAGCTAATGAGGTACAATGAAGAGTATATCTATCTTCAAACTTAGATTTTGCTTCAGTATTACTAACATTACCTTGCTCATATCTGTCCATTTTTCTTAATTTGCTAGTTTAGTTTCTGTACTATTTCTATTCTCTAAGATTTTACCAGTGCCTCCAGTTCAATATGAACAAAAAACTTAACCCATATATATTCTAGCCTAATAATGCCTAACTTTTATTCTGTGATTTTCCTAGGTGTGGCAATTATATCAAGCAGTATCATTAAGTTCTCCAAAAGTAAATCAAAGTCCAAAGTTACTTTAATCTACATTTTAAAAAATGTTTAAAATGCATAAGGATTTATAGGATCATAGATTTAAGAATGTAAAGAACTTTAAGCAAACTCATTCATTTTAGAGATGGGGAAACTAAAACCCAGACATATGAGATTTATTTACACAAGATCACAAAAGTAGTAAGTTAGAGAGTCAGAATTTGAATCCAGGTCCTCTATTGCCTCCAAATACATAGTGCAAGAATGAGTGTATTTCAGACACATTATAATTCACCAGTTAAAACTAAAAATATTTAATTAGTACATAGTTTATCCAATGCACAGTTATGTACTATGTATATGGAAATATGGATTAATGGATTAATATGGGTTAAATATATATTCCCACATGGACAACACTTGCTCCATGGGTTTCTTAAGAAGCATGGTTGAAATAAGCTACACAGAGCTCAGTATCCCCAAATGTCAAGGTGGCACTACCACTCAAACTGCTCAAGTTCATCCTTATTTTGCATGCATGAGAAGATCATAAAAATGGAGCCATTCTAAATCCAGGTGCATGGTAGGTATGAACAGCATATAACCAATAAGGAATTCCAAAGAAAAGATAAAGTAAAAAATGTCATTAAGGAATCAAATGATAGTAAAGAAGATGGATTGATTATATGGCAAGAAGGCATGACAGGTAGATAGAATGCTTTACTGGTAATCTAGCAATGGTTTAAACAAACAAACAAAAAACCTAGAAAGGCTTCCTGTATATTTAGTGGAATTCCTGTATCAAATCATGAGAAGACATGGGAAAGAATACCATAATTTGGCAGGCATGGGTGGCTTTTTGGAAAATTTTATAAAAGTTTGCAAAAGTGCTTTTTGGGAGGAAGACAAAAGGGCTTTACATATGGATTGGAAAGAGGTCATGATTACAATGCTGTGTACCCCATGAAAATTGTCTCTTGTTATCAAGAAAAGAGAAAAGCATGGCCATGAAGTACCATGAAATAATCCAAACTATCTCAGTGGTAGCTAGGGCAGCTAGTTGATGCAGGGTATAGAATGCTAAGCTTGGAGGCAGGAAGCCTCATCTTGCTGAGTTCAAAATCAGACTGAGACACTTAATAGCTATGTGACCCTGCATAAGTCACTAATTCCTGTTTGCCTCAACTTGTTGTTGTTCACAGTTGTATCCACAACTGTGAAATGAACTAGAGAAAAAAAGAGCAAAATATTACAATATCCTTGCCAAGAAAACCCTAAATGGGATCACAGAACCAGACAAGCCTGAAATGATCAAACAATAACAACCAACATTGGAAGCTACCACACTTTCTGTGCCTTTGCATTTCCCTTGGTTATACTATAGTTCTGATGTAGTCTAATATAAATCAACATTTTAAGTATGTCATCTGCCTCTTGAATCTCCTTCGGTTATCCTGTCTGCTAACTTCACATAGAAAAACAAATTTTTTTTGATCTATCTATGCCCTCCATGGCATAGTGATTAGAGAACTGACCTTGAAACCAAGATCTGGTTCTCGTCCTGTTTCTGAAATGTTTTCATTATGTCAACTTGGATAAGACCTTTAATCCCACTTTGATGGAGGTAACTTTCTGAGAGTAGCAGTTATAGTTCTTCTTTGGTTATATATGTTAATCATTTAAAATTTTTGGAGAAATAGAGTGTCTAGTTACTAGATAGTAAAACAATAAAATGTTATTATTAAAAATATAGGCCTTCGCTTTCATGGGAAACTTGTTATTAGTAAATGAGGTTTATAATTTCTTAAAGGCAATCATGAGAATTCCCTCACCTGGGAATCCCATAAACCAATGCAGTAATAGGTTCAACCCTCGCACCCCATATTGCTTGCTCTGGTTTAGATGTTTGTGATTCACTTTGTAGGTCAAAGCTTTAGGTTGTCTCTAGATTGCTCATACACTTCAGTGGACCTCAGGTGAAGAAGATACCTGAACCCTCTCTTTTCCCCAGTCTCTGTTTGTATTAGATGAATATTAACATTTGGTTCTGAGAAAGAACTAGTGGGGTTGAGGTTCAGGACAGATAAGTAGTAGTGATACTTACCTCTGCACTTCTAATGTCCTGGAAATGAAGTCTAGTTGTAAAAGTCCTACAATTGTGATTGCAATTCCCCTGTAACTAAAATTGAAAGGCTCATTACCCATCAGTGTAATATTTAAATAGTTCTTCAAGACTTGCAAAGTATTTTACAAATATTATCCCATGATCCCCACAACAGCTCTCTGTTTTACAGATGAAGAAATTGAAGCAGAAAATGTTAAGTGAAATACTCCTGATCACACAAGTAGTAAATGTCTCAGGATGTATTTCAACTCAGATCATTCTGAATCCAAATTTACCTTTTTATTATTGCACCTGAAACTAAGATTCTCTTCATACCCTTCCCCCCCCCATTTCAAGTTTTTCTTCCTTTTCATTCCTTTAATTCTGGGATAAATGTTTACAAACTAAACTGGCTCAAGAATGATTTACTTTTATCTGTCATTTTTGCCCTCTGCTTTGCCATTCTATCTAGGTCACTTTCAAGCTATCAGGAAAAATAAAATTAAAAAACAAACAATGGGCTATCCTGACCTTATTATGATGATGACCGACCATGTTAATGTAAACTTTCTGAAGATGTTTTGTTCAAAATGCCTATAAGAAAGTTTATATTCATTTTTCTCCTTTATTCTATTGTTTCATTTCTCCTTCCTCTCTTAAATAGTGCAAGTAAAAAAAATTATTAAATAATATTGACCTGATTCTTCAGAATAAATTCAGATAAAAGTAATGTAAAAGATATTAATAAACTTGTACCTTATAAAAAGCTTTCAGGATAGAATCCTATAAAGGGTTCTTATCTCCTCTTAAAGCAAAACAATGGATAGCTATATATTTACTAATTAAAGACAAAAAAAGATGCTACTTAAACTTTCATAAACAACTACCTTAATTTCTGGAAATAAGCAGTACTTTTGCCTGATTTAATTCATCCAAAGCAATTTATATTATCCTGTTATTTTTAGAACTGCTTATTTTTCATTATTTATGCTGAGCAGTTTAATATATTCATTTATTCTTAACATTTTCACTTCATATTACCAATAGGAAATTAGTTCCTGGTTTATTAGTGAATCAAATGTGAAAAATCTGGATGAGAAGTTAACTCTTGACAACTTTCTTGTATCATTTGTTAGATAACAGAGTTCTCTTATGAGTTTAGAATATTACTATTTATTCACAATCTTATTATGCTATTTTATGAAAATTCATACCTATGTGGCTCTTACAAAAAGCAATAAAGTCATTTAAAACTAACTCTATGGCATCTGAATGTGATCAGAGAGTCTTAAAGTTCAAAAATAATTTAGATATTATATCATAATTTTTATTCATATATTTAACAGATTTTTATTTAGTATTTCCTGTGTTCAAAACCCTGTGCTTGTTACTGGAGGACATACAAAATTTTTGTGAGTCATGATCCTTGTCATTAAGAAATTGACAGTATAGTAAAGTCATAAGAGACAAATAGAAAACAGTCAAACAGAATATTAGATAGGTACATTAGAGAAGTGCATTGTTATTGCCTGGGAAGATCTTAGGAGGCCTCAAATGTTAAATAGGATTTAAAGGATAGGATGACAACAAACAAATGTAAGGAGAGAAAAGATTTGATGCACAAAGAAGGGTGAATACAAAGGCACAAAAACACAGAATATGATCAGGGAATAAAGTTTTGTCTATTTTGATTGGAATGTTGAGTACATAGAGGGAGTATCATAAAATAAGACCGAAAAGACAGAGTGGAGACACATTGTAAAGACCCTTGAATGCCAGGCAAAGATATTCAATCTTTCCTTATTAAGCAATAAGGAACAACTGAAGAGTTTTGGATACAACACTGTCATGATGAGATCTATGCTTTAGTCAAATTAGTTAACTATGAAATTGCCCTGAAAGAAGGCGGCTTATTAGATAGATATTGCCACAATTCAAGTGGATCCATACTAGAGATAGGAGGGATAGAAGAAATTGTGGATTTTAAAGATTTCAAGATAAGGAAAAGAGGAGTGATCAACTGAACCATGGTTCTGCTTACAAACACTTTCATGTCTCTTTAGTTCCATAATTAGCTAATTTTGCACTCAAGGGAAGAGAATAAAATGGCACCCTAAAATTCCAACCAATCTATTGTGACAATGCAAAGCATCTTTGGGGCAGTAGATTCCTATATTATATATTATGCCTTATGCATTTGCTCTGGGACTAGCCCCTGGGAGGATCAGGAGGAACTGCTATTATGTCTGGGGTATAGATGGAGTTTGAAAAATAGGAATTAGTTTGGCATAATCCCTGTGGTAAATGAGGTTTGGAGTCCATAAGAAACAAGTAGAACAATTTTAAGCATCATCACAGGTCTACAAATTTGGTAATGTATAAAACCAACTCAACTTAATGACCTTTCATAAGCAATATTCAGTAGCCTAAGAGCAGTCTTAGAAAAATTAGAAGATATAGAAAACCCATCAATGTTGATTAGTCTATCAAGAGGAATAGAAGGTTAGGAGACTAAGAGATTCTGAAATGGACAATGAATTATGAAGGTGGCAGGCTATGGGCTAAAAACTAGATATGGAAGCAAGCAGTATTACAAACTCTCAAAAAAAAAAAAAAAAGGAATTACACAGGGTATTCCAAAAGATATATGGCTGAGAAAGCTCTTTATCATTTGGGGCTCAACATTCTTTGGGTGATTCAAACTTTTAGTCAATTGAGAGAATAAAGTATATGACAGGTGATGGATAAGAAATACCATATGTTATATTAAAATGATGATTGAATAAAGTTGCCTTATGCCATCTTAGCAATAGATCAGAGACTGCTGAGGGTGTGGTTATAGGCTATACCTTTCTCCTAGCAAAGCCTTGATCATCACATTACTCTAAACTATGTAGTTTCTTGCTCTGGTCTATATATTGTGATATATATTTATGCTTTCCAGAATCAATGTAAGAGACAAATATACTATGCCATAAACATAAAATAAATTGAGATATAATAAAAACATTAGAAAAAGTCTTTCATCAAATTCTTCTGGATAAGATAGAAAAATGTAGCTTAGAATATTTCCTGTTAGTTAAATTGAGAGTTGATTGAATGAACAGATTCTATTCTGACTATTTGGGGGTAGTTTTCAGTGGGTTGGTTCTTTTTTGAAGGGAAATCATTAGTGAAGTACTTACTAGATCTTTATTTGGTCATCTATTATTCAATATTTTTATTTCAATTACTTAGGTGTAAGAGAAATAAAATGTTCCTTGAATTTTTAGGTGACACAAAGCTGCAAGACTCATCTTTAGTGGAAGATAATCAGAAATCTTAACAGGTTAAGTACAAAATTATTGTCATTTAATTGTTTTCAATCATTTTTGTGACCCCATCTGGGGTTTTCATGACAAAGATACTGGAGTGGTTTGTCATTTCCTTCTCTAGCTCATTTTATAGATAAGAAAACTAAGGTAAACAGGCTTAAGTGACTTGTCTGAGGTTACACAGATAGTGTCTGAGGCCAGTTTTGAACTCATGTAAAGGAATCTTCCTGACTTCCAGCCTAGCACTCTACCCTAGCCCTCTAGCTACCCAATGGTTACTTTTTCAAATGTTTGAATTTTTAATGGACTGCAGTCTATTAACAAGATGACACAACATTCAAAAAAAAAACGCATTCTAACATCAGGTGAATTGAGAGACTTGTAATTGATAAGTATGCTGTACTGTGTGCTACTTGGCCCATATTGGGAGTGTTGTATTCAGTACCAGGCAACTCATTTTAGGAATCCCAATGACCAATTCAAGAGAGGTCTAGAGAGGATGACCATGGTTTTGATATGACTGGAGACCATACCACAAAAAGAATTTAGGATATTTAGCTTATAGATGTGTTACCATGAGGGGACAGAATAAACTTGTTTTCACATATTTGAACTGGTGTCATGTAGAAAATGAGTTGTACATAGTGTTACAAAAGTCTTAGTGCAGTATTAAGCGCTTAAAACTTAAAACAACACCAAGACTTCTGGGACACACTACATTTATTCTACTTGCCTCCAGATTATAGAACTAGATTCACTAGTCATAATTTCCAGACTAACAGTTTTAAATATGAGATAAACATCTCCTAACTGTCCAAAAGAGGAATGGGTTACTTAAAGAGGTAATGAGTTCTTTATTAGGGCTTTATTAGGTTTTCAAACAGAGACTGGATAACTATTTATTGGGTATGTAATAGAGGGGATTCCTGTTCATATATAATTTGGACTAAATGATCTCTGAGGTGTCTCCCAACTCTAAGATTCTGTGATTGTATCTTTCTTCTGGCTTATTTGGCTTCTCATGTAATGGCCAATGTTTTGTTGCAACTGCTAGATTTAATGAGTCTCCACAGGCTTTCCATTATGTCTCAATTATTTGTCCAGAAAAACATTGCACCTCTTGTTTAACTATGTCAGGTTTACAAAAAGTTGTAGCCTGCTTCATACTAGAGAGTTACCAAATTTCAGTATGTGTTTATTCTCCCATGATTTGGTTATAGGAAGGTAAATGATAACTTGATATTATCTATGAATCCCTTTTTTGTTTTGTGGTGTACAGAATTTCCCTAATGTAAAAAGTATCTAATATTTTCAATTTAACACCAAACGTATAGTGGTCCTAGAATCATTGATTTAAAAACCAGTAGGAACTTTAGTACCTACCTAATCCACCCCCTCATTTTATAGATGAGCAATTGAAGCTGAGAAAGATTAATTTTTATGCCCAAAGGTCACAGAGACAATAAGCATCTGGAGTGAGATTTGAACCTGTCTTTCTAATTCTGAATTTACCCTATACCTACTATATCATTCTTCTCCTTATTCTGTTCCAAGTAACATTTTTCTACTTGTTAATTTATTAACATTGGATTTGATCCCTCTTTTTTTCTGACTCTTCTTTTCTCTCCTGTTTCCTTCCTTCCTGAATTAACACATAGGGATAGAGAGAGAGACATTTATAATTTCATGGGTACATGAAATCTAGGATAAAGAAATACATAGAATCACCATGTTGGACATTTGATTTGGGAGGATCAGACTTTAGAAAATTGGTATATACTATATCCCGCTACAAATGTATGCAATCACCATATTGAAATGATTTTTCCATTTTTATTTAGCCATAGAATGAAGTAGTGTGGTTCAATAGAAAGCAACATTTCTAGTCAGATGACTTAAATTCTAATCCCTAGAACTAAGCACATGATCTATAACATATTAAGTGATTAATAGCTATTTATTAGTTGATTATCAACTAACTTAATCTTCCTTGGATTAATTTTCTCAGTTATAAAATGAAAGATTTGAACTAGAAAATTTCTAAATTCCATTGGAGTTCCATATCAACATTTTATGAATAAATATACCTTTCTTGAGCTATCATTAAACATCTAAGGACTTGTTAGAACCACAAAGGGAAAAGAGTGATAATCTTTTTTTCTATTTCACCCTTCGGCTATTTAAGGAAGTGGAATTTTCTGATAATATTAGTATCTCTTCCTGAAAGGATTAAAAGATGATATACTCTAAGACAGAAGTACTGGACTCTGAATTGGATCATTATTTTGTGGGAAATTGGGCTCAGGTTGGAGAAAGTAGGATAGAAAAGGGTCTCTGAGTTTCTGTCAATTTTATATTGTAGTATTTTGGAGTATATTTACCCCAGAGATGTTTCACATTATGAAAGACTGACTTGTTGGTGGTTTATTTATCCTTGCCTGATATTACTGTTTTGTAGCATAACAGTCCCCAAATTTTTCCTGATTTATTTCTTTCAGTTGATTTTTTATTTTTATTGTTCTCTGAGTATCTTGTAAAATGTTGTCAAGTTTGTTTGCTGGGATTTTTTAAGAGATCCATATCATATTTGGGCATTTACTTGAAAGGATTTTCATTAGAAAAATATGAAAATGATATAAAATTCATGGTATTTTTTGTTTTATTCATAAATTTCATTACCTTCTTGCTTCTTTGTAAGTGATATTTGGGAGATATTTTTGGTAGATATTTCTATAAAGATAAGTACTTAACTGAGGATTCATACCTGAATCTGATCAGACATTCCAGAATGATGTTAAATGAGTTAATCTCCCTACTTCATGTTACATATAAGAACTTGAACTCATTATATTTTCATGTAGATGTCTAGCATTGTTATTATTTTTATCAATTATGTGATGTATGACTTTTTAAATATATAACTGATAAATAAAAGTGTGGTTTTTGTTTCTCAAGAATGGATTGTGACAGGTAATATTCTAATTATATTCTTATTCTGTGTTCCTTTAATATGTTTTTATTATTTTTCCATTTTAAATTAATTCTTAAAAAAGAATTAAGATGAAAAATTCTTCTTCTTCCTCTTCTTCTTTCTTCTTTCTTCTTCTTCCTTCTTCTTCTCCTTCTCCTTCTCCTTCTTCTTCTTCTTCTTCTTCTTCTTCTTCTTCTTCTTCTTCTTCTTCTTCTTCTTCTTCTTC
>JAJPUD010002174.1:300501-325867 GCA_023553655.1 Myrmecobius fasciatus | reverse complement strand
TCTTCTTCTTCTTCTTCTTCTTCTTCTTCTTCTTCTTCTTCTTCTTCCCCTTTTTTTCTTTATAGGAAGGGGAAAGGAAAAAGGGGAAGAGTTTTGACTCAGGAATCCCCACTTATAGTAACCCACCATTCTAGAGATGGAGAAGAAAGATTGCAGGTTTTAGTTCAGAGCAGTGGTCCTACAGCTTTATGTAGTCTGTTTGCCCTAGTCTCTTGCAGAACTTATTAATACTGACTACTGATAAAAATAATACAAACTCTGAGCCTCCATGAAATTTCTGCTACCACATTGGAAAAGGCTTCCTATCCCATTAAACTGCAAATCAGAAATAGCCATTGGATTCCTCCCACCCACACTCTCTATAGCAGGCCATTCACTTAGATTATAATTATTAGGTTCATTATAATTATGTTTATCTGGTGAAAATATAATATTAATATATAAGCAGCAAGCAAACAAAATTTAAAAGAACAAGAAGATGTTTCAGAGTAGAAAGTGCTCATTTCCCAAGTAATAAAAAGACAGAGGTGGGTAATGAAAGTGAAGAAATATCTTTAGGTCTTGGCATTATGTTAGAATAAATATGGTCAGTCAAGTTTCTTCCCAAACTGATTCTTTCATGAGAGCTTTAGCATGCAAAGAAAGACTACACTGCTCTTGTTTATGGTTAATTACCAGCTAAAATATTTTACACTTGTTCTTTCATTTATGACCACTTCCCAGGTGCCCTAGAATGCCATTTTCCCAGTACAAATTTCATGATAATTCAGCCCCTTTCTAATCTTAAAAAAAAAAAAAACTATAACCCTAGAAAGCTAAGAATATATTCACCTAATACAGAGCTATAGGAGGATGCTCAGGCCATCTTCTTACAAAAAAATAAAAATAAAAAAACTTTTCACACAACCTTTCCATTCTTTTAGTCTATCATCCTGTGACTTTCATCACTTCAAGTCAAACTCTTAGAAAAAAAGGCACTTAAAATCATTGCTTCTACTTTCTCTTTTCTTACCTGTTTCTCAACCTATTTGAATCTAGCTACCAATTTAATCACTAAACTGAAATTGTGTTCTGCTAAAATCTGCTGATTATTGATTCTAATAGCCCTTTCTCAATCCTCATCTTTCTCTATCTCTCTGCTACATCGAACAATGTTTATCACCATCCACATTTTTTTCCCTGAATTGTCATGATATTGCTTTTTTCTATTTTCCCACCTGTTTTTCTACTCCTCAATCTTCTTTAATGGATCCCAATAGTGTGAATCTTTCAAGGTTCAGTCCTGAATTCCCGTCTTTTCTGTCTACACTTCTCTAGGAGATCCAATCAATTTCCATTGCTTCAATTATCAGCTCTAAACAGATAATATCCAGATATATTTAACCAAAAATAATTTCTCTCCTGGGCTCCTCTCTTGTATCACCGACTTTCTCTTGGGTATCTCTAGCTTAATGTTTTATAAACATTTGAAATTGAAAATGTTCAAAGTGGAACTTATCTTTCCTTCAAAATGTACCCATCTTCTTAACTTCACTTTTTTTCCCACAAAGGACACTACTATCTTACCAAGTCATGCATATTTCCAACTTCAAAATCACCTTCAATTTTTATTCTTCTGATAACCACTCAGTTAACAAGTCTTCTTGATTTTGTCTCCACGACATTTATTTCATCCAGCCTATTTACCCGTGACTAACCATTCCAATCCAGGCACTCGTTAAATCTAACCTGGACAATAATCTTCTTGAAAATGTAATTTATCCATTTTGTTACTGCTTTGCTTTCTCTTCTAGATTTATCCCTCTCCATCTGGAGAGCTAACCTTCCTATAAAGAATAAAAATAAGAAAAAAGTAGTTCAGTGAAGCCAGCTTTGCATTGCTGTTTCCAACAAAATATGATAGTAGTCCCATATTTGGTATTCCTGGCTTGAACCTCTTCCTTCTTTATTTTTTTCCCACAAACTATCCAAATTGATGTCCCTAAAGCTCAAATCTGATTTTACTCTGCTCAGGAAGCTTCATGACTCCCTGTCGATTCTAGATCTGATTATATATACTAACTTTTTTGTTTGGCATTTAAAACTATTGATAATCTAGCTAAATGGGATGTGATCATGAGCATGTGATTATGCCCATAGGCAATATTTCATCTCCTATTTTGATGCTTTTGCAAAGAATGCCTCGATTTCCTCTTTAGGCACCTTGTAAAATCACTAGCTTCCTCTAAGACTCAGCTGAAGTACCACTTCCTACAAGAACCCATTCCTATTCTACTTACTATTAGTCCTCACCTTAAAATTATTTTTATTTACTTTCTACTTATTTCTGTTGATCTAAATATTTTATTTCTCCACTAGAAGGGAAGCTTTTTGAAGGAGGATATAGGTATATTTTGTCTTTCTATGCTCAAAATCTAATATTGTGTTTTGCCTATAGTAATTGCCCAACAAAAAAAAATGGTAATAGATTGATCAATTGGCTCATTTAATCTCTCAACCCCTACATATTTGCCATATATTTTCCTTTCCTTTCTTTTGCTTGTTTCAAATATTAATCTGTACTTCAGTCATAAGTTAACAGTTTAATTCAAATAGTAAATGCATTAAATGTACATGGTATTTCATTTTTCATCCCCTCAGAAGTAGAAAGAAAAAAATTCTTTTAGGTTCAAATCTATTTTTCCATCTCCCAGATGCAACCAGTAAAAGATTGGGAGAAATAGCTAATCTGGAAATCAGAGTACCATGATTGCTTTTCTTTCTTCCCATGAAATGGGTACTGGACACAGACCATTAACTCACAACTGATTGTTTATATGGAGATTAGAAGATTCTTTGGAAGCTTTTAGTCTCATGGTTACAACTACATGGGCAAACAGGACAACAGAATGTTGTCTCTGGGGCTCAAGAACGGCTATTTCATTGTATATTGTCCCTATGACCTCTGGCACTGAAGAGGGATATAGCTCCAGTGCCCCAGAAACTAATGCATGACTGTCATCAATCTAACCCTGGCAGCAGCAGGGGGATAGATGCATTTCAGCTGCCATTGTGTCTCCCTCTAACCCTGTCCTTTTTTTCACCTACACCCAGTAACATCCATGTCACAGGGGCCCTTGGGAAATCACCTTCAGGATTCACATTGTCCTTTACCAAAGCCTTCTAAGAGATGAAATCTATGGGAAGAAAGCCCATAAATCCCCATATGTAGATCCATCACATAGTAAAAGGAGAAATAGGGGCAGATTTGGGAGGGGGGATTAACAATCTCAACTATTTATCAGTCCATCCATTCCTATTGAATTTACCCTTTTTTCTTTCTCTTTATTTTTTCTAACCTTTTGACTTCTTTTTGAATCTTAAAACTATCAGCTAGAGAATTAGGTGCCACCTACTTGTACTCAGCTCTGTCATCCAAGAATTTGATAAGCATTTCTCCTTGATTTATTATTATCAATGACAATAATAAAAATAGCTAGGCATTTGCATGATGCTTTAAGGTTTACAAAGCACTTACATATGTTATGTCTCATTAAGCCAATTCATTTGTAGAAATTTTGATAAGATAGGGTGGCACACAGTTGTATGACACACAGAGCTACTCCTCCCTTTATATTCATAATCAGTCGAGCTAATGTCCAACCAGTTAGGAATCCACTCAATGAACTAAAATTATCTATTTTTTTCCTAAAAGATCATTAAGACTAGGAAACATAATAACTATTATATCTATACTGACCCTTCTGTCATAATCTGAATCCAGGTTTAGTGCCTTTCATTACTCCACACTATCTCACATAGATTATTTCAAAGTGACTTCAATCTCCTCCAGACAATGTGCTTTACCTTTTCAATATCAGAGCCCAGAACAGTACAGCAGACTTAGTAAATTCTTAAAATATTTGTTGAATGAATGAATTAAATGGTCTCATATAAATGAAACAGAATTTCTCTAAGAAGTCAAGAATTTCCTTCTCAAAAGGGACAGAATCACTTGCTGAACCTGGTCTGGACAATTATAAACCTTGGTTAATGGAAAGAAAACAGTAGGTTCTTAACTATATAACTATTAAGGCACCCTGTATAAACTGAAAGCTTTAGAGCAAGCATTTAACCAAAACTTAAAAATTCAAAGTCAAACCTAGAAGTTCTATGCAAGGACAATTTATATTGTGTGTCAGGATCCGAATGTGGCTCAGGGATGAGTGGGTGTGGGTGTGGGTGTGGGTGTGGGTATGGGTGTGTGTGGGGGGTGAGAGAGAGACACAGAGAGAGAGAGACAGAGAGAACACAAGAGGAGAGAGATATTTTGCTTTCCATTTCCTCTTTTCTCTTGTGATATTATGGCCCAGTTTCTTATTTCTTTAGATCTATTATAAAGAATAATTTTTAATTTGATAAATCATATCATTATTTAAATTGTTTACTTCTAAAAACCAACTTTTTAGAATACTTTTAAAATTGAAGCTCTTCTAATCTCTATCTCTTCCAATTCATCTTAATTTTCCCATCATCTTTGTTACTTCTGGTCACCTTCACAGCCTTCTTTTGGTATAATGCAAGACAGTGACTTTAGAAATTGGGGAAACTAAATTCTAATCTTGACTCTGCCACATAGGCTTCAGGTTTCTTCTCTTAAAAAGATTCAAATTTATTGGACAAATATTTATTATCTCCTTCCATCAGAGAATTGTGTGAATGATTTCTAATATATTCCAGCTTTAACATTTTATGATTCTATGATTCTTCTTATCATTCTTTCTGCCTTTTTTAGTACTATTCTTTTTTTTTTTTTTTTTTTTTTGCTTTTTGCTGAGGCAATTGAGGTTAAGTGACTTGCCCAGGGTCACACAGCTAGGGAATGTTAAGTGTCTGAGACCAGATTTGAACTCAGATTCTCCTAACTTCAAGGCTGGTGCACTATCCACTGCGCCACCTAGCTACCCCAGTACTATTCTTTTTGCTGAACTTTTTTACTTGTCACTGCAATGGAATCCTTACTATGCAGACAGTGGCCAAAATGTTAGTGCCATTAAAATGCAACAAAAAGGCACAGCATCAGCTAAAAAAGGAAAGACGTTTCAATGATTATTAATTTAATATTAATTCTGTCTGTGGGTAAAATGTAAACTCGCAGTCAAAACTTTTGTTTTTTTAACTATAAAAGCAATAGTTAGAAAGACTTCATTACTTCCCTGCTGCAAAGCTGGGATCTCACTGATGTGGAAATAACTTTATATATTCATCCTTGCAAAACCTTTTGTTACAATTTTTTTTCTCCCTCTCTTTCTCCCACCCTCTCCCCTACACAGCAAGAAATCCAATATATGTTAAACATGCAATTCTTCTACACATATTTCCATAATTATCACGCTGCACAAGAAAAACCAGATCAAAAATAAATAAATAAATAAAATGAGAAAGAAAATAAAATGCAAGCAAACAACAACAAAAAAGTGCAAATAATATGTTGTGATCCACATTCAGTCCCCATCCTCTCTCTGGGTAAAAGTGGCTCTCTTTATCACAAGACCATTGGAACTAGCCTAAACCACTTCACTGGTGGAAAAAAAAAAGCCAGAATGGATATTACTTTTAACTATTAGAAAAATTCTAATAGAGCAATGGCTTCTCTTCCCATGCAACTCTTATTGATGATGTTCAGAAAATTCTTTGAGAAGCATCTATTTAATGTGTTGTGAGACAATGGTCTCTGGGCTATGCACAAGTGAACAATGGGCCAGATTTGACCTATAGACATCTATTCTCTAGATGTCTTTATTTTACATGAATGTTAAAGGAATATGTTGGTTATTCTTGATCCATGACTATTTTATCTCCAGTCATATAAATTTTTAATTATATCATTTATACAATTTCTTCTGAATAAGCTTTGGTTGGAAATATGACACAACCTACTCATACCTACTAAGAACCTCCCCATTATCTTTTGAGTGATTGACAACATTAATTCATCAGAAATTCAAATTCTATGGTTTCAAACTAAATAGCATGACCAGAAGTACATTTATAAAAATATGAATCTTTCTTTCAGGGTACAGTTTGGGGGGGTCATTAAAATCTTTGCACAAAAGTGATCTTTTCTATTGACCTCTACCTGTTATATTCTGGATTTAAAGTGATGTCTACAATAATTGTCCAATTATACAAACATGTTTACAGATACATATCCATATTTTATATACATATGTATGCATGTATATGATATATAGGAGATATGCCCACAACATGTGTATAAAGATACACACACACATATATATATATGTATATATATATATATAGATATATATACACATATATAACTGTCTATATATATATAGATCCAATTTTATGAGTTGTTTATCCAACAATGTATCACAATCTGGACCACAGTCACTCTTAATTCATTGGTTTGCATTCTATGGATTTTTGAACCAAGCTCTTGAGTTATTATTAACACACAGGAGGCTTTTGAGTATTCTGGAGTTTTGCACAATGTAACCTGTGAGCAAAAACATCTGGATGACTTCACAAATTGAAAAGGCTCATCAATTAATAAATACTTCTTAATACATGTATGAATTGCTCTCATACATATTTGGTAGTGAAAATAGAGATAATACAGATTGATAGTTACTGATATTTTCTCAGAGAAGTTTTTTGATAACAAGTTTTACATTTTCCCTAAAATATCTGGTATCAGATATTTTGAGAATTGATGCTTCAAAATTATGCCATCTCCAGCACAAACCAGCTTTGTGAATATTTTATCTAATCTGGCTCCTCTTTAGAACCATTTCTATTTATGATAGTAATACATCATAGCCTATGATGTTAAGTTCCAAATATCATTGATAGGGAAAAAAACTTTGTTATATCAATCTTGACAGCTATTTTCCATAATTCATCTGTTCATTGCCCTCCTTCCAGTTTTGACATTTAATTCAACTGGCTGATTTGGCTTAGTTGGGTCAGTTGGCAAACTCTTAGCTAATTTATTTTACCCCCTACTTGTTCTCTACATCTAAAAAAAATTACAAGTAAGTTTATATGCTAAAGGAGACATGACTGTCCTTGGCTAATATATTTCTTTTCATGGTAAGGACATGATATGTTTTGGCAACTGAAGTAAAAACAGGCAGTTTTAATCTTTTTGTGATTATTGACATACTTTATTGAGAAATGATTACATTCTATTGATGTCTGCCCCTTCCTCACCTGTTTTTGGCACCAAAATTCTGCTCCCTTCACTATCCAGTCAATCTATTTATTATGGCAACTAGTTAGCAAAGTGAATAGAATTCAAGATTTGGAGTCAGAAGGATGAGTTTGAATACCATCTCAGACAGTTACTAGTTGTATGAATTTAGGCAAGTCATTTAACATTTATCTGTCAATTTTCTAATCTATAAAATAGGTGTAATAATAGCACTTGTTTCCCTGAGTTTCCATGAATTTAAAACAACAGTATTTTTGTAAAAAACTTTGCAAATTTTAAAGTGCTATTATTATCATTGGTTATTGTTTTAAGTGTGATCAGGGAAAGACTTTCTTATTAGACAGAATTCAAGGAGCATTAATTCATTAGGGAAGAAATATGGTGTGGCCTCAGAACAGGTAAACACAGTCAGGCAGTACTCCTGTCCAGATATAGTGGACAGTGGCAACAAAAATATGTTCAAGCTCATAGAAACATCTGCCCTACAATGAAGGAAAATTTCTAGCTCCTAGCACAAGAAAGCAGTGTTTGGTTCCATTGACAGAGAACAACAGCAGAGGCCTCAATAGGAATGACAGCAAATAATAGTAGTATAAGTCCCAGTGGCATCAATTATTTTGTATAAGTGACCATGACATATAATGATGATGTGACTGTGAAGGAAGTAACATCATCTATACTAAAATTCTGATGTTTTTGCAGCTGCTCCTGCTAATTTTACTACTTTAAATTGGTAAATTCACTATGAACTTCAAAGATTTGACATCTCACACTTCATGGACCATATTAATCTGAAACTCAGTTTTGAAAAGGCAAAGTAAAACCTGGGAATCCTGATCTTTATTCTTCTAATTCCAATCATTCTTTCAGGGGTCTATTCAAATTTTTTATTTTATTTCATTTGTTTTGTTGTTTCTTACAGGGTTTCCTCCTAAACTTTATAGTCCCATCTTATGTAGTTTTAGTTATTTCAAATTTCTGACAGAGGTCAAATTTGCATATGTAAATGAGATGTGTGTATATAGCACATTAATCAGGCAATAGCTTTCTTAATGTTTACCACTTCTTTTTGTTTGTTTAATTAAGAGGACCAAATAGTACAGCAAAATGAAGAAATATAAAGATTAAGAAAAATAGAACTTTCAAATTCATTCTTGTTATCCCAATGTTGGCAAAAATAGAATTTTTTAAAATGGTACAATGGAGCAGAATAGAATTTAAAACTAGAACACATAATCCCTGCATTATAATTGATATTATCAATTGTCTATAAATCCCAACTTTGTTTTAGAGGTAATCCATAAGCAAACCTAGCCAATATTTCTTTGTAACATACTTTGAGATAGGAGGAAAAGTAATTTCATGTGGTAAATGTACATGTTTTGAATTTAATAGCTAGTTTAGCAAAATGAAACAAAGAAAATTTTAATTTCATAGTTTTCACTTTTATTTACTTCAATATAATTCATTGACATAGATACTCCCACAAGGGTATAGATCACAATCTATTCACGACTTTTCACTCTGTATGACTTTTGTCCATGTCTCTCTATACATCTTCTACAGAAGATTAATCTAGCATCCTGAAATTTTTTTTCTTAGGATTTTTTTTTAATATTATGACTATATTGAAGCTCCCAGGCTATCTATCTATTTGTTATTCTTTGATCTGTTATGTGGCTGGTTGATCTCCCTTTTGTGATTGTCCATTTTGGGGGAGTATTTTTATGTTACTCTATCCACAAATCATTATTGGTAACACACTGTGGTCTGTTAATAACTACCCTGAATATAATACAAAAATTACTATTTGTACAATATATTAGCTTCCCATTAATACTTTGTTGTGGTAATTGTTCTAATAATACCTTTCAGGAAAGTATTTGAAGGTAATTACAAGGTAATATCTTCAAGAAATATCTTTCTGGCTAACTATACCATATCAGACTTATCGTATCTTTAATTATATTTGAGGGAATATAATTTGAACCTGACTAGATTGAAATGTGTGTCAAAATAATGAGTGTTTTCATGGGATTTTATTGAATTATAAATGTTTTAAAAGAAAAGAGATATCTGCTAGTAAATTTTGGAAAATTATTTTCATTTAAATCACTTACAAAATGGGATCCTAAATTGTGAATGTAAAAGTAAAATAGGAAAAAAATAAAATGCTAAGATATATATTATTTGCTTATGATTACCTATAGAAATTTTATTAAGGAGAAGTCACCAAAGTTGAGAGTAGTAAGATTTAATTATAATCCCTGCTACTAGGGAGTCTGAGGCTAGAGGATATCTTGAATATGGAAGTTCAGAGTTGTAGTGGACTAAGCCGACTGGGTGGCCATATTTAATAGAGCATCATTATGGTGAGCCCCTAAGATATGGTGACTATTCCTTCCAACACTGCATCAGGGAAACCTCCCATGTATTCTAATACTGTGGTACTTTGATCTATAACCCTTCCAGATCTTACAGAAGGATCATCCTCTAGCTCTCGACATTATCTGAGTACCAATGGAGTCCAAAGACTATCCACATGTAATCCACTGTTCCTTCGGCATCCATTTCTAATCATACATTTTCCCATCTTCTTCATGTTCTTTAATGACATTTTTGAAATGAAGTTTTTCACTGGTAATATATTGCAACTTACTTACATCCTCCATTGTCCTTGAAGTCTATACTATTTCAAGAAACATAGTCATATAGCATCACTAGAAGAATATTGGTTTTTTTTTTTTTTTTTGCTTTTTGCTGAGGCAATTGGGGTTAAGTGACTTGCCCAGGGTCACACAGCTAGGAAGTGTCTGAGACCAGATTTGAACTCAGGTCCTCCTGACTTCAGGGCTGGTGCTCTAACCACTGTGCCACCTAGCTGCCCCACTAGAAGAATATTGTTATTAAAATGTTGGACCTTTGTTTCATGGAGAAATTTGGGCTTACTAAAGGTACACAAGTCCTTAAGGCCATTTGAGCCCCATCTCTTGTTTCAGTTATTTTCTATTTAAGTACCTGTATAAAACACATGTACCAATGGATTAGGTCTATGAGCTGTTCAAAAAACTGTGTGCTGGTTCTTAGGAAGCACAAGAAGTCTATCACTAAAACAATATTCAGAACTTTTCCAGAACAGTAGAATCTCTCAAAGCTCACATTTTATTGGCACAGACATTTAAGTCTTCAGAGTTCTTCATTAGATTATCATCTAAAAGGCTACTGAATCAAATTCACTGAGTATAAACTTGAATAGGAACAGTAACATGCCAAGAAATCAATTTATATGAAATATATTAAGAAGTTTTAGTAGATAGTAAACAATATGATCTCCACATATGACATCAAAACCAAAAACTAAACATGAATTTATATTTCAATTAATTTTATCTATGAACTTATCAGTGCATGTTCTAGGAATAACAACAAACAATCAAGATAGTGGAATCTTGTATTTTATAGAAAGGTCAATTGTGTAAATATGGAAATATGTTCTATTGTTGAAAGAAAATTTTTCCCTTAACTGTTCCTTTCCCATATCATTAACAAATATATGAGTGGTTGTGTAAATTATTCTCCTGAAGTTTTTTTTGTTTTGTTTTGTTTCATTTTGTTTTAGAAATTAATAAGCATGTGATTCAGTAGTTATGAATATCTTCTTAATTTTCTTTTTCTTCTGTAACAATATGATTTTTTTTCTAGTCTTTAGTGCCTTGCCATTTTTAGATATACTAAAACATGATTGCTCATTGTTTTTAAAATTGTGTTGCTTTAATTCCAAATTATTTTGTGTGTACTTTATCTATTTCCTATTTTATTTTCTTAAGTGCTTTTCACTTTTTCACATAGAACACTGGATCATTATGTGATAAAATCTAAATGTGGTTGCACAGAACTATAGAAATCTGACTCCAGGTCATATACTTCACAACACTGGGCTCAAATACATACAGCAGTTACTAAACAGTACATGAGGATCCTGTGGACCACACATTTCCTTACAAAACCACATGTTAACATTACCTTTGTTCTATTATATTTTTTGTTTTGCTTTTTTTCCAATTGCATTTTAATTTGGTTCAGGCTACATTTGGGAGTGTTGCAGTGATCTGTGTATTTAACATCCGTGCTGAGCAGCATATTTGATAAGTGGCCATTCAACTTTTAATTAGAGAAACCTGTTGCTTTTTGAGTATCTTTCATTCAGTCTAAAACAGCCATTTTTGCAACGTTCACATATCTGGCATAATTTTAAGACCTTTCTCTATCTTAGTCACTGTGTCCTGAATGTTCTCCAGTTTCTTAATGTTATTCCTAGAACTGAATTTTCTATCATCTTTCTGTGAATAATTTTTTCAAGACAGTTTATAATCCAAAAAGTTATTGATCTGGATTACCCTCTCTCTTTGCATGACAGAGAGATCAACTATTTTCCCTCTCGGATTATTTGGGGACCTTTTGTCCTTCAATTAATTGCAAGTTTTTTGATATCAGTTGAAATTCTAATCACCCACTCATCATTTGAAAACATTTAATGAGGAATCCAATACACCCTTTAAAATCCTATTGCAATATGAAATGTTGATAATAAATATCAATGTATTTTTATTAATTTCTTATTTTAAAAAAAATAAAATGATTTGTTTGAATAGCTCAGATCAAATCTATTAAAATTAAGATCAGTGTGTCTGCTCATTTTCTTCTTTTTCTCTAGTTTGATATTAATATGGTTGTATTTAGCTTATTTGAAATGACTCCTACTTTGGTAACTAGCCATTTACTGTGAGTTAAGAAATGGTCAATTAAAATTAGGTCCTTTATCATCTCTTGTCTCTGTACCAGGTTTGTTATCTGTTTTCTCAAATTCTTGCTATTTTTTTCCTTCTGTATAGAGGTTCCATAATATACTCCCATGACAATGCTTCTCTCTTTATTGATCCTCATCCAAATGTTGTTCAACATGCTTGCTTGAACAGTTTCCAGGATTTCCTCACATTAGTATAATATCCCATAGTAATAAAAATGTTACATAAATTTATTATAATATATGTATATATAATATCATTATCTTAATTTTTCTTCTTTTTTCCTTTTTTGTTCATTTTGAATAAATCATCTTTCCCAGTCATATTCATCTAGTTTGAACACCATTCTACTATTTCAAGAATATGTCAGATCAAATTTTTCTCCCTGCATTAGAACCAAAAACTTAATTTATTTGTTACCATATTTGTGCATTTATGTATAAACCTATGAAAGCATGATTTTAAATGCTAACAGTCTTCTTGTATTTCTTCTTTTGAATCACTGGTCCTTTCAAATGACATTTTTTTTCTCCTCGGTTGTATCTGCAACTCTCTTTGTTGAGGTTCTCAAATTTTTTGATACCAGGACCCCTTTAGTCTCTTAACTATCCCCACCCAAAAGAGCTTTTATTTATATGGATAATATTATTGGTTGCTGTTATCTTTTGTTTTCAAAAAGAACCAAAATGTCATCACTATGTTAGAATCAAGTTTCATTGTGTCTGACTATGGCTGATCAGACCAATACAAGGTCAGAATGTTCTGCTACAGGTCGGACATAAATAGATCATATGAACATTTGGGGTAACTTCTCTAATTTTGTATATTTCACATTTACTTTGGGCTAATTCAATTCTGATTGTTCATAGAGCACAGCACCTTCTCTGATGAAGGCATGCCATGTTGAGTGGTCTTATGCCAGTATTTCCCATGTCATTCAATTGATTCTAAAACTTTTAAGAGATACCTTAAGAATATCCTTGCATTGTTTTTGTTTTTCCTGACCACTTTGTAAGCCCTTGCTTTGTGTGAGTTGTCCATACAATAATTTTTTTTTGTTTGGTAAGCGTACATTTGGCAATTGAACAATGTGGCTAGCCCAAAAGAATTGTGCTCTCTGCACTGGAGGTAGAATTCCCCACATTTTTGTTTGAGAAAGGACCTCAGTGTCTGGTATATTATCCTGTCACATGATCTTTAGAATTTTTCCAAAACAATTCAAATGGAAGTGATTCAGTTTCCTGGCATGGTACTAGCATATTGTCCAGATATAACAGGCATACAACAGTGATATCAACACAATAACTCTGTAGACCTTCAGTCTGATAATCAGTCTAATACTTCTCCTCTCCCACACTTTCCTTCGGATGCTCTCAAACACTGAGCTAGCTCTAGCATTGTGGTTGTCAATCTCATTATCAATGTGGACATCCCTGGAAAATATGCTGCCAAGTTAAGAGAACTTATTCACAGAATTCAAAACTTTACCATTTACTGTAACTGATGGTTGGTTCCACGTAAGAATGGTATGGTGCTGGCTGATGGAGGACCTGTGTTTTCTTGGTATTAATTGTTAGGCCAAAATTAGCACATGCAGCAGAGAATTGATTCATATTTTGTTGAATCTCTGCTTTGAAGGATGCATTAAGTGTACAATCACCTGCAAACAAAAGTTCATGCACCAACTCCCTCCACTTTGGTTTTGGCTTTTTCAAGTTGAAGAATTTACCATCAGTGTCATAGCTGATTCCATGTTTGTTCTCATTGAAGGCATTTGACAATATGGCCTAAAAACATCATGCTAAAAAGCAATAGAGCAAGCAAACAGCCTTGTTTCACTCCATTGGTAACTGTGAAAGCTTGAGAGCATTGCCCATTGTCCAGAACCTGTATATTATTTTATTAGTACTATTATTATTATTATTATACATTATTGGTATTTACCATTAAAAATGTATTATTATGAAAAAAAATTTTGACCTCATGAACCTTTGAAAACATCTCAGGGATATCTAGGCATCTTACTACCATACTTTGAAAATTGCTGCTCTATGGTATTTTATTTGGCAGATATATGTGAGTAGTTTCTACCTCTTCCTCTATTTTCAATTTAAAGTCTCCTTGATGAGATTCACAAGACCCTGGGCAAATATATATTTTACTAGTCCTTATTAGGTACACTCCCCCAATGGACCAACAGCCTATCATTTCTAGGTTTTAAGCTGTGGTCTGGAAATCCAAATCCCATTCTCAGATGCTAAATTAGAGTCTGTTACTGAAGCAGTTGGAATGAGGCCCCCTTGAGCTCAAGAAGTTTAAAATGAAGAGGGAGTCAGTTTCTTCTATTTCAATTCCATCATTTCCAACAAATGTTTCTCAAAATCAGTGATTATGTTGTAACTATGTATCTGCACTAGGGAGGAGGGAAATATCCCATGCATAAAAGATACATCTCCAAAGACAATACATTAAAAGACATTCTTAACAACAGATGGAAATGAGAGTGGGATACTGTAGTTCTCTAAATCTACATCTATATTAGAGGGATAGTATGACCTTTTTATGTTATTTTCTCTGCTTCAAGCCTCTCCCCATTTCAAATCTGAATTTGTGAGTTAGGTAAGCTCTTCAGTCTACCTTGATAATAGCTACAAAGATGACTGCCCAGCTTTTCTGTCTCTAATCTTTTGCAGAATTCAAGGTGATGATTGGCAAAAAGCAAAGTTATTTGCATTCTTTCTGGTTTATCATTTGAGATATTTGAGTGCAGTGATTGGTGGAGGAAGATGAGAGTATAAATGAGTTAATACTGGATTTTCCCAAGGTTAGTTAACAAGGAAAGTGTGTGTATGTGGTAGGGGGAGGGTGAGAAGATCCTATGTATGATGCCAAATGCTAAATGGATATTTTTCTCTGAAATTATTTTGGAAAAAAAAGGAGGGGGAGGTAAAGAATTTCTTGACCACTTTTAGAAAATAAAAATCAAGAGAAAATTAGCACTTAGAGGATAAATTATAATTACCATGCTAACTACTTTCTCCTCTACTAGTTGCCAATACTATTCCCTGATTGAATCACTAGAGATTTAGTGATCTGTGTACATGTTCTGTTGCATCTCCTTTTACCTTCAAAGAATGTAAATTGTGAAAGGAAAAGAACATTTTCTGCCTTCAAAACTGGTACAAATTCATACTAAGTAATTCATATATCATATAAATGTAGGTGTCTATGTGTGTCTGCATATACATATGTAAATATGTATATACAAACACATGTATACATGTATTATATGCATATCTTTATATGTTTATGTGTGCAGTACTTGAAAGAATGATCCAGATCTTGGATGACTTTCCCTCAGTTGCACAAAATATCTTTAGGAAAACTACAGACTAATAAATTACTGAAGTAAATATAAATTATTATTGATGGCAAACTGTCAAATTTTCACCATGGTATTCTTCAGAATGAACCCACAAAATACTCTACTAACCTTTTCTTGTTCTGGCCATTGCTCTGCCCAGTGACACATGAGGTTCAATATTTTCCTCTTTTGCAAGATGAGAAACTACTTCCTCCTGAATGGATCCAGTTTGCTCTTTCTTAGGAGAGAGCCTCACATCAATGACTAAGTTCCAAATCCTTTTTTACTTCCTTTCCTTCTCCGTCACATTTTTTTTTTTTTGCCATTCAGTCTCTTAGCAAAGATGAATTTTTGTTTGGCTCTTCAGTTATAGGCTGTTTTTATTTCTTAAACCCTTCTTTCATTCTTTCTAGAAAACTAGAAAGATTTTATTCTCAATTGCAATCAGAAGAATATCAATACATTCTTTCCTTCCCTTTCATCTTTTCCTCCAGCATGGAGATCAACTTATTCATTGTTCATAGAAAGCCAAAACTCAGTGCTCATCAAAACACAGTCACTATAAAATTTCTAGCAATTCATTGAAAAATTGTCATTATTCCCCATACTTGCTAGAGGTGAGTTCCCAGTCCTTTGACATTCTTGTTATCTGCTCTTATGGCTAACTCTTGACCATACCTCTTTGTTGTTATGAGGTTCAGTTGCTAAAGGCCCCTGAACAAGGTTTAGTTTATTTTATATCAGGCTTCTGTATTTTTCCTGATTTTAAGTTCAACTACCTTGATTGACAATTAGCACTTTTGAGCTCTAATGGAAACAGAAACTGCTCCAGTTCTCAAGCAGGAATTCAATTACTCACAAAGTACTTTCAATTAAATCTGATCACTCACCTAGTTTCTTCTCCCCCTGAACACATGCACCATGAGCCTCTCTGGTCACTTTACTGTCTCATTAAGAAACCATAAGATTTTTTCTTTTCATTTATCTATAATCATAACGAAAATACTTCATGTAGCATTAGTATGGTCATCCATTTCTTTGCTTTCATTCATTTAACAGACATTTATTAGACGACCTGTGAGGGGTCTAGGCTAAGCAACAAGAATTACAATAATGAAAAAAGGCACAGCCCCTAAGTTCAAGGAGCTTAATAATAATTATATTATTCACTAAATATTTGTTAGATGCCCTTAATGAAAAACAGAAAAGTAGGAAAAAAAGAATGTGATCCAGTTTTATTGGCACGGTCAGCCTGATTATAGAAATTTTTTTTTTGCAAGTTTTCACAGCTCCACTAAAATATAACTTGATTTTTAAAAGTGGCAACATGGCCCAATTAATCTCTCAATTAATTCATTTGTTCTACAAAGCTTTGATTTTTTGGTCTAAGGATTTTATGTAGGACAATTAAGAAAAAAAAAGGCTGTGCACTCAAGATGGGTAATTATTTTATTCAGTAATTCTTCTAAATATAAAGCTTCTGTAATAGTTGGAAAATTGAAAACTTACACTTAACTTAGTTTTCCATGGAACTAAATTGCCTTATGGCTGAATAATTGTAAAGGTACAGAGTACCCTTTCAGCAGATTATCTACTAAGAATAGACTTATGAAATGCAATAAATCACAGTATTTCAATGTATGTTGTATATTAATTCACAAATAAGTTTCTTTTAAGTTCATTTGATATAAAGGATATAAAATAAAAAATGAATGATTTCTTCTATACATTATAAATTCTATAGTAAATATGGCAATAATTACATCATATGCAAATAAGGTTTTTTTTTTAAGTGTGAAACTTGTAAACAAAAGGGGAAAGCAAATCTCCTGATGGAATTAATAAGATTCCAAACACATCATTCTCCATTCAAGAATTAAATGTCCTGTATTCTACCCGAATTGACACATAGCAACTTCAAATAAGCTACATGCATGATGTAATGGAATATGCCCTTAAAAAAAGAATTTCAGTCTTGGCTCTGGCAGAAAATTGTAATATTTTCTTGGGAAATCATGATTTCTGTAGGTCTTGATGCCTACACTATAAAATATAGGGGTTGGACTCAATATCTATATTCTTTTCAGTTTAGTTATTCCAATTCTAAGAACATTAATGAGATTTTGGAGAGAGAAGGTTCATACTTTGAAAGGTATCATCCTTTTGGTGAAAAAAATGTATTTTTTAAAGTACAACTACTAGAGAGCTAGCTTGAAGTCAGGCAGACCTGGGTATGAATTCTGTTTCATTTATTAGATATGTGGTTATAGGCAAGTTCCTTAATCTCTCTCAGAATATTTCCTCATTTGATAAAATGTGTATACTTATGTGATAAAATGTGTAGAAAAATATTTCCTACTTCACAAGGTGGTTGTGAGAATCAGTGTAGATGACATGAGAGTCAGAACAGTTTTGCTTGGAGGTATGGTGCTTAAGAAAGAGATCTAGGCAGTAAACTACAAGATATCTTGACCTGTTGAAGATCTTAGCTTAAAAAGGCCCAGGTCTCCCATTGCATCCAGGGTCATTTTTCAGTCATTCTGGTTTATATCTGACCATTGGACCCAAATGAATCTGCAGGGGAAAGTGAGGCAAGTGACCTTGCACAATCATCCCTTATTTAAATGAGCAAATTACTATCTTTTATTAATTATTATTAATAATAATACTAATTCTTTTGCATCCCTTTATAGCACTATTTTTCCTCCTATGGTTTTTGCTATGTCATTGACTATTGAGTATAACAGTGTGTACTGACCATTCAGTGTTTTCATACTTTACCTGAGATATTGTAGGAGAACGAGTTTATCAATGTTAATTATAGATACTGACATTTAAAAATTATTTTGTTTTGTCATACTTGTTTTGTTAGTTGTGTTCTTACCATCAAACTCCAAAAGAGCTTTTTCAAAATTCCATTTAAGTATTCACATCTCCTTTTTAAGATCATTTGAGATATTAGTACTGCTTCTGTGACCATTTTCATTATTAGGCATAATGTCAGGAATTTACATTAAGTAAAGATTTTCAACAACTTCAGGTTCTGGGACATAAAAATATTTATATTTTTGTCCATATAATGCATATTCATAGATTGTTCACTTTAGCAATCAGTGTCATCTGCAACAAAGTATTTCTAAATAGGTGGACTATTGGTATTCCTTATTTGTTCCAGTGCATCTTGACTTTAGTAATACTAGAACTCTGAAGAGTTCCACCACTCCGCTAATCTCTATTTCAAACTTACTATCACAAAAGTTTGGAGAAGAATCAGTCTATAACCCAAGGCCATCTGTTAATTTCTTTGACTCTTTAAAGTAGTTGGATCAAAAATAAATAAATAAATAAATAAAATAAAATAAAAAAAAATAAAATAAAAAAAATAAATAAAGTAGTTGGATCTTTGAGTGGGATGCGCTCCCAAACAGTAGTATTAGCAGAAACCAGTCAATGATATACTGTCCAAATTAAGAATGCCCATACTACTATTTCATGGTTTTTTCCAGACTTTCTTAGTCCTTCTAATGAGCTCAGGCAAAAAAAGTCTCCAGTGTAGAATGCTGACTAGAATCCCTTTGTTTTTTAAATTGCCCCCTTTCCATTTACATAACAAATGATAAATCTCCCTCTAGAAGGCAGTACTATTGGTGATAGTGCTTTTTGAATTGCTGTTACTTAGAAGTTACAAATGTTTGTCTTTGTTATTTGAGTTGTGGATATTTTTGCTCTCCATACCAATATATGTTGTGAATACAGCATAACTATTTAAATATATCAATAAAAATCCCATGTTAAGTTTGTTAGATTGAAAAAAATTGTTGTACAATTACATGCCATGTAGTTTGTATTTGTATGTTTCAGTTACAAATGTAAAAAAAAAAAAATGGTGAATTCCAAAGATACTTCATTTGTAAAGAGTTAGATACATAATGGATAAAGTATAGGAATTATAATTAGGAAATTTGAATTCAAATCTTGTGTCTTATACTTTATCAATTAAGTGACCTTGGCCAGTTTATTTAAGCTCTCTGTGTTGTTAAAGTTCTAGCAACTTATTAAGATATTTTATCTACTGAGTCATAGACAAGTTGTAATCTGCATTGATGAGGATTCTCATCAATGTGAAATTACTTCTACATACTTGCCAAATTATAACACTTTTCTATAAAGAACATTTTGATAATATTTGAATAAAGGTAGCAAAAAACCCCATCTAAACAATCTAATCAAGTGAAGCCATTGTAAGATTTACACATAATTTAAGGTCATAAGATAGTCATTATGCAATTTTATAAATATATATAAAAGCTCTATTATTTTGGGGAAAACTACTTAATTTCTCAATTGTGAAAAAGTAAAACCTTTTTCATTGTTAATTTTTCAGAGGTGAAAACCTAAACACATCAACTAATCCTATCACATAAATGGACTACAAATAATAATGAAATAGTTAATTTTCCTTAGGAAATAATGATACTATATCCTAAAAAGTATGCTACTTAAGGTCATGTTGATGGAAAAACTAAAAAAAATAGTTTTATCATTTAAATCAAAATGAGCCAATATGGTTTAACATCAGCTTTTCAAATATTAGGTCTACAATGTCTTTTTTTGTGAATTATTTTCAATCTGTAAAACTGTTTTCTTAAAATTTTTGCTAAATTTTTTGTTGTTGTTCTTTGAACTGTGTAGTTAATATTAATATATAATAATTTTATCATAAATAACCTTATTTGATTATTTTAGGAACATATTCATCATTAGCTGTAAAATGCTAATTGTTGATTCATTTTTTTACATGCTAGAGTCCAAGTATAGACTAGGAAAAAACAAAAAACTTCCCAAATGCTTGTTCCTACTGACTGTTCCTTTCTCTCTCCTCTGATAAAGGTCAAATATCTCTATTTCTTTTCTTTCATCCTCCAACAAACGTAAAGTTTTATGAGACAGCCTGACTTAATTTTCAAAGTCTTAACTGAACAAGTAGTTCTAATATATTCTAGTTCTACAACTTATTGGCAATTGGTAGCTAATGTGGTTAAATGGTTTACCAAAGGTCATGTATAGTAAGTGATGTAGTCAAATTCTGGGTCCCATTATTGATATGATACTTTTCCCTTTACAAGTTATTGTTTTCTTTGTACAAATTGCACAACCAACAGTTAAGTATCAATCATATCTGAAGGTTAACAGCAATACACTGCTTTGCAATGCAATGTTAAAGTGATGTTGAGTATATCACTGATTCTCCACACATTTTTTCTCTCCTCTATAAGAAGACAGGTCAAAATGACCCATAACATTCCTTCCAAATCTGAATTGGTTATCTGTCAATTATTATTCCAACAAGGGGTCATTCAGCCTTTACGTGAACATTTCCAATGAGAGGCAACCCATTATGCCCAGATATAGCCCATTCCTCTTTCAAATAGCTCTGGTCATATAGGAAACTGAAAACTGCCACTTTGCATCTTCTTGTTCTTGTTCTTGTTCTTGTTCTTGTTCTCGTTCTCGTTCTCGTTCTCGTTCTCATTCTTCTTGTTCTTGTTCTTGTTCTTGTTCTTGTTCTTGTTCTTGTTCTTCTTCTTCTTCTTCTTCTTCTTCTTCTTCTTCTTCTTCTTCTTCTCTGAGGCAATTGGGATTAAGTGACTTGCCCAGGGTCAGACAGCTAGGAAGTGCTAAGTGACTGAGGCCAGATTTTAACTCAGGTCCTCCTGACTTAAGGGCTGGGGCTCTATCCACTATACCACCTAGTTGCCCCCTCTTTGCATCTTCTAATCATTGCTCCTAGTTTTGTCTTCTGGGACCAAGCCAACTAGTCTCATTTCTCTTGCATGTGATAGCCCTTCAAATACCTGAAAGATGCTATCCTGTCTTTCTTACCAACTCGCTTGTCCAGGTTCCTGCAGCTGAAGCTAATCAGGCTTATCTTCTTTGGGATATGCTATAGGGAAATGACAAACCCTAAGGATGAAGTGAAGAGAAGAATTTGAATCAGGTTCTACACTTAATATGACCTTGAAAAAACCATTTAAGCATTCTGTTTCTCAATTTTCTTATTTTTTTTTTTTAAAGAGAGAGAGCGTTGGCCTAGATGATCTTCAAATCCTATGAATTAGTGCTGGTAAGAATTTTTTTTTGCTTCTATCATAGCCAAAATTGGCTAAAGATCATTTCTACAGGGCTTTGTCACTATGCCACAAGGGACTACCCATACTTGCCTACTCACCATCTCAGTTAAAAGCTCAGCCTAGCTATGCATTAAGGTGCTATTTTTATTACTAAAACTAGTAGGTAAGTGCTTGTTTACATGACTGAATTCAATTATTTAGCATACCTTTTTGGAATTCTAGAATTAACTGGAGCAATTCTGTATAAGATTGTAGGAATACTTTGTCATTTTGAATTACTATAAAAAGCTGTTTTGCTATTTTGATTTTAGGCTCTCCTCCACAGTGTATGTATTGAGGATAGAAATGCCTAAATCATGAAAGTGTGACTGTTATCATATACTAAGTAAAAGATAATGATAGGTTTGGATACTGTGCTTAGCTGTGATTAATGTTTATATATAGTCATGGAAACAGAAGTAGATGGAAAGGACTTCTCAGCCTTCCTGTGCATGGAATGCAAGTGAATTCACAGTGAAACAGCCAGGGTTTCCAGAACAAATAATTTTCATACACATCACTCTTCTTTGATATGGTTACTTGGTGGTGGTATTTAAACTATGAAAATTGAGGTGCAGATGAATTGAGAATAAAACCCAATTGCTCCTTATTTTAAATCATTCCCTCAGTCTTTTTTAATATGATGTAAGGAATGCATGTGTGTATGAATAAAAGGATAAAAAATGGATAATTGAATAGATGAAAAAAACCCTTATTATATAACAAATATTTTACTATATTGAAAATAGGTAAAAAGCAAGTCAGATCTTACTCTCAATTAGCTTAACACATAGCAAAATGATAAGTGTTTGAAAGATGGTCATTTTTCATGTGTTTTTCAGTTTGCATTCTTGTTGTGGAGATATATTACACTGATAACTATTCCCAAGGTTTTTCCTAACAATATTAACATATGTAAAATATAAAAACCATGTTTACCAAGAAAAATGAGGGAAGTTGTTCATAATGAAAATATATTCTATATAATGATTCTAGAAGAGAAGAAGAGAACATGTGAGAGGAAGAGAAAGTGAGAGGGAGAGGGAGAAGGATAGAGAAACAGACATACAGAGAGAGCGTGAGATAGAGAAATGGGGGAGGAAGAGAGATAGAACATAGGGAGAAAGAGGAGAAGATAGAGAGAGAAGAAGGGAAAGAGATTCTATATTTTCAAATTATGATGACTTTTGATACCTGTGAGTAAATATTTAAACTTAGAAATTAGAGTGTATCTTAAGTAGTTAGAAACATTAAGTGTAATCCATCAAGAAGAGATTATGAGAAATATGTAAATATAATTGTGTCTACTCAAACAGAATTGTTTCCAGTTACATAATTCTTGTGGACTGTGGATTAGGAATATGATCCAGACCATACATATAATGTCCTAGAAACCTAATGTTCTAGAACATGAAATTAATGTTTTATCTTCAGAATGATAAAGCACTAGACATGACATTTCATTGATCAAGAACAGTGGTTCCTAAAGGATTTGGATCCTTCAAACTCCTTTCAACAATAACAAAAAATGTGTTGGGATATATTTTTCTTAATATTATTTTAGATTTCTTTATTAAATACTCATAATAGATATAAAGACAATTTGTGCTAGACTCACAAATTGAATTTTTCTTGATATAATTAGGATTATATAGTTTTATTCTATCTCTAATTATGAAAATAATATTAAATTATAAAGCTAATTATAAAATAATCATGGATATTTTATATGAAACATTCTGTAGGAATTAAAAGAAATGAAGTGTTATAATTCAATCCAAAAGAAGTAATCCAATATGTTGAAATTATCTTACAAGTTTGATATAATATAAATAACTTTTCAATGGAAGATATTTAACATATTAAGGTCATTTCATGTAAGCATAATTTTGATATTACATTTTTTATTTAAAAACAGATTTGTAACATTTGGCTTAACACAAGACAGGTGCCATCTCAAATCTGGTTTTATGTCAAATTTATTTTTATATTCTCTTTAAAATAAGAATAAAATGAAAATTCTCATACAAACAAGTGTATGCTGGGAAATGGTAGCAGAATTTTAAGATTCCTTGCTAGGGGATGGAAATTCATTATATATTTTAACCTCATCAATCAAAAAATATATTGAAAAGCTCATTATAATGTAAAATGTTTATATTTATTCTGGCTAGGGATTAACATTACAAATATATCTAAAGTTAAATTGCTTCTTAAACAGTTAATCTAACCATTCTAATGGGGGGGGATATCTTCAGATATGCCTTTTTCTCATTTACTACTAACACATTGGCTATCCTCTCACAGAAACTCTACTAAAGAAATGATCAGTGTTGTCAACCAGTTCATTTGAAAATCTGTCAGAAGAGTAACATAAATAAACAAGTTTAAAATGGAAAAGTCTTAATACTACAATTAAAAGCAAAATAATTTTTTTCTGCACAGCATTTTTAATAGTCTGACATGGCTTCTGAATTGATTGTAACATGCATGCTCAACAATCATAGTTTTCAAATATCTTACTCTGCAAGAGCAAAAAACATTCATAACTTCTTGAGTATGTTATTATGCACATGATAAGGTAGGATTATAGGACAACATAGCAAAATGTGGGAACACTTCTGATACACATAGTCAGATGCATGAACAAATGATAGTATGATTTCAAACATATGTTTCTGAACATGAGTTGGCAATTGGTTTGTACTTACATATGGAACCTTTGTGGAGGTTTGAAAATAATTGGATGACAAGTTGAGAAATGACAAGGGCATGTTGTGTTTAGTCAGAAGAGTAGGAGAAGGAAAAAAGCAGATCCAGTCCTCATCTCTATTTATTTATTATCTCCTCTACTAAATTATAAGATCTTGAGGACAAGATGTTTCTTTTTATCCCCAACCATAATTTTTATGTAATAAATGTTTTAAAATATTTGTTAAATAAATGAAACATTCTTCTACCCCCTTCTCCCTGGTCACATTCTTTGTTACTAGATGTTCTGAATCTGATGGATTTTACATTTGGAAACTTACACCAATAACTATAATACATAAATATCTTTAGTAATGTGTTAACTATAATGCATAAATCCTCTTCAAAGCAATGTAATCTGAATGGTTTGGGGACTGATTCAGAGAAAAAATGGAATTTTAGAAGTCAGATACCCAGAAATGTCAAGACATTGAAAATAAGCAATAAAGCATTTCAGCCATGGGAAGAGAATATAGAAAAATTTTGTCTACTAAGACCTTCTTACAGACCATTTCTGGGACTGCTTTCAGGAGTTTCTCAGGAATTTACTAATCATATATCAAAAACTATTGAACAAACAGTAGAGCAAGTATTTTGAGGAGAAAGTTAGAAGACTGACTAAAGTTCTCTGGTTGTAAAGAAAAAGAAATGCATATTGAAAAAAAATGAAAGTTGTTCTTTAAAGGGAAAACAAAGCATAAAAAATATCAAGAGGCAGAAAAGAATCTGTGTGCATCAAGTATTTTGAAGATACAATTGAAAGGGAAAGGAAGACAATGGATCAAAGAACATTTTGAAGTTTATGATAGGATGAAGCTAGACTATTTAAAAATGACTATTATTTTTATAGAATTTTAAGATGTGCCAAATGGTTGAGCTTTACCATCTGACTTGAATTTCATAATAATCCTGTAAGGCTGATTATAGAAGCAGCATTATATCATTATATTATTATTTTTTTTAATAAAGCTTTTTATTTACAAAACATATGAGTGATTTTTCTACATTGACCTTTGCAAAAACTTTTTTTTCCCAAGCTTTTCCCCTCCTTCCCCCC
>JAJPUD010002174.1:250909-273613 GCA_023553655.1 Myrmecobius fasciatus | reverse complement strand
CAATATTGATCAGAGAAATGCAAATTAAGACAACTCTGAGGTACCACTACACACCTGTCAAATTGGCTAAAATGACAGGAAAAGATAATGATGAATGTTGGTGGGGATGTGGGAAAGCTGGGACACTAATACATTGTTGGTGGAACTGTGAACGGATCCAACCATTCTGGAGAGCAATTTGGAGCTATGCTCAAAAAGTTATCAAACTGTGCATACCCTTTGACCCAGCAGTGTTTCTATTGGGCCTATATCCCAAAGAGATTTTAGAGGAGGGAAAGGGACCCACATGTGCAAGAATGTTTGTGGCAGCCCTTTTTGTAGTGGCTAGAAACTGGAAATTGAATGGATGCCCATCAATTGGAGAGTGGCTGAATAAATTATGGTATATGAATGTTATGGAATATTATTGCTCTGTAAGAAACGACCAGCAGGACGATTTCACAGAGGCCTGGAGGGACTTGCATGAACTGATGCTCAGTGAAGTGAGCAGAACCAGGAGATCATTATTCACGGCAAGAACAATACTATATGAGGATCAGTTCTAATGGACATGACTCTCTTCAACAATGAAATGCTTCAAACCAGTTCCAATTGTTCGATGAAGAGAGCCATATACACCCAGAGAGAGGGAGATGAAATGTGGACCACAACATAACATTTTCATGTTCTCTATTGAGGTTTGCTTGCATTGTATTTCCTTTATCCGATTATTCTTTCTTGTAGATACGATTTCTCCTGCACAAATAATGATGCAATAACTATACATATATTCAATTTTTTAAGTATTCTAACATAATTATCATGTAGTGGATATCCTGCCATTTAGGGGAGAGGTGGGAAGTAGAGGGGAAAATTTGTAACAGAAAACTTTGTAAGGGTTAATGTTTAGGAATTACCCATACATATGTTTTGCAGATAAAAAATAAAATAAAATAAAATAATAAAAAAGATGTAAGATCCTAAGGGTGGAACTCTATGCATAATTAAAAATTGTTTATACTGTTAAAAAAAAAAAAGAAATGACCAGCAGGACGATTTCAGAGAGGCCTGGAGAGACTTGCATGAATTGATGCTGAGTGAAACGAGCAGAACCAGGAGATCATCATACACGGCAACAACAAGGCTATATAATGATCAATTCTGATGGACATGGCTCTCTTCAACAATGAAATGTTTCAAACGAGTTCCAATTGTTCAGTAAAGAAGGCCATATACATCCAGAGAGAGGGACATGAGATATGGACTACATATCATTTTCATGCTCTATATCGATGATTGCTTGCATTGGATTTCCTTTTTCAGATTTTTTTTTGTTCATGTAGATACAATTGTTCTTGCACAGCAAGATAAGTATGGAAACATGTATACATATATTCAACTTGTCAAATACTTTAATTTAATTAATATGTAGTGGACTTCCTGCCATCTAGGGAGGGGAGGGGAATAAGGGGAAAAATTTGTAATGGAAAGCTTTGTAATGGTCAATGTTGAAGAACTACACATAAATATGTTATGCAAATAAAAAGCTTTAATAAAAAAAAAAGAAAGTCTATTGGGATTGCTTTGGATCACTGAGAAGAATCAAACTTTTCATAGATGATTATTGCACATTCTTGTAGTTACTGTGCACAATGTATTCCTGGTTCTGCTTGTTTTGTTCAGCATCAGTTCACATAAATCTTTCCAGGACTTGTATAAGCTGCTTGTTCATCATTTTTACAGAACAGTAATATTCCATTACCTTCATGTACCACAACTTGTTTAGCCATTCCCCAAATGACGGGCATCTACTCTTTTTCAATTACTTTGCTACCACAAAAAGCTGCTAAAACATTTTTGAACATGTGAGTCCTTTTTTCTCTTTTATGATTTCTTTGGGATGCAGACCCAGTAAAGTAACTGCTGGGTCAAAGGATACGCACAGTTTTATAGCCCTTTGGCCATAGATCCAGATTGCTCCCCAGAATGATTGGATCATTTCACAACTCCACCAACAATGTATTAGTGTCCAAGTTTTCCCACATCCCCTCCAACCTTTATCATTATCCTTTCCTGTCATTTTAGTCAATCTGAGAGGTATGAGGTGGTACCTCAGAGTTGTTTTAATTTGCATTTCTCTAATTAATAGTGATTTGGAGCATTTTTTCATGTAACTATAAATGGCTTTAATTTAATCATCTGATGTCTGTTCATTTGTTTTGACATTTATCAATTGGGGAATGACTTGTATTTTTATAAATTTGACACATCTTTATATATTTTAGAAATCAGATCTTTATCAGGAATACTGACTGTAAAGATTTTTTCCCAGCTTTGTGCTTCCCTTTTAATCTTGTTTCTGTTGGTATTATTTGTTTTTTCCTTAAGTTAAATTATTGTAATTAATTTTTCCAGAAGCTATGTAGCGTCAAAAGAATTGCTAGTACAAATAAGTTTGCTTACAGAAATGTTAAATATAAAAGCCTCATTTAAAAGAACAAATGGTACTACTTGCAGTTATTGATCTAATAAAACATATGAATGTTTGGGGTTTATTTGTTTTTATTTTTGTTTTTTATTAAAGCTTTTTATTTGCAAAACATATGCATAGGTAATTTTTCAACATTGACCCTTGCAAAACCTTCTGCTCCAAATTTTTCCCTCCTTCCCCCCACCCCCTCTCCTAGATAGCAGGTAGCCTAACATATGTTAACTATGTTAAAAATATGTTAAAATATATAATCCAATATATGTATGAATATTTATACAGTTATCTTGCTTTACAAGAAAAATCAGATATACAAGAAAAAAAAAACCTGAGAAGGAAAACAAAATACAAGCAAACATCAACAGAAAGCATGAAAATGCTAGTTTGTGGTCCACACTCATATCCCACAGGCCTCTCTCTGGGTGTAGATGGCTTTCTTCATTACTGAACAATTGGAACTGGTTTGAAACATCTCATTGTTGAAGAGAGCCATGTCCATCAGAATTGATCATGATATAGTCTTGTTGCTGCCGTGTATAATGATCTCCTGGTTCTGCTCATTTCACTCAGCATCATTTCATGCAAGTCTCTCCAGGCCTCTCTGAAATCATCCTGCTGGTTGTTTCTTACAGAACAATAATATTCCATGGCATTCATATACCATAATTTATTCAGCCATTCTCCAACTAATGGGCATCCATTCAGTTTCCAGTTTCTAGGCACTACAAAAAGAGCTGCCACAAACATTTTTGCACATGTGGTTCCCTTTCCCTCCTTTAAGATCTCCTTCGGATATAAGCCCAGTAGAAACACTGCTGGGTCAAAGGTATGCAGAGTTTGATAACTTTTTGAGCCTAGTTCCAAATTGCTCTCCAGAATGGTTGGATCCATTCACAGTTCCATGTTGGTATTATTTGTGCAAAAACTTTGTAATTTAATGTAATCAGAGTTATCCATTTTGCCTTTCATAATGTTCTCTAGTTCTTCTTTGGTCTAAATTCTTCCTTTCTTCATTGATCTGACAAGTAAATTATATCTTGTTCTCCTAATTTCTTTATGGCATCATCCTTTATGTCCAAATTATATTTCCATTTTTATGTCATTTTGTATGTATTTGAGATGTAGATCTATGTTGAGTTTTTGGCATATTATTTTCCAGTTTTCCCAACAACTTTTGTCAAATGCTAAGTTCTTATTACAGAAGCTGGAGTTTGGAGGTTTATCAAATACAAGATTGCTATAGACCTTGATTATTGTGTGATGTGTATCAAATCTATTCTAACAGTCCACCACTCTATTTCTTAGCCAGTACCAAATGATTTTGATTATTGCTGCTTTATAATTTAATTTTAGGTTTGGTACTGTTAAGTCACCATCCTTTGCATTTTTTCATTAATTTCTTTGATATCATTGAACTTTTGTTCTTTCAGATGAATTTTGTTGTTATTTCCTATAAAGTAAGGTTTTGCAAGTTCGATTGGTATGACACTAAACATGAAGACCAATTTAGACAGAATTGTAATTTTTATTATATTAGCTCGGCCTAGCCATGAACAATTAAAATTTTCCCAATTATTTAGATCTGATTTTATTTGTGTGAAAAATGTTTTGTAATTGTGTCCATATAGTTCTTGGGTTTCTCTTGGCAGTTCAATAATTTTTAAATTCTTTCTCTTGGATCTGTCTTCCAAGTCATTATTATTCCAATGACATATTTTACATTTTCTTGTATTTTTCATTTTTTTAAATTTTGTTTGGCTGATTCTTAAGGTCTCAGAGAGTGATTAGCTTTCACTTGCCAAATTCTAATTTTTAAGGAATTACTTTTTTCAGTTAGCTCATGTATCTCCTTTTCCATTTTGCCAAATCTACTTTTAAAGGAGTTGTTTTCTTTAGTGAACTTTTTTTTTCCATTTGGGCAATTTTATTTTTTAAGGAATTGTTTTCTTAAGTCAATTTTTGTCCTTCCTTTTCCAAGATATTGAGTCTCTCTTGCATACTTCACATTTCTTTTCCCATTTTTTATTATAACTTTCTTCTTTGATTTTTAAAATCCTTTTTGAACTCTTCCAAGCAGGCTTTTTTGATCTTGGGACCAATTCATATTCCTCTTTGAACTTTTGCATGTAGGCATTTTTACATAGTTGTCTTCTCAATTTGTGTTTTGATCTTCCCTGTCACATAGTAGCTTTCTCTGGTCAAAGTTATTTTTTCTTACCCCGTTTTTGCCTGTTTTGTGGCTTTTAATGTACAGGGGATAGCATATCAAGCTTTTTGTGATGGGAGCTAAGGTGTTGGTGGCTTGTCAGAGACCAATCTTGGCTGAGGTTCTGTGGTGTGGCTAAAAGTCTCCAGCTGACTTGCCTGGACACAGTCTGTACTAAAGTTCAATTCTTCTTTCAGATACCTGAAATAGACCTTTCTGGAAGTCCTTCTAAGTTATGTTAAACTGGAAAATTGTTTCACTCTGTCTTTTTGTAGATTCTGTAATTCTGAATCTGTTTAGAGGCTCAATTTAATGGTTTTATGAGAGAAACTGTGGAGAACTCAGGCAACTTTTATGGAGAAAATATTAATAATACAGATTAAACTTTAAATCTTTTTGAAGAAGCAGGTTTGTTAACATTTAAACTCCTGGTTGTAATACATAAACAAAAAATAATGAAGGGCCAAAGCAAAAGATATCATCCAAGAAATATTAAAATCAAAAAAAGAGAAGGATTATTTGCATGGCGAGAGTCAGTAAAAGATAGCTTTTGTGTTTCCCTAATGTCATGATGTTAGGAGAAAGAAATGAATGCCCCAGCACAATGAGTTGGCACCAAGTAGAAAACTTCTGAAAATACATGGACTACTCTCTCAGGATGAAGAGGTACATATAGAGAAAGAATGTTCTGTTGATAAACTCATAAATTTATTTGAATATCTTTAGTTTGTAACATGTTTAATCACCTCAATAGAACATAATCTTAGAAGGAAGAGAGGTTATTTTTGTCTGTCTTCAGTGCCAATAAAGTGTTTTTCATATAAAAGAAGCTTAATTAAAATTTGTTTAATAAAATTATGCATAGTCATACAGTTAGTAACCATTAGAGCAGGAACTTGAACCCTAGTATAATGTGAAGGAACAGCAAAGGTGCTGCATGTAAATAGTTAGCTGATCAATTTGCCAAACTACATGAAGAGTGAAGTCAGAAATGAAAGTACAAGAATAATTTTTAAAAGAACACATATAGAAAATGAGTAAAATGTTAGCTAGTATATAATGTTGAATTACATTTATAATGACGAATGGGATACATGAAAGATAAGTTTTATATATCAGGAAAAAAATGAGGTGGGCATTTTCCATCTTATTCATCATTACAGAAAGAAAAAAATAGTTTCAAAATTAACTATTTTGTTCATCTCAATATTGTATATTATTTATATTAATATTTGCATATAATTTTAATTAAACATCCACTTGATATTTTTATATTATGATCTTTTTTGCCACAAATTATTTTCTTCTTTTACAAAGTACTCCTAAAGAGGGAGAGACTTCTTACAAGAAATATTTTTTAATATTAGATTTCTTCACCTAGATTCAATTAATTGAAAAGGTGCTAGGTGATGAATACTGACAAAAGACATTATTAATTTTATGGTAAATGAATTAAAAGAAAAACTTAAGAACAGTAAGAGTTGGAGGGAGGGGAAGTGTTCATGTATAAGTTAAGTATCATAGGAAGTAGAAGCTGAGAGTTAGTATGGGCTGACTTGCAAAGAATCTTCCCTGTATGTCAGGCAGAGGAGTTTAGACATGATGTGATCCATAGTGGGGACCGCTATATATTGTTGAGTAAGGGAGTGGCATTTTTAAATGGTATCTAAGGAAATTTTGTCACATAGACTGGAAGATGAGAGCAAATAGCTGAGAAGTTTTGATGCTATTGTATATTGAAGAGATATGGTTCCTCCTTTCTTGCAGCTTTTTATATCAATATAGTCTTCCCCTTGTCTCTTAAACAGTTAAAAAAATCGCTGCTTAGTTAGGCTCATTTTTCCATCTTGCTAAAGATCTCGAAGTTACTTTTGAAGATTCTAACAGTATAAATACTTAGCAGTTCTGAAAAATCAGTTCAATGAAATGAACATTTAATAAGGACCTGGTAGTAAAGCACTGTTTTAGGGACTCTGTGAGTTCCTTGGAATACAAAGAGAAAAGCAAAAGTCATTATTAGCAAAGAGGTCAGAATTCTATGAATTCAGAACAGAAGTTACATCACCAAAACAGATTCTAACTCAAATCAAAATAAAACTACTGTCAGTTACTTAGAAACATCATTTAGGTAAGAATTAATAGTTGAATGGAGTTTTGAAGGAATAATGCTCCAAAAGGACAGTTATAAAGGAAATGTATTCTCTGCATGTAAAATAGCATAAACAAATACTCAGAGACTCTAAAGGGCTAGACAAGTTTAGAAGCAATCTATTAATGCCTCATTTTATCCATTATATATAATATATTAAGGGAAATAGTGAAAAATATGGTTGAAAATATAAGCTGGAATCCATTTCTGGGACTTTGAATGGCAAGCTAAGGATTTATCCTATAAGGAATGAAAATCCACTGGAAGTATTTGAGGAAGAAAATAGCATGATCTAATCCATGGGGTTGAAGATTATTTTGCTACTGGTGAAAGATGTATTAGAAAGAAAACATTAGACTTGAACCAAAGAAGAGAGTTTAGTTATTTCAATAGATCATGTGAGACAATGAGGACCTGAACTAGTATGGTAATCACTGAAGTGGAAAGTGAGGGAAGCATATAAGAGGTACTTTGGCAGTAATAACCAGGATTGCACAAATGATAATGTGGAATTAGTGATAATAATAATAATAGTAGTGATACATTTATATAGTACTTTGTCATTTGCAAAATACTTCCCTCACAATCACCCCATGAGGCAGGAAATCCAGTATTATTATCTCTGATAACCACTAAAATATTGGAGGGAAAGTTTTATTAACTCTTTAAGCTACTTCATTTGTGCTTTTCTCACTAAAGGAGTCAATCAATAAGCTTTTATCAACAATAACAGCTCACATATCTGTAGTATGCTCTAGCTAAAGAGATACTTACTAAACATTTAGAAAGGGAAATGATCATCACTAAAAGCTATGATGACTTAATCAAGTGAAGGTCATACCATACTAAACTCCTTTGCTATTTTTTGTACTTAATAGTATTTTATTTTTTCTCCAATTCACATAAAAATAGTTTTCAACATTGATTTTATAAGATTTCAAGTTCCAAATTATTCTTCTTCTTCCTCCTTTTTTCCTCTCTGCACAAGACCCCCAAGCAATCTAATATAGGTTATACATGTACAAACATGTTAAACATATTTCCTCTTTAGTGACACTATGAAAAAAGTATAAAAGCAAAAGGGAAAAATCATGAGAAAGAAAACAAATGTTAAAGTCAAAATGTATGCATTGCTCTACATTTATACTCCACAGTATTTTGTCTATATGTAGATGGCATTTTCCATCATGATTCTTTTGGAATAAACACAAATTTATTGTGCTATTATTGTGTAATATGTTCTCTTGGTTCTGATCACTTCACTCAGCATCAGTTAATGTAAGTCTGTCCAGGTTTCTCTGAAATCCACTTGTTGATCATTTCGTATAGAATAATAATATTCCATTACATTCATATACCATAACTTATTCATTATTTTATTGTCACAATAATCCTTGTAGATAAGAATTATTATTATTCTCACTATAGATGAGAAAAATAAAGCACAGATTAAAGGACTTATCATGTGTCAAATAACTAGGAAATATGAAGTGATACTTCTATCTCAAACTTCCTAACTCCATGACTGGTTTTCTACGCATCATATTAAAAATCAGTTTTAGTAAAAGCGGATATATAGTCTAAGCAAAATATATTTAAGCTATGATAACTGGCTCCAAATACTTGAAGAGTTTTGGTGTAGAAGAGATAATAGATTTCTTCTCCTTTGCTAGTAACATACAGAATTGGGAGCAGTAGGTAGAAGATACAGAAAAGCAAGATTTGGCTTCCATGAACTGAAAAGCTTCCTAATCATTGAAGTTGTTCAAAGGTTGTTTGGTTTGTTTCATGAGCTAATGTATTTATGGGTCTTCAAAAAGAGACTGAATGATAAAAGACAGTGTTTTTTTCAGGTACAAATTGGATTAAATAGTCTCTGAAAACCTTGCTAACTCAGATACTCAATGATTCTAAGTTTCCTAATAATTTTAATGCTAATAACAATTATAAAATATAAGTTTATGTATATTTATGTATGTATTTTTTAAATTATGAGGAACAGGAATAACATCAAAGTTAAATGATATGTATATGGTCACACCAATATGTGATATCTATTCTGGGGCTTGAACTCCAGTTTTCTGACTCCACATCTAGTGATCTTTCCACTTCAGTACAATATTGCTGAATACTTGAGTTGTATCAAGAGAGACAACAAAGATAACAACAACAGAAAAAAACAATGAAATCACAGCCATAAAGGTATTCTAAGGTCACATGGTAGAAGGAAATGAAATTTGACTTAAATGTAGAATATTAACCAGAAACGTATCCGTAGGTACAAAATAAAATAATCTGCTCTTGATTAGCTGCATACATAAATTTTTCTTTCCAAGTATTTCTTGATACTGTTACCCTTTCTATTTCATTAAGACCTTTGTTTATATAAACAGGAGTTTTGTTTACTCTAGCCCAGCAGGATTTAGAATAGGTCTTTTAAATCAAAACACTAAATGATTTAAATTATCCTCTCCATCGAAGCTCTCATACTCCATTTCAGGAAAAGTGTGAATCAGCAGTCTTTTGAATTAATCCTGTCTTTAAATTCATGCTTTCAACTATCCTGGAATGAGATTTGTCATTTTCAGTCACAAAATGGGAACTGAGACTGATGTAACACAAGGAAGGTGATTTCTTTCCGATTTTGCCTGAGATAGATTTTTCGAGTGTGGCTTCATTATTTAAGGTACTCATTTTCAAATATCAATAATATCCAAAGATGAGTTTGCCATGTACTGATACTCAGTAGAGATAATTTCAAAATTATTTGTTATTTTAAATTTATCTATCACCACCTTATTAAATCATATTGAAAGGTCAAGAACTATTTATTAAAGGTTAGCTATGTGTCAAGTACTATGCTAAAGTATGTAAACATGAATATAAGAAAAAAAGAAAAACAGGCCCTGCCCTCAAGGAGCTTCTATTTTATTTTTTTCTTTATTTGAAGATTTTTTTAAAATAATAATAGGTTTTTTTTATTTTTCAAAATACATGCAAAGATATTTTTCAACACTCACCCTTGCAAAACCTTGTGTTCCAAAATTTTCTCCCTTTGTCCCCATCTTCCCCATCCCCTAGAGAGCAAGTAATCCAATATAGGTTAAATATGTGCAATTCTTCTAAATATATTTTCATATTTGTCATATTATGCAAGAAAAATCAGATCAAAAAAGGTGGGGGAGAAATGAGAAAGAAAAATAAAACACAAACAAATGAACAACAACAAAAAAAAGTGAAAATACTATACTGTGATCTACATTCAGCTTCCATAGTCAAGGACTTCTACTCTAATAGAAAGAGACAACACATAAAATGGCATTGGAAAGCAAAGGAGAGAAATAAATTCTCCATTGCAAAATTTTACCTTCATAGAATTTCACAGTTAAAAAGCACACCAAAGGTCATCTCATTGAAGAATTTCCTCTTTATCATGTTCCAAACAGTATTCCATATTCTGACACATTTGCATGAGAAAGAACTCACTATTTCCAAAGGCAGTTCATTCCAGTTGAAGACAATGTGCATTATTAAGAAGTTTTGTCTTATGTCAACCTTATATTTGTCTCTTGTAGGTAGAACTTGTATCCATAAATATTGAGCCTATCTAGCAAAGGTGAGATTAATTAAGGTTCATCAGAGAAGGTTTTACACAAGAGGTGACTTTCAAAATTCAAAAATTGGAAGGGAGACAAATTCACAAAGAAAAAAGGGATCTAATAAGCACTTATACAGCAATTATTGATTTAATTTCAATAATTGTCATAGAGTTTGTCTATAATTTTAAATTATATCTGTAATGAAATATTCCAACATCCATTGTATCCTACTAAAAGATTTTGGGTATGATTGCAGAACTTTCTTTGAAGTTAAGAAATCTAAGGGTTTAATGAGAAAATTTCAACTAATCTTCCATATTTTCCCTAGCATCTCCCACAATGATTCCCTTTGCTTAAATAGTAACATTACTTTTTTTGCAGACAAAGAAATGCAACTGCTTAGAACTGGTAGTGATGTTGAGTTCTATTTGGTTGATTCACATAAGAGATCTATAAAAGCCATTTGGAATGCATATCCAAGCCCTGAGCAAACATTTTACTGATGTATCCAAGTGACACATTTAGAGATTCAAAACACCGAGCAAAGTACAGTGGACTAAAGAATATCCTTACCTCAGCAGCATTTGTTTATAACTTAGGCATAATGTATGATGCAGTTTTTGAGCTGTGTGATTTATCCAAACATCTAAAAGGGAGACATAACATTGCCAGAAGCTTATTCTGGGGTGTCAAAGCAGATTCAAGTTTTTGCATCAATGGCTGACAATCCTGGCTCTTTTGCTGAAGAGGCTGTCAGAGCTTCTCAGAATATGCTCTTATAAAAAGAAAATCTACTTACACAAAAAATGTCTTAAAAGCAGTTATGGAGAATTTCCCATGAATTTTCAAGATAACAAAGGACAAATTTAATACTGCTGCATTTTTTAAATTGTTACTTTTTTGGAAAATCTTTACAAAAAAAATATTGCATGTCCTAGTATATCTGGTCCTGGTTTCTAAAACAATCTATTCAAAATTTTTACTCTGTAAAGGAAGCATAGATCCCAAGGGCAAGAAGGCCATGGTCCCTCGGGTCTGCTCAGACTACTTGTGTTAAGTTCTGGGGATCATAGTTTTAAAAAGATACCAATTAACAGACAGCATCCAGAAGTTTAACCAGGATGATAGAGGTCTTACTTAAATCCCTGGCATATAAGGATTAATTGAAGGAATTGGGAATGTTTATCTTGAAAAAGAGAAGATTCAGCACAAATATGAATCTTCAGATAGTTTTAAAGACTACCACACAGAAGAGAGTTTCAACTTATTTTGTTTGGCATCATAGAGTGAACCTAGAAGGGATGCGTAGATGTTACAAATGGGCAAGTAGAATTTTGATTTCAGGATTTCTATGAATTAGAGTTGTCTAAAATTAGGATGGGCTACTTTAAGAGGTAATGGTTTCTACCTTGTGAGAGGTCTTTTAAAAGTGTATCCCTCATTGAAATAGTAATATACCTTAAGGTTCAAGTTGAACTGATAGTTGCTGGGTTCCTTTTTAGCCCTGAAATAATGTTATTCTATACCACTGTATATTTTCTAATTGGGAAAATTAATTCTTCTCTAACCCAATCTCTCATTTCAGATTAAAAATTAATTATAATGACTTCTGCCACAGTTCTTTAGTGGGATTTTGACAAAGATGTCATGTTCTCCTCCTGAAGGATATTACTTTCTGTAGAAAATTCTCCATTTAACAGTTCAGGACATGTAGGTAAATTTTGATTAAACTACATAAATAAATTATATGTTTAACAAAAACTACATTAAAATTAAACATATCAGTTAGATGGTATGATGGATAGAGTATGGGGCCTGGAGTTGGGAAAAACTGATTTCAAATTCAACCTCAGACACTTACTGTTTACTCATAGCTTGCCGCAGTTTCCTAATCTGTAAAATGGAGCTAATAATAGAACCTACCTACCAATGTTATTGTAAAAATTAAATTAAATAATAATTGTAAAGCGTTTGCCTACGAAATGTTTATTATTATTACTATTATTGTTATGAAGTAGTGTGTCTTAACAGTTATTGCATAAATAATTGTTGTTTAATTCAACAAATGAGCCGTCATCTTTTTCTTGCCACTTCCCCTGGATCTAAGCTTTTAATTTTCCATGTTTCATTTTAGAGATATCTGAATAATATTTAGATCATTCAATTTCATATTTACGGGGCAGCTAGGTGGCACAGTGGATAGAGCACCAGCCCTGAAGTCAGGAGGACCTGAGTTCAAATTTGGTCTCAGACACTTAACATTCCCTAGCTATGTGACCCTGGGCAAGTCACTTACCCTCAATTGCCTCAGCAAAAAGCAAAAAAAAAATTTAAAAATTCATATTTAAGTATCTAACTATATGAGATATGGTTAGAAGTTATAGAAAGTTTTTTTTAATCTCTTAACTGAATACACACATTGCTACTAAATTTATCATCATTCTTCCAAAATAAATTCAACTTTCTGACAGCCTTTGTTTAATTGATCACCAAACTACTCTGGAACAAAAGCTTAGCTTTCTTTTTGGCTGTTTACTTCCCACTTCCATGAACCATAACTTAATAGATAACCTACTCTTATAAATTGTTCTGTATTGCTTCTTACATTAGTGACTTAAAATTCAAAACATATAGGAAGATGGGAAGATGAACTCCTCTGAAGATATTGCAAAGCACTGGTAAATGTGGTTAACAAAATGATGAAAGGGACAGCTTCAAAATCAACTGGTAAGATCTCTGTGAATTAATGCAGAGTGAAGTAAGAAGAACCAAGAAAACAATGTATATACTTACAACATCATAGAGGGGAAAAAATTTGAAAGACTTCCCATATAGAAGGTTAGTCTACTTTTTTTTTTTGTTCTTCAGTCATGTCGGACCCTTCATGATTTGGGATATTCTTGTCAAAGATATTAAAATGGTTTGCCATTTCCTTCTCCAGCTCATTTTACAGTTTAGCAAACTGAAGCAAATTGTTAAGTAATTTGCCCTGCATCACACAACTACTTAAGTGACTGAAGCCAGATTTAAGCTCAGGAAGATGAGTTCCTTCTTGACTCAAGACCTTGCACTCTACACTATGCACTGCACCACCTAGCTGCCTCTCTAGTCTACTTAGTATCTCTCAAAACATTCAATACAAAGGATTTTAACCTTTTCTATTTTATTACTTTCTGCCTTCAAAGAGTTTAATCTCCCCTCCCACCCAGCCTAAATTTCCTTGAAGCTTTTCTTGATGACTTCAGCACACAACAATCTCTTCTTTCCTATTAGCATTGTCTAGATGATCAATTAAAAAATCCTCATGATGGAATCTTAAAAATAAAGTAAAAAATTATATATATATATATATATATATATACATACACACACACATATACATATCTTTCTGAGGCAATTGGGGTTAAGTGACTTGCCCAGGGTCACACAACTAGGAAGTGCTAAGTGTCTGAAGTCGGATTTAAACTCAGGTCCTTCTGATTCCAGGGTTGGTGCCCTAGCCACTGTGCCACCTAGCTATGCCCCAAAGTTTGCATTTTTTAATCTATTTAATATGTATGTGATTTATCCAATGACATTAGAGACTTCCTGAAAGAAGTAAATCTAAATTACTTAAGATTTCAAATAATATCTGCTACATAGTAGGTGTCTTTACCTTTTACCTGGTGAATGTTAAAGGGAAAAACCAAAATAAAAACATTATTGTTTGGCCAAGCTTGATAGACATGTGGTCATTGCCACTTGTTAGTTATCTCATCTTCAAAATGATATTTTTAAGGTCCCCTCCAACTCTAAATCTAAGACTCAATGAATCTATGATCCTAAAAAAATCTTGGGGCATTGTAGTATGTTCTAGTAGGTTTCATTGGTTCCACTAGAAAAGAATTCAGGTTCACCTGAATTACCATCATTTAGTGAATAGGGCATGGTATTTAATAGAAAAAGTTTCAGATTTCAAATTCTAGCTATACAATGAACCTGTATGATCATTGGCAAAACATTTATCTACTCTAGCTCTTTTTCCTCTTTTGTAAAAAGAGCTTTGAACTAGGTGATCTCTAATATTCTTATCATCTCAAAATATATGATCCTATCACCTACCTCTACTCCAAAAGGAAGAATGGGAGTAAAATTCTAAGGAGGGACATAGTAGGCACTTAATAAAAATCTTTTGATTGATTTCAAATAATGTAAACCAATACATACAATCAGATTTTGTATAAAGACTAAAATTCCACTTATGTGGGTTTGTGGCTATTGCTATTTGAAAAAGGAAGCATTCTGGGGGGAAGGAGATTATGCAAAAAATGTGATTTTTCCTTCTGAAAATGGGATGAACAGAAATGTCCCTTCCAAAATGAAACAATAAGAAGATAAACAGGATATGTATTTTAAGAATTCCATTTGGTAATTTTTTTTACCAACAACATGCTAATAAACCTTAGATGAAAATTATGTAAAATGAAAATAAACAAAAAGCAACAATATAAAACTATTACTATGTCTTTTTAATTGACAATGTAAGGATTGCAATTCTCAGTGGAAAATCATCTGAAAGCTCAGTCTGTATATTAGAAATTTTAAACAAAGTCACCCACTAGAGATTCTATAAACTGTATTGTCTGTAATCTTTTCACTAAACTGCTTGTTTTAAACAAATAGATGCTATTCTAAGGTGAATTAATTAGTTACTATATTTGTTTTTTTTCCTTTGATGTACAACTGCAATCAAGTCATGCATGAAGTTTATTAAAGCTTGCTAATTTTTTCTCAGCAGCTCCTGGAGCTCTATATTCTACTCATCTCCTCTGCTATAAATATCTAGCTCAACTTCAGAATTTCAAGCTACTGAAAAAGATAAAAAGCATTTCAATTTCTTCAAAAATGGACATATATACTGCAAATGGTTGAATTGCCAAATTAATCAAGTCAGAAAGGCAGAGATAACGGTCCTATTTAAAAGAGAGACAGTGGTTCTAATTTGGAAAATTACTCAAACTATATAACTTTGCAAAACTGTATGGAATTATATTCAAATCTGATGAAACATCTATCATTGCGAGTCTAAATGTTACCTTACTTGCCTTCTTCCTTAGTCCCCAAATCCTGTTTTCTTTAAGCTTTAAAGAAGTCTTAGAAGCTCATTTGAAGCCCAGATTTTTGCTAGGAAAATTATAGGAAAGCTTTGGTGCAGTGAAGAAAATTTGGAAGTTCTGATTTAACCATGCTGGCAGAATTGAATTCCAGTATAACAAATGTCTGAAACACAAAATAAATGCTTCTTTCTTCTCCCCCCAATTTGGGTACAATGTGGTTCAGTAGAAAGAGTAGAATGATTTGGAGGGTAGAGACAAATTCAAATCCTGAAGCTGGGTACTTTTTAACCTGTTTGACCTTGGCACATAGCTTATACTTCTTGAGTTCCTAATTTTTTATCTTTAAAATGAGAAGATAGGATTAGATGACCTTGAAAGAACTATGATCATTTATTCTCTTTGCCTCTTGTATTATCCAAACCGTATTTCTGTAAGTTTTATTTCTTATATTTTTCTCTAGTCATAATTAGTCTTATTTGGGGTGGTGGGAGATAGGGATTAGGATTTTTTTAATTGGTTCCTTTTTTGCTTTCTTAATACTTTTACATTATACTCCTATTAAAGACCTATATGTATATTTTAAGATACACTGACAAGTTATCCAAAGATTTATATAAAAACAAAAAATGAAACTCTCTTCAAGTACTAAAATTTAATCAGACATTTCTAGTTTTCATTATTATTTATTAACTCATATACACATTGTAAAATGCTATGTAAATATCAATTGGCACTACTACTACAATTATTATCTTACAGAGAAAGGCTGCCTTATATCATTCTTCAGAGGTTAATGCTCCAAGCATTTCTTTTTATTCTAAACATTGTTGGTGGCTGCTTCAAAGTCATCACGTATCCATTAGAATCCCCAAGGATATTATTTGTGAAGAGGACAGGGGGAAAAATCTTTCTTGTTACAAATTGTCAGAATTTAGAATTCCAGTGTTTTGCCTTGAACTTGCCAATTAATTAGTGAAAATAAAGAATATCTGAATTACCATAGAATACCTCTGGGCTATCTCAGTTCATATTGCAACAAAATAGACACTTCTTAAGAACTTGAGCTTAAATATGCCTTAAACATCTGCTGACTGTGTGATCATCAGCAAATCACCTCTGTTTTCTTAGCTGTAAAATGGGGGTAATAATAGCATCTATCATGTGGAATTGATGTAAGGATTAAATGAGGTAATTGTTTTACAAATCTTAAAAGTTCTATCTAAATGCTAGTTGCCTGGTAATGATGATGAATAATAATAGCAGAATACCTCTTAGCTATCACAGCCTCTATTATAATTTGGACACACTTCTCACAAACTTGAGGTCAAATTTGCCTTTCATATTTACTAGCTGTTTTACCCTGATCACGTTACTTAATTTCTAGTTACTTAACTTGTAGAGGACAGAGCCAAGATGGTAAAGAGAAACAAGGAAGTTGTCTGAGCTCTCCCCAATTTCCCTCAGAAACTATATGAAATCAATCTTCTAAAAGAATTCTGGAGCAACAGAAAGGATTAAGGTCAGTACAGGCAGTATCTGAGCAAACCAGCAGAAGGCTGTTAGCCATAGCACAGATTAGGAACCTAACTCTACAATATTGGCTCATTAAACCAGTAGTACAGCATATATAAGATTTCCAGCCCCAGAAGCAGGCAAATTGTCAGCCCCAGAAACCAGAGCAAAAAAGATGTGATTGGGCTGAGCCACCCTAGTGCAATGGGCAAGCTACAGTAACTGAAGATCCCAGCAGAGAAGCCAGTGACTAATCCCTGGTCCTCAGTGCAAGAAGCATGGAACAGTGACACCTACACACCAGAAGCAGCAATCAATTTTTTAATAAGCAAAAAACAAAAAGAGCCCTAACCACACAAATCTACTATGGCAACAAGGAAGGTCCAAACACAAACTACAAGGGAAAAATAATGTCAAAATGCCTATATGTGAAGCCTCAAAGAAGAATATGGTTTGGTCTGAATTGCAAAAAATCTTCTTGGAAGAGTTCAAAAACAAAATAGAGAGAACAAAAATTGGGAAAAGAAATAAGAAGTACACACACAAAAAAGAGTCAACAACTTGGAAAAGAAAGCACAAAAATTGACTGAAGAAAACAACCTCTTTAAAAAAGAATTTCAGCCAAATGGGAAAAAATCCATTGGAAAAAACCTAGTTTTAAAGTAGAATTGGCCAAATGGACAAGAAAATACAAAAGTTACTGAAGAAAATAATTGCTCAAATATTAGAATTGGGAAAGTGCAAGGTAATGATTCTATGAGACATCAAGAATCAGTCAAATAAAGTCAAAAGAATTAAAAAAATGCAAGAAAATATATAAAATACTTCAATGTAAAACAACAGATCTAGAAAGTAGATGCAGGAGAGATTTTAAAATGCCTGCATCATCTGAAAGTCACAATCAAAAAACAAATCTGGATGACATCTTTCAAGAAATTATCAAGGAAAACTGCTCTGATATCCTAAAACAAGAAGGTAAAATAGTCATTGAAAGAATCCATCAATCACTTGACAGAGATCTCAAAGTGAAAACTCCAAGAAGTATTGTCACAAAATTCCAGAACTATCAGGTCAAAAAAAAAATTAGTTCAAGCAACCAGAAAGAAACAATTCAAATATCAAGGAGCCAGTCAATATTATGCAAGACTTAGCAGGTTCTACATTAAAAGGTCAGAGGGGTTAAAATATGATCTTCTAAAAGGCCAAGGAACTAGATTACAATGAAGAACCAACTATCCAGAAAATCTAAGCCTAATCTTCCAGAGTTAAAAATAGACATTCAATAAAATAGAGTTCTTTCAAACTTTCCTGATGAAAATAAAAACACAGGTGAACAGAAAATGTAGTTTTCAAATACAAGGTTCAAGAATAGCATAAAAAGGTAAACAGAAAAGAAAAAAATCCATGGTTTTCAAAGGGTAAAACTGCTTATATCCATACATGGGAAGATGCTTGTTACTTTTAAGAACAGTACCTTTATTAAGGTAGCTAGAAATAGAGTGCAGATATAAGCTGATTTTGATATAATGATTTTAAATTTTCTTAAGGGGTGAAAAAAAGATTTTACTAAGAAAAGGAAAAAAAGGAGCCAGAACACAGTAAATTATATTGCATAAAGAGGCAGAAAATTTCTATTACATTAGAAATAAAGAAAGGAGAACTGAGCATTATTTTAACCTCACTCCCATTGGATTTGGTTCAAAGAGGGAATAGCATACATGTTCAAGTGAGTAAAGAAATTTATCTTATTCTATATAGAAGTAGGAGAAAAGGGGAGCAAGAAAAGGGGTTGATAAAAAGGAGAGAAGGTTGAGGGAGATGGTGGTCAGAAGCAAAACACTGGGGGGGACATGGTGAAAGGAGAAAAAAAAAGCATAAATAGGGGAAAAATAGAATGGAGGGAAATACAGTTAGTAATCATAATTGTGAATGTAAATGAGGATGAACTATCCCATGAAACTGAAGCAGATAGAGTGAATTAAAAAACAAAATTCTACAATATGACAATATGTTTACTAGAAACACATTTTAAGCACAGAGACAGACAAAGGTAAAAGGCTGGAGCTGAATTTATTATACTTCATCCACAGGTTAAAAAAAAACAGGGATAGAAATCCTGATTTCATACAAAGCAAAAGCCAAAAAAAAAATCTAATTGAAAGAGACAAAGAAGGAAACTTCATCTTACTAAAAGGTACCAAAACAAAAAAAGAAATATTAATGCTAAATGTGTGTGTCTGTATGTGTGTATGTGTAAAATACATACCAACAGATATTTGGCATGTATATAACATTTAGTATATGAAGTTAAAGAGGTAAATAGAATTTTAGAAAAATTAGATATGATAGACTTCTGAAGAAAATTTAATGGAGATAAAAAAGAATATATGTTTTTCTCAGTGATACATGACATCTACACAAAAATTGATCAGATATTAAGGCATAAAAATCATACAATCAACTGCAAAAACATCAGAATTTTTAAATGCATCCTTTTCAGATCACAATGTAATAAAAATACACACAATATATTAGAAATTAAATAATAGAGACCTAAAAATGAATGGGTCAAAGAACAAATCATGGAAATAATCAATAATTTCACCAAAAAGAATGAGAATAATGAAACAACATACCAGAATTTGTGGTATATAGACAAAGAAATTCTTAAGAAAATTTTTGTATCTTTAAATGATTACATGAATAAAATGGAGAAAAAGCAGATCAATGAGTCAAGTATGTAATTTTAAAAGCTGGGGGGGATTAAAAATCCCTAATTAAACATCACATTACAAATTTTGAAAATGAAAGGAGAGATTAAATTCAAAGTAAGAAAACTAATGAGCTAATAAACACAACTAAGAGCTGGTTTTATGAGAAAAGAAAAATAAAATAGATAATTTTTTTTATTTTAAAAAAGGAAGAAAACCAAATTAGCAGTATCAAAAGAGAAAAGAGTGAATTCTTCATTAATGAAGAAGAAGTTAAAGCACTAATTAGGAACTATTTTACAAAGAGATTACAGTGATTTGCCATAAACATAATGCACTATGACTAGTCAAAATTTTTTCCAGGAATACAAGGATAAATCAATATTGGGATAACAACCAGTATTATTGACCATATCAATAACAAAACAAACAGAACTCATATGATTATCTCAACAGGTGCAAAAAAAAGCTTTTGACAAAATACAGCATCCATTCCTATTAAAAATGGGAAAACATTTATACAAGTTAATAGCAAATTAGAAATCAGGTAAAGTATACTACTGGTTGTGAGATCCTGAACAACTCATTTAACTTCTGTTTTCTATCTCTGAAAGGTGGAGCCAATGTGGATGAAAGTATACAGGCTCTTCCTGAGGACTGGTGTCCCTCAGATCTTTGAACTTGTTTTCCAATGATAGCACCCACAAATATTTGAAGTGTAACAAATTTCCACCAGAATATATTTTGGAAGAACTTCAGAAAAGAAGTTTCAATTGAGGGGAGAAGGGGAGGTGGCTGAGTGCAGCCACAGTGCAGGAACCTAAGCTGGTATGGGCCATTTTACTGGGAAATCTACTGGGATTGGGAGGCTCTTAGCCAAAATATAGCAGCCATTGGCTATTCTGTTCTGGTTACAAACCAGTGATCAGTAGATTGTGAGACATCCAACACAAATACAAAAAGCAAATAGCCTCTGAACCCCAGAATAACTTAGGACCTGGCCACAACCACCCAGCAATGGAAGGAAATCAGCAGCACTGGCTCAAGGCAGTACAAAACTGCTGTTGTTTGAAGAAGAACCTTGTGAAAATCTCCACTTTGCCATAAGAGCAGACCTCAACTTTTAAAAAAATGGGCAAAAAACAAGAAAGAACTCTTACTATACACAGCTTTTATGGAGACAAAGAATCAAATCCTGTGGACAGTAAAGGCAAATCATCTCCAGATACACACCCAAAGGGTTTTATGAATTGGTTCCCATCTCACAAAGCTCTCTTGGAAGAATTCGAAAAAGATCTTTTTTTTTTTTAAATTAAAGCTTTTTATTTGTATAACATATGTATGGGTAGTTCCTCAGCATTGATCTTTACAAAGCTTTCCATTACACATTTTACCCCCAATCCTCTCCCCTCCCCTAGATGGCAGGAAGTCCACTACATGTTAGTAATGTTGAAATACTTGACAAGTTGTGCAAGAAAAATCCAATCTACAATAAAAAAAGAAAAAGAAAATCAGAGAAAGGAAATACAATGCAAGCAAACATCAATAGAGAACATGAAAATGTTGTGGTCCACATTTAATATACCTCTCTCTGGGTGTATATGGCTTTCTTCAGTGAACAATTGGAACTGGTTTGAGACAATTTTTTGTTGCAGAGAGCCATGTCCATCAGAATTGATCATCATGTAATATTGTTGTTGCTGGATATATTGATCTCCTGGTTCTGCTCATTTCACTCAGTATCAGTTCATGCAAGTCTCTCCAGGCCTCTCTGAAATCGTCCTGCTGGTGGTTTCTGACAGAGCAATAATATTCCATAACATTCATATACCATAATTTATTCAGCCACTCTCCAATTGATGGGCATCAATTCATTTTCCAATTTCTAACCACTACAAAAAGGGCTGCCACAAACATTCTTGCACATGTGGGTCCCTTTCCCTCCTCTCAGATCTCTTTAGGATATAAGCCCAATAAAAACACTGCTGGGTCAAAAGGTATGCACAGTTTGATAACTTTTTGAGCATAGCTCAAAATTGCTCTCCAGCATAGTTGGATCTGTTCACAGTTCCACCAATAATGTATTAGTGACCCAGTTTTCCCACATCCCCTCCAGCACTCATTGTTATCTTTTCCTGCCATTTTAGCCAATCTGACAGGTATGTAGTGGAACCTCAGAGTTGTCTTAATTTGCATTTCTCTAATCAATAGTGATTTGTAGCAACTTTTCATATGACTAGAGATGGTTTTAATTTCATCATCTGAAAATTGTCTGTTCATATCCTTTAACCACTTATCTATTGGAGAGTGGCTTGAATACTTATAAATATGAGACAATTCTCTATATATTTTAGAAATGAGGCCTTTATCAGAACCATTGAATGTAAAGATGATTTCCCAATTTGATGCTTCCCCCCCTAATCTTGTCTGCATTAGTTTTATTTGTACAGAAACTTTTTAACTTAATATAATCAAATTTATCTATCTGGTGTTCAATTAAGAGTTCCAGATCTTCTTTGGACATAAATTTATTCCATCTCCACATGTCTGAGAGGTAAACTATACTACGTTCCTCTAATTTGCTTATAATATCACTCTTTATATCTAGATCATGAACCCATTTAAATCTGATCTTGGTATGTGGTGTTAAGTGTGGGACAAGTCCTAATTTCTTCCACACTAGTTTCCAATTTTCCCAGCAGTTTTTGCCGAATAGTGAGTACTTACCCCAAAAGCTGGGGTCTTTGGGTTTATCAAACACTAAATTGTTAAACTTATTGCCTAGTTTGTCCTCTGATTCTATTTTATGCCACTGATCGACTGCTCTATTTCTTAGCCAGTACAAAATGGTTTGGATGATCTATGCTTTATAATAGTTTTAGATCTGGTACAGCAAGGCCACCTTCATCTGCCTTTTTTTTCATTAATCCCCTTGAAATCCTTGACCTTTTGTTATTCCAAATG
>JAJPUD010002174.1:158668-240909 GCA_023553655.1 Myrmecobius fasciatus | reverse complement strand
AGAAATGCAAATTAAGACAACTCTGAGATACCACTACACACCTGTCAGATTGGCTAAAATGACAGGAAATGATAATGATAGCTGTTGGAGGGGATGTGGGAAAACTGGGACACTGATACATTGTTGGTGGAACTGTGAACGGATCCAACCATTCTGGAGAGCAATTTGGAACTATGCTCAAAAAGTTATCAAACTATGAATATCATTTGACCCAGCAGTGTTTCTACTGGGCCTATATCCCAAAGAGATTTTAAAGGAGGGAAAGGGACCCACATGTGCAAAAATGTTTGTGGCAGCCCTTTTTGTAGTGGCAAGAAACTGGAAATTGAAAGGATGCCCATCAATTGGAAAATGGATGAATAAATTATGGTATATGAATGTTATGGAATATTATTTTTCTGTAAGAAACGACCAACAGGAGGATTTCAGAGAGGCCTGGAGAGACTTGCATGAACTGATGCTTAGTGAAATCAGCAGAACCAGGAGAACATTATACACAGCAACAAGACTATACGATGATCAATTCTGATGGACATGGTTCTCTTCAACAATGATGTGATTCAAACCAGTTCCTATTGTTCAGCGATGAAGATAGTCATACATGTCCAGAGAGAGGTCTGTGGGAACTGAGTGTGAACCACAACACAGCATTTTAACGCTATGAATATTTCCATGCATTTTGTTTTCCTTCTTAGGTTGTTTTTTCTTCTTCTCTTTCTAGATCTGATGTTTCTTATGCAGTAAGATAACTGTATAGATATGTATACATATATTGTATTTGTCATATAATTTATCCTATTTAGCATGTATTAGATTACCTGTCATCTAGGGGTGGGGGGATGAGGGGAATGAGGGGAAAAGTTGGGAAAAAAAAGTTTTTGCAAAGGTCAATGTAGAAAAATCACTCATATGTTTTGTAAATAAAAAGCTTTATTTAAAAAAATAAAAAAATAGATTTAATGAAATGGAAAAATCATAAACCTCCTTAAAATAAATTTTAAAAAAATAGAAAAAGCATATAATTCCTTACAAAATAGATTTGAAAAAAGGAACCAACTCATTGAAAAACAGAATTTGTGAAATGGAAAAAAAAATCCAAGGAACAAAATACCTTATTTAAAAGTTCAATTGGTCAAATGCAAAAGGAAATAAAAAAGCCAGATGAAGAAAATAATTAACTAAAAATTAGAATTGAAGAAATGGAAGTGAATGATTCAATGAGACATCAAGAATCTGTCAAACAACACCAAAAATATGAAAAAATAGAAGAAAATTTAAAATACCTCATTGGAAAAACAATTGACCTGGAAAAAAATCCAGGAGAGACAATCTAAGAATTATTGGACTACCTGAAAACCATTATGGAAAAAAAAGCCTAAATATTATCTTTCAAGAAATCAAGGAAAACTGCCCTGATGTCCTAGAATTAGAAGGTAAAATAGCCATTGAAAGATTTCATCAATCACCTCCTGAAAGAGACCCCAAAATTGTAAAGGGCCACAAATAGTGGGAAACTCTGGGAGAGATATAAAGACCCTTTTTTCCAGTAAGGAACCCTGCTGATAGTGTCTGGTTTGGCTCCCCTTTCCCCACTAAGGGCTTCTCAGCCTTCCAGAGAAGTCAGGGAGCATGACAACCTGTGTTGAAACAAGGTTATGCTAATGTGGCAAGGAAATATCTGCACACAATAGCAAGCTGTTTATGTGGTCCTACATGTACAGTATCCTATAGTTAGCACATGTGCAATATCCTATAGTTATATAAGTATATTATGTAAATATAGGGTATATAAGGTTGAGGATTTTTTGAATTAATGGACTCCTGTTTGACAGTCCTCATGAGTTCCAACTCATAACTTTACATTCATGATCAGGATTCAGGCTGTTACCAAAATCCTCCTGTAAGCATGTCCAGACACTTGGTGCTCAATGTGGGACTCTTGAGAGCAGGGCACACAACAGTTCAGCTAACATGAACAGTATAAGTTCGGGTGAGGAATCCCTGGAGTACCCAGGAACAGGGTAATTTTAAACAGACAATGGGAAGATTCAGCAAGGACTAATCTAGTCACTTTTGTTTTCCAGCCAAAACGGGGCAAGTGCTAACAAAAGAGCCACCCTCTTGAGGAAAGTATGAAAAATGCTTGGTTAGGTTAATAAAAGAGCAAGATTTATTACTAACTCAGAAGCAGATCACTGAGTTCTTAGATATTATGGACCATGACTCCTTAAGAAGGAGACATTGGAGCCTGAGAAGTGGAAGGTAGTGGGAGAACAACTAACTGAACACTACTATACTATGGGTCCTGGCTCAATCCCCCACTACCCATTCCTCATGTATAATGTAATAAAATTGGCTTTAAGAGGTCCCACATATAATAAAAAAGAGGACTTTAAGTGTAGGGTGCCAAACAAAAGAGGATGAAGAAAATAAACAAAAAGAAGGTGCTGACAACTCTAAAGTGTGCAGCATGTTAAATAAAGATAAAGATGACGCTGGGAGGTTTGAGGGGGATGGCACTCTTCTGTTTCTCATCCCACCTTCACTTCCCCCTGCACTTGTACTCATGGTGTATCCCCTACTTCCTGACTCACTACTTTTTCATCCTCCTCCCTCAACTCCATCTTTGGGAATGGGCGACAGAAGAATGGGAGGAGCAGTGGTGCTTTCGGCACCACCAGCACAGCCATCTTGTCCCAATTACAGGAAGAACTGATTAAAGCAAAGGAGGAGGGATGGTATTCATTTGTATTGAGAATGGAAGCATACCCTGTAATTGAAGAACTAGACCCCAGTGGGACTCCAGGTTAAATCAGGAGAAGACACACTCCTTTTAATCTGGAAGATATCAAAGATCTAAAAAAAAAGGTTTGCATCTTCTATGGGAATACATCATCTAATGTTAGAATGTTGTTAGAGAATTTGGCTTATGAAATCCTAACCCCTAATGATTGGAAATACATAGCAAAACCAGCACAACCAGACCAAAGCCTTATTCTTTATCCAGTGCTTGTGACTAGAATCTTGATAAAGGCCATTAAATGAGTAATACAATTATCTGGGCTAGGACCTAGTAAGATTTGTTAATAATTCAGAAGCAATAAATTATACCAATGCTTGTGAAACCATGCCAGAGTGGCAAATTTTATTGGCTCTAAATTTCACACATGGGTCTCCCTTAAGGATGGCCCCAGCTATTACATAATTTTCCATGGGTTTTTGAAGAAAAGGTTTCTAAGATCCATCTTAAAGGATTAACCATCTATACAGATGTGTCCAAACATAACATTTGTGATGTATATTCTCTTGACTTAGCTATAAAAAGAATAGTCATAACTTCTTTTCAGTCCACTCTGTAAAATGAGTTGTATGCAATTATGCTAGCTCTTATTTATTACCCAGGAGATGTAAATATATGATTTGGCTTATTCAGTAGGTGTGGTACAAAGAATTGCCACAAACCAAATAAAACTTGTAGTCTCTAACATATTTCAGTTTTAAGGAACTTCAGGAGCATGTGTGAAACCACCCAGGTAAGTATGACCTCTTGCATGTCCTTTCTTCTATTGGTCTTCCAGGACCTATTTTTTATGGAAACTCAAAGGCAGATCACCTTCCCACTATATTAGCCAAAACTCCCCTATTTCAGACCCCCAAGAATCTTATTCTGAATATCATAAGGCTGCATGAGCTTTACGTCTGAAGTTTGAGATAACAAAAGAGGAAGCTAGAAGTAAAATAAAAGTCTATATGACTTGCCACCCTTTCCACTCCCCTATGCTCCCTCCAGGGAAGAATCCTCATGGTTTGAGGCCCAATGAAATTTGGCAGATGGATGTGATCCATAATAAATCTTTTGACCATCTGTCTTTTATCCATCCATGTTTCTGTGGACACATTCTCAAGATTTACTTTTGCAGTACCAATGGGAAAAGAGACATCCTAGGTGGTCACTGAATTCTTTTTCAATGGCCTTTGCAGTTATGGATGTGCCACAAGCAATAAAAACAGATAATGGACCTGCATATACTTCCAAACATTATGCACACTTTTGTGCACTGTATCAGATTTCACACACCACAGGCAATAGTAGAGAGGAGAAAAAGAGATATTAAGATGCTAGTTCAAACACAAAAGAGAGGGGGAATCATGGGTCACCCTAAAGAACTTCTAATCAGCCCTTTATAATATTAATTTTTTGGTTTTTGATGGATACGCACTGGCTCCAGTTGACAGGTTTCATAACCTGCCAGAAAGGCAGTGTCCACTGCAAGCAGCTCTGGTATGTTTAGATAATTGTCAGGTGATGTGGAGAGATCCAAAGACTGGTGAATGGAAGGGACCAGATAGGTTAACCGATTGGGGCAGAGGGTTTGCTTGTGCCTCTTACAGATGGAAAAGGAATCCAATGGGTGCTGACGTGCCGTATCCGCCTTGTCCATCGGAAAGAGACAGAAAAGAGAATTACCCTCAAAATGAAGAAGACCCAGGAAACACTGGGTGGTTTCCTCTCTGACTATGCCTGCCACTGAAAAACCATGGTTTTTAGCCCTATATGTATGATGATTGACAAACGAATATTACAATGACCTAAAAGTAATTGCTAATGAATTACAGACACAATTACTAATTTCATCCAAGAGAATGACAATAATGAGACAACATACCAAACTTTGTGGAACACAGCCAAAGTGGTAATAAGGGGAAATTTTATATCTCTAGAAGCTTATTTGCATAAAATAGAGAAAGAGAAAATCAATGAATTGGGCTTGCAACTAAAAAAGCTAGAGAAACAACAAATTAAAAACTTCCAAATACCAAACTTGAAATTCTAAAAATAAAAGGAGAGATTAATAAAATTGAAAGTAAAAAACTATTGAATTAATAAATAAAACTAAAAGTTGGTTTTACAAAAAAACCAACAAAAAAGATAAACCTCTAGTTAATTTGATTAGAAAAAGGAAAGAGGAAAATTAAATTGTTAGTCTCAAAAATGAAGAGAACTTTCCACCAATGAAGAGGAAATTAGAGCAATAATCAGGAGTTACTTTGCCCAACTTTATGCCAATAAATTTGATAACCTAAGTGAAATGGATGAATATTTTAAAAAATATAGATTGCCCAGATTAACAGAAGAGCAAATAAATTACTTAAATAGTCCCATTTTAGAAAAAGAAATAGAACAAGCTATTAACCAACTCCCTAAGAAAAAATCTCCAGGGCCAGATGGATTTACATGTGAATTCTACCAAACATTTAAAGAACAATTAACTCCAATATTATATAAACTATTTGAAAAAATAGGGAATGAAGGATTCCTACCAAATTCCTTTTTTGACACAGGCATAGTACTGATACCTAAACCAGGTAAAACAAAAACAGAGAAAGAAAATTATAGACCAATCTCCCTAATGAATATTGATGCAAAAATCTTAAATAAAATATTAGCAAAAAGATTACAGAAAATCATCGCCAGAATAATACATCATGACCAAGTACGATTTATACCAGGCATGCAGGGATGGTTCAATATTAGGAAAACTATTAGTATAATTGACTACATCAATAACCAAATTAACAAAAAACATGATAATCTCAATAGATGCAGAAAAAAGCATTTGATAAAATCCAACATCCATTCCTATTAAAAACATTAGAGAGTATAGGAATTAATGGACTTTTCCTTTAAAAAGTCAGCAGCATCTATTTAAAACCTTCAGCTAGCATCATATGTAATGGTGATAAAACTATTTCAGGGGTGAAAAAAGGTTGCCCACTATCACCATGACTATTTAATATTGTATTAGAAATGCTAGCTTTGGCAATAAGACAAGAAAAAGAGATTAAAGGAATTAGAGTAGGTCATGAGGAAACCAAATTATCACTCTTTGCAGATGATATGATGGTCTACTTAGAGAACCCTAGAGAATCAACTAAAAAACTATTAGAATTAATCCACAACTTTAGCAAAGTTGCAGGATACAGAATAAATCCACATAAATCATCAGCATTTTTATACATCATCAACAAAATGCAACAGCAAGAGATACAAAGAGAAATTCCATTTAAAATAACTTTCAATAGTATAAAATATTTGGGAATATATCTGCCAAGAGAAAGTCAGGATATATATGAGCAAAACTACAAAACACTCTCCACACAAATAAAGTCAGGTCTAAACAATTGGAAAAATATCAAGTGCTCTTGAATAGGTCAAGCGAATATAATAAAGATGGCAATACTACCTAAACTATTCTATTTATTTAGTGCTATGCCAATCAAACTCCCAAGAAATTATTTAACTGATCTAGAAAAAATAACAAAATTCATCTGGAAAAACAAAAGGTCAAGAATTTCAAGGGAATTAATGAAAAAAAAAAGCAAATGAGGGTGGCCTAACTGTACCAGATCTAAAACTATATTATAAAGCAGTGGTCATCAAAACCATTTGGTACTGGATAAGAAATAGAGTAGTGGATCAGTGGAATAGGTTAGGTTCACAGGACAAAATACTCAATGACAATAGTAATCTAGTGTTTGATAAACCCAAAGACCCCAGTTTTGGGGATAAAAACTCACTAATTAACAAAAACTGCTGGGATAATTGGAAACTAGTGTGGAAGAAATTAGGCATTGACCCACACCTAACACCATATACCAAGATAAGGTCAAAATGGATTCATGATCTAGGTATAAAGAATGATATTATAAACAAATTAGAACAATGTAGGATGGTTTACCTCTCAGACCTGTGGAGGGGAAGGAATTTGTGACCAAAGAAGAACTAGAGGTTCTCATTAATCACAAAATAGATAAGTTTGACTATATCAAGTTAAAAAGTTTTTGTACAAACAAAATTAATGCAGACAGGATTAGAAGGGAAGGAATAAACTGGGAAAATATTTTTACATTCAAAGGTTCTGATAAAGGCCTCGTTTCTAAAATATATAGAGAATTGACTCAAATATATAAAAATTCAAACTATTCTCCAATTGATAAATGGTCAAAAGATATGAACAATTTTCAGATGAAGAAATTGAACTATTTCTAGTCACATGAAAAGGTGCTCCAAATCACTATTGATCAGAGAAATGCAAATTAAGACAACTCTGAGATACCACTACACAACTGTCAGATTGGCTAAGATGACAGGAAAAGATAATGACGAATGTTGGAGGGGATGTGGGAAAACTGGGACACTGATATATTGTTGGTGGAACTGTGAATGGATCCAACCATTCTGGAGAGCAATCTGGAACTATGCTCAAAAAGTTATCAAACTGTGCATACTATTTGACCCAGCAGTGTTTCTAATGGGCCTATATCCCAAAGAGATCTTAAAGGAGGGAAAGGGACCCACATGTGCAAAAATGTTTGTGGCAGCCCTTTTTATAGTGGCAAGAAACTGGAAACTGAAAGGATGCCCATCAATTGGAGAATGGCTGAATAAATTATGGTATATGAATGTCATGGAATATTACTGTTCGGTAAGAAATGGCCAGCAGGATGATTTCAGAGAGGCCTGGAGAGACTTGCATGAACTGATGCTTAGTGAAATCAGCAGAGCCAGGAGAACATTATACATAGCAACAAGACTATATAATGATCAATTCTGATGGACATGGTTCTCTTCAACAATGATGTGATTCAAACCAATTCCTATTGTTCAGCAATGCAGATAGTCATATACATCCAGAGATAGGCCTGAGGGAACTAAGTGTGAACCACAACACAGCATTTTAACCCTCTCTGTGAATTTTCCCTGCATTTTGTTTTCCTTCCTAGGTTGTTTTTTTTTCTCTCTTTTTAGATCTGATGTTTCTTGTGCAGTAAGATAACTGTATAGATATATATACATATATTGGATTTGCCATATAATTTAACACATTTAACATATATTAGATTACCTGTCATCTAGGGATGGGGGTTGGGGGGAAGGAGGGGAAAAGCTTGGAACAAAAAAAAGTTTTTGCAAAGGTCAATGTAGAAAAATCACTCATATGTTTTGTAAATAAAAAGCTTTTAATAAAAAAAATAAAAATAAATAAATAAAAGTAATTGCTAATGAGAATGATGCAGGACTTCAAAATCTGCAGGAATCATTGGATTTTGGCACATGACATGATGTTTAAGAGATTGGCTTTGAACTCTTTTTTGGCTGATGAAGGAGGTGCATGTGTAGTTATGAATTCCTCTTTTTGTATGTATATCAATAACTCACAGCAGGTGTCCACAAATATACACTACCTATATGAAGCAGCTGAATGGATGAGAGACAGAAGACAATAGTTATTTTCTAACACTTCCTTCTGGGACTCAAGAAAGTCTTTTTTAGTATCTTGTTTACTCATATTGCTTGTTATATTACTGCTTTCCTGTGTGATTCCTCCATGCTGAAACTTGTCATCCACCATTTTATGGTATACTAATGTATACCTGTTTCAATTAAAACAAAAGAAAGGGAGAGATGTAGAGGGCCACAAATAGTGGGAAACTCTGGGAGAGATATAAAGACCCTTTTTTCCAGTAAGGAACCCTGCTGACAGTGTCTGGTTTGGCTCCCCTTCCCCCACTAAGGGCATCTCAGTCTTCCTGAGAAGTCAGGGGGCATGACAACCTGTGCTGTACTTGAAGCAGAGTTATGCTAATATGGCAAGGAAACTTTTGCACATAAAATTTATTTTGTGTTTGTTCAGTCCCACATGTGCAGTATCCTATAGTTAGTGTATGAGCAGTATCCTATTGTTAGTGTATGCACAGTATCTTATAATTATATAAGTGTATTAGGTGATTATATAAGTGTATTGGGTAAATAAGGCTGAGGATTTTTTGAATAAACAGACTCCTCTTTGACCATCCTAATGAGTTCTGCCTCATCACCCCCACGCATGATGAGGATTCAGGCTTGATACCAAAATTCTCCCATGAGCAGGTCTGGACACAAAATGAAAACTCCAAGGAACATCATAGCTAAATTTCAGAATTATCAGATGAAGGAGAAAGTATTGCAATCAGCCAGAAAGAAACAATTCAAATATGAAGGACTTGTAATAAGGATTATCCAAGGCCTAGCTTCTACTTTAAAGGATTAAAGTGCCTGAAATCTGATATTCCAAAAGGCAAAGGAACTTGGATTTCAGTCAAGAATCAACTATCCAGCAAAATAAAGCCTTATCTTTCAAGAAAAAAAAATATGGACATTCAATGAAACAGGTGAATTTAATTTATTTCTAATAAAAAGACCAAAGCTGAACAGAAAATTTGATCTTCAGGTGCAGAAATCAAGAAAAGCATAAAAAGGTAAAAAAGGAAAGGAAAAAAATAACTATTTCTTTTAAAAATTAAAAAGTTTACACCCCTGTATGGGAAGATGAGAAGAGAACTGTTTCTGTTTTATGGGTATACTTAGAGAGTGCAGGTAGAATTTTGTTTTATTTTGATGACATAAAAAAGAAACTAGAGCTGGACAGGGGATTGTACTGAAAGAAAAGAAAAATGGAGGTAAATTACATCTCAAGGAGAGGCCAAAAAAGACCTATTACAATTGAGAGGAAGAAGGGGGAATAAGCATTGTGTGAATCTTATTCTCATCAAATATGGCTCAAAGAGAGAATATCAGAAATATTTAGCTTTAGAGAGAAATTTGTTTCATCCTATAGGAAAGTAGGAGAGGAAAGGGAAAAGAAAAGTGGGAGGCTAATAGAAGAGAGAACAGAAGTAGAAAGGGAAATGAATAAGAAAGAGGGAGGTGCTGTAAAAGAGGAGGGCTGTTTGAGGGAGGTGGTCTTCTGAACTAAAACACTGGGAAGGAGGAAAGGGTGAAAGGAAAGAGCAAAGTACAACTTGGGGGAAAATAAGATAGCAGGAAATACAAAGTAATTTTAACTGTGAATGTGAAAGGGATGAACTTTCCCATTAAACTGAAGCAGATAGCCAACTGCTACAATATGTTGTTTACAGGAAACACATTTAAAGCAGAATGATACATTCAGAGTAAAGGTAAAAGGCTGGAGTAGAATCTATTATGCTCCAGCTAAAGCAAAAAAAAAAGCAGGGATAGTGATCCTGATCTCTGATCAAGCAAAATCAACAATAGATCTAATTAAAAGAGATAAGGAAGCAAACTACATCCTACTTAAAGGTACCATAAATAGTGAAGTAATATCAATACTAAACATATATGCACTAAGTGGTATAGCATCCAAATTCCTAGAGGAGAAGTTAAGAGAGCTGCAAGAATTAGATAGCAAAACTAAACTAATGGGGGATCTCAACCTTGCTATCTCAGAACTAGATAAATCAAACCACAAAATAAATAAGAAAGAACTTAAAGAGGTACATAGAATTGTAGAAAAGTTATATATGATATTCCTTTGGAGAAAATTGAATAGAGTCAGAAAAGTATATACTTTTTTTCTGGGCAGTACATGGAACCTACACAAAAATTGACCGTTATGGCATAAAAACCTCAAAATCAAATGCAGAAAGGCAGAAATAGTAAATGCATCTTTTTCAGATCATGATGTAATAAAAATTACATGCAATAAAAAGCCAGGAGAAAATAGAGCAAAAATTAATTGGAAATTAAATAATCTAATTCTAAAGAATGAGGGGGTGAAGCAACAAATCATAGACATAATGGATAATTTCATCCAATTATCCAATCCAAATAATGAGACAGCATACCAAAATTTGTGGGATGCAGCTAAAGTACTTCTTAGGGGAAGTTTTATATCTCTCGATGCTTAGTTGCACAAAATAGAGAAAGAGAAAATCATGCAACTAAAAAAGCTAGAAAAAGGAGTTAAAATCCCCAATTAAATATCAGATTTGAAATCCTGAAAATAAAATGGTAGATTAATAAAATTGAAAGTAAGAAAACTTTTGAATTGTTAAACAAAAGTAAGAGTTGGTTTTATGAAAAAAAAACAACAAAATAGATAAACCTTTAGTTAATTTGATTAGAAAAAGGAAAGAAGAAACTAGTATCAAAAATGAAAAGGGAAACTTTCCACCAATGAAAAGGAAATTAGAGCAATAATTAGAAGATTTTTTTGCCCAACTGTATGTCAATAAATTTGATTATCTAAGTGAAATGGATGAATATTTTTAAAAATATAGATTGCCAGATTAACTGAAGAGAAAATAAATTATTTAAATAGTCCCATTTTAGAAAAATAAATAGAACAAGTATTAATCAACTCCCTAATAAAAAATCTCCAGGGCCAGATGGATTTACAGGTGAATTCTACCAGATTTTTAAAGAACAGTTCAATTCAAATATTATGCAAACTATTTGGAAAAATAGAAAAAGAAGGATTTCTACAAATCCCTTTTGTGACATAAATATGGCCATAGACCTACTAGACCCTAAAGCAGGTAGGGTTCAAAACAGAGAAAGAAAATTTTGAAGAAATTTCCCTAATGAATATTGATACAAAAATCTTAAATAAAATATTAGCAAAAAGATGATAGCAAGCTATCCCCAGGATAATACACCATGACCAAGTAGGATTTATACCAAGAATGCAGGGTTGATTCAATATTGGGAAAAAGTATTAGCGAAATTGACTACAACAATAACCAAACTAACAGAAATCATAAGATTATCTCAATAGAATCAGTAAAAGCATTTGACAAAATCCAACACCCATTCCCATTAAAAACAATAGAGATAATAGGAATAAATGGATTTTTCCACAAAATGATCAGTAGCATCTATTTAAAACCATTAGCAAGCAACATGTATAACGGGGATAAACTAGAAGCAGTCCCAATAAGATCAAGGTTTGAAACAAGGTTGCCCTCTATCACAATTACTATTCAATATTGTGCTATAAATGTTAGCTTTGGCAATAAGAGAAGAAAAAACATTAAAGGAATTAGAGTAGGTAATGAGGAAACCCAATTATCACTTTTTGCAGATAATGTGATAGAGAATTGTAAAGAATCAACTAAAAACAATTCACAACTTTAGCAAAGTTGTGGGATATAAAATAAATCTACATAAATTATCAACATTTCTATATGTGTTACCAACAAAGTCCAGCACCAAGAGATACAAAGAGAAATTTAAAATAAGTGTAGATAATGTAAAATATTTGGGACAAGGCAAAGTCAGGAACTATGTGACCACAATTAGCACTTTCCACACAAATAAAGTTAGATCTACTCAACTGGAAAAATTTCAAATGCTCATGAGTAGGATTAGCTATTACAATAAAAATAATAATAATACCTAAATTAATCTACTTATTCAGTGCCATACCAATCAAATTCCCAAGAAATTATTTCACAGAGATAGAAAAAAAAATAACAAAGTTCATCTGGAACAAAAAGCTGAAGAATTTCAAGGGAACAAATGGGAAAAATGCAAATTAATATGGCCTAGCTGTACCAGATCTAAAACTATATTATAAGGCAGTGGTCATCAAAGCCATTTGATCCTGGCTAAGAAATAGAGTAGTTAATCAGTGGAATAGCTTAGGTTCACAAGATACAATAGTCAATGACTATAGTCATTGTCTGATAAACCTTCAGCTTCTGGGATAAGAACTCACAATTTGACAAAAATTGCTGTGAAAATTGGAAATTAGTGTGGCAGAAACTTAGGCATTGACCCACATCTAACACCCTATATCAACATAAGGTAAAAATGGGTTCATGATTTAGACATAAAGAGTGATATTCTAAGCAAATTAGGAGAACAAAATATAATCTTCCTCTCAAATCTGTAAAGAAGGGAGGAATTTGTGGCCAAAGAAGAACTGGAGTACTTTATGGAATGCAAAATTGATAATTTTGATTATTTTAAGTTAAAAAAATTTGTACAAACAAAATCAATTAAGACAAGGTTAGAAGTGAAGCAATAAATTGGGAAAGTTTACATTCAAGAATTCTGATAAAGGCCTTATTTCTAAAATATATAAAGAATTGACTGAAATTTATAAGAATTCAAGCCATTCTCCAATTGACAAATTGTCAAAGGATATTAACAGACAATTTTCAGATGAAGAATTTGAAACCATTTCTAGTCATATGAAAAGGTGTTCTAAATCACTATTGATCAGAGAAATGCAAATTAAGACAACTCTGCGGTACCACCACATACCTCTCAGATTGGCTAAAGATGACAGGAAAAGATAATGATGAAAGTTTGAAGGGATGTGGCAAAACTGGGACACTAATACATTGTTGGTGAATTTGTAAACTGATTCAGCCATTCTGGAGAGCAAATTGCAACTATGCTCAAAGGGCTATCAGATCCAGCAGTGTTTCTACTGGTTTTATATTCCAAAGAGATCTTAAAGGAGGGAAAGGGATCCATATGTACAAAAATATTTGTGGCAGCCCTTTTGTAATGGCAAGAAACTGAAAACTGAGTGGATGTCCATCAGTTGGAGAATAGCTAAATAAGAAATGGTACTTTAATGTTATGGAATATTATTGTTCTATAAGAAATGATCAGCAGGATGATTTCACAGAGGCCTGAAGAGACTTACATGTACCAATGCTAAGTGAAGTAAGGAAAACCAGATCATTGTGCATGTCAACAGCAAGACTATACGATGATCAATTCTGATGAACATGGCTCTTTTCAACAATTCACTCTAGTTCCAATGGTTTTGTGATGAAGAGAACCATTTATAACCAAAGAGAGAATTGTGGGAACTGAATGTGGATCACAACATATATTTTCACATTTTTCTGCTGTTGTTTGCTGGAATTTTGTTTTCTTTTTCATTTTTTTCCTTTTTGATCTGAAATTTTTGTGCAGCATAATAATTGGGGAAAGGGAGGAAAAAATGGGAACACAAGGTTTTGCGAGAGTGAATGTTGAAAATTATCTATGCAAATGTTTTGAAAATAAAAAGCTTTAATAATGAAAAATACATTAAAAACTATTTTCCTCAACTTGTTCTTATGTAAAATGGGGCCAAAAATAGAACCTACCTCCAAGGGTTGTTGTAAGAATCAAATGAGATAGTATTTGAAGAGAAAAAGTTCCCAAAGCCTTTTTAGTGCAGCAACCTGAGGATAAAGACACAAAAGAAACTGTTTTTTTCTTTACATATTGTCTTCTTCCCACAGTCTCCCTCAGTAATCAGAAAAGAAGTTGAAATGGTACAACTTCTGTCTTGAAGTTACAAGTTATGTGAATTTAGGATCTCTCTTTTCTCCCACTCTTATAATTCGTTAATCAGTCTTTCTCCCACTCTTATAATTCGTTAATCAGTCTTTATACAATTGGCCCTTTGAGTCAAAGATTACATCAATAAAATGAAATATAATACTGATAAATATAAAGTGTTTGGTGGTTCAAAATGACTGCAAACTCAGTGAGTTAACAAATGAAAACAAAAACCCAAAACTATGGTAGGCTGTATAGAGAAACATAGTATTATAGGATTATCGATATAGAGCTGAAAGGGATCTTAAAAAACTCTGAAGTCCCCTTCAAATCTGAAATTCTGTGATTCACATTGATTCATCTAGAAAAGAAGCTAAGTGATAATGGTAGACAAAACAATAGGTCAGGACTCAAGAAGTTGACATTTGGTCTCTGATTTTTACTACCTATGTGATCCTGGACAAGTCACTTAATTTCTGTCTGGCTCAATTTACTCAATTATAAGATTGGGGATTATTATAGGCATTACCTCACAGAGTTGTTGCAAACTAAATGAGAAAATATTTATGAAGTGCTTAACATAGTGCCATAGTTCAGACATCTAATAAAAATCCTTCCTCTCAATCTGGTGGTAATAGTACATTAGAGATTTTGAGCAACAATAATAATAGCCAATTCTCATATAACTCTTTAAGGTTAACAAAAATGCTTTTCAAGTGTCATAATATTTTTTCATACTGCTGATCGTTTCTTATAGAACAAAAATATTCCATAACATTTATATACTATAACTTATTCAGCCATTCTCCAACACTTGGGCATTCATTCAGTTTCCAGTTTCTTGCCACTAAAAAAGGGCTGCTACAAACATTTTTGAACATATGGGTCCTTTTCCCTTTTTTTATCTCTTTGGGATACTGGCCCAGTAGAGAAAAGTCATAGTAGTTGATCTTTATAACAGCTTTGTGGGGTAAATATTATTCACATTTAGTAGATGAGCTAACTGAATCTGAGAAAGGTTTGACTGATTCATCTAGTTATTATGAGTCACATAGTTAGGAATGAATAGCCCGAGAAAACATTTAAACTCAGATCTTTATGACTTGGTAATCAATAGTCCATATACAATGTCAACTAGATCTAAAACTAATGGATGATCCCTTAATATATACACCTTCCCCCATACACTTTGACTTTAGCAGAACCTGAACCAAGCAAATACAAAGAAGTATTTAGTAGACAGCATTTAGACTTATGAAACTGAATGGTATAATCAAATTAATATTTTTTAAAAATTAAAATTAAAAAAAACCTGGTCCCCATGCCATGTGAGAGAGTGATCTGGGGCAGGGAAAAAGTTTTGAAGGCTGCTATTATTCGGTCTGCTTTCTATTTGTCAAATGGAATTCTTCCTTCTAATGTTCCTTTAGAGTTGATGGAAATTTGGGGCCATGTCAGAGGGCAAAACTCTGCCTTAAGGGAGACTAAGCAAGACACCATGACCATTTGATCACCCTTAATAGTGTAGGACAGGTTGAAAGAGTATTATTATTGAATAGCTTGCTCCCTAGACTCTCCTATAACTAGTGAGGCACCTTGAGGTTATTCTACAAATGAGGTTTTAATGAAGAATTGAGTATGAGTTGACTCATCCATGATTATGCTTTCATTTCCCTTCACTACTCTATTTGCTGAATGTTATTTGATTTCAAAATTTGTCATGCAATTAAAAAATTAATTCTACTATTCACAAAACATTTAGGAAGACTGCAGAAACCTCTGGGAACATCTGTGATTTCTTCTATCACCTAGTTGGAAGGTTCAATGTTTTAATAAAGTCCAGAATTTGTTTTAATGCAAATGCCAGTTTGATCACAAACAAATGCAAAATTTAATAAATCTAAGCAATAGTTAACTTGAGAAAACAAATAAATGGGCTCAAATTTCCTCATTTTAAAGAAAATTAATCAAGCTTACTTAAATCACTTCAAAATTAAGGTGTTTAATTTATGATTGGAAAATTAAATGATGCCAATATGATAAAATGAAAATGCTTGGAAAATTACATATTATATATAAAGGATTTATTCAGGAATGAAGAGAAAGAGCAAAATTAGCTACCCATGGTATCTTGATAATAAAATAGCAAACTACAGCATACCAACTATGAAAATAAAAAGCATTTAAAAATATGGGGACAAACTAAAAACTTATAATTGCCATAAAAACCTACATTATTTCTGGAGTATGGATGATTTGCTGAATAAAAGATTTAAAGACAAGAAGTAGTCTCATGCACATTTAAAGATGTTTTAGCGTGATAAAGGTCCTTTATTCTCACAGGGAGTGAGGAAATTCTCAGATTTGACACAGCAGGTTGAGAGTGGGTTCCTCAGAAGTGTACTTTCTCATCTCTGAAATGCTTTTACACATTACATTTTATGAGTGGAACTAGGAGCCTCTGGGGGCAGATAGATTTTGATTTATATATTTTGTAATGTACTGTATATGGAAATGGCACCAAAAATAACCAACTCCTGATTTTTGTCCAACAACCCTGATATCCTTCCATTGGATCAAATTAATAATGCCATAGAACTTATTGATAAGAGTTCCATTACTTAGAAGAGATGTCACAAGTACTGATGTCAGAAAAAAATAAATAATTATGTTATGTGGCTCTGACAGAGCACTTGAAGCAAATGTCAAAAGTGAACATCAAAGTGAAATCAGTAATTAGGTGACTGAAAAAGTTCCATATGCAGTCTATGAAATTGGGAATTAAGAAAGCAAAGCTTGTGGACATTTGCCATAACACCATGAAATTTGTATCCTGATTATTATAAAAGGCTTGACCAATAGAACATAGACAATTACCATGAATTATATGAATATTTCATAAAGTACTTTTTCACCTGAAAAGACATGTAAATTGTTAAGCAATAAGAATTATATAGGTGAGATTAAATTAATTTTATGATGTAGGGAGGAAAAAAGAAACTGATTTCAGGGCCCTAAAAAGACAATTTGCCAAAAAGGAAGGCTACTACTGTTCCCTCCTCTCTTCAACTATCCCCAAAGGGCAAATTTATGTGTGTGTGTGTATGCAAATATGAATGTTACTTCCTTTGGGATAGTTCAAACATGTAATATAAATCAAGGCTTAAATCCAAAAGTTTTGAGGTCATTATTGGCTCCCTATGAAACCATCTGTGTTTTCATACAGAGGCAACAGAATAAAATGGATAGAATATTGGATTTAGAGTAGGGAGATCTGGATTCAAATCCTGCATCTAGTGATTACTAACTTTGTGACTAGGGGCAGATTCCTTTAACATCCTGAACCTTAGTTTTCTCATCTGTAAAATGGATATTTATAATACTTGCCTCATAGGCATAGAGTTATTGTGAGGGTCAGAAAAGCAAAAGTGTATTCTGACTTCTCCTTTTATAACATTTTCTTTGTCATTTTGGTATTGTTATCTCATTCCTATATTACAATAGCTGAAATTGAATTTTTAGGAATGAAATTTTGATCTGTAATTATTTGGTCCATGATCTCCAATTACTAACAATATAGTTGCTAATGAATGAATACCTAAATAGTTACTTTCTAATAAAATGTTTTTTTTTCTAAACTTTTTAAAAAATTTAAATGCATGAGTGATGAAGTTGTGTCCGTAAGAAACCATAAAGCAAAAAAAAATACAAAATTGTCTTTGTAGTCCCTTTTGGTTTCTAGAGGACTAATGTTAGAAAAGGTGGCAGTTGGCTTTAAGAATCATACCATTTTTAAAAATGTTTATAAACATTAGAGCAGCTGTTAGCAAACTAAATGTGAGATCCTTGACTGGTGACATATGACTGAATTAACTGAAGCATATAAATCTTGATATTTTCACTATAAATGAAACCAGAAGATGAAAAGTAGAGGTAGTCAATTGGAAAGATGGCTCACAGGTTCTCCTTCAAGAAACAAATAAAGGAATTCATTTTATCATGCATCCAAAAGCAACAAGAAATAATATTTCATATACTTGGTCTTCTCATATTGCAATCCACACAATGAGCATTTGCAGAAAAGAGCACCATGAATATAATCAGAGCTTCTATGCTGATATCTGTCATAGAAGACGAGTTTAAGAAATTCTGTGAACTTGATAAGACTCTCCAAATTAAATCAACATATGATTTAATACTTGGTAACTCCAATGCAGAAATTGGCATAATGAAATATGGCCAAAAATATTGAAAAGTATGGTTTAGGAAAAAGAAAAAAAACAGAGAGCAAATAATAACAGATAATATGGAAATCTCACATCTATATATCATCAAATATTTCTTCGAGCAGAAGGATAGTATATTCTGAACGTTATGTATACTAAATAACATTACAAAAAAATCAAATTGAGAGAGGAGGGAGGAAAGAGCAAGAAAAGACAGAGAGAAGAGTTTAGTTTCTGTTCTTTTTAGACATTACTTATTTTCCCATAATCAGCAGTCCCCTTTCCTCTATCAAATGCTTCATTCTAATAAAGGGAAAGATTCAAACTAAGATAATTTACATATTAACCTTTTGTGTTCATGTATATTGTGTTTTGTATCCAGAGTTTCCACCTCTCTACCAAGAGAACATTATTTTCTTGTCTGCTCTTCAGGATTGAGATTATTTATTATGATTTTTTCTTTATATTTTAATAGTATGTGGATTGATGATAGAAATGGATGTTATTTCTAAATCTGCTGTCTGTGTACATCCAAAGCATCAACTTATTGGCAAAACCAAAAAATCCACAATAAATTAGAATAGAAAATGAAAATGGGAAATTATAGTGGGCACAACTGAGATAAATCCAATTTGATCTCTTTAAATAAGCTCTTGATATCAATACCTAGAAAATTAATAAAATAACATTGTCGTGGATAATCACCATTTTCTAAGAAACTTAGTAATATAAATTACTTGATATAACAAAGAGAATAAAAGAGAATAGAAAGCTTCTCAGTCAAATGTCCTTGCTAAGAACACAGATTTAGAAGATAAAGTCAACACCAATTAGTTTTTTCAACTTGTCTGTTAAACCTTATGGAGGAGAAGGAAGATAGGAAATTATGAGCACTATCAATTCACAAGACAATGGATAGGGAAAAAATGTTTACATAAAGCTTGACAAGAGAGCTGACTAAGACAAATCATCCTGAGAGCAATTAAGGATGAAATAGAAAACACAAGAAATTGACCAAAAAATGCAAGAAAAATATGTCAAAAATTCTCTAGAAAAATATTTTCCCCATTAATGAATATATGGGTTTTAACACCATGGTACTAGATGTGTTGCCTAAAGGAATAGAAACATTATTTAAAAGGACAAAAATGAAAAGAATAACTGAACCACACCAAGCATACACAGGATACTTTCAAGTACACAATATAATTCTAAAGCCATTGAGGGATAGACAAAGAAGTAGATCTAGAATAGAATATAAGATGAGCAGACTCTATTGACTTTGGGAAATTATGCATTGTTTTTTGTGACCCTTGCTATCTTCCTAGAAAAAAGTCTACCTTTTAAGAAACATTCTTACAGGTAATTTTAACTAGATAGCTATGAACCAGTAAATACAAAACTCTCTTATGAATTAAATTTGCGGCTCACTTAAAGGTATATAGTAGATATGAATGTTATATTATATCAGCAACAAAAACCCAGAGAAGAAGAAACAATGCTAAGAATATCATTCAGCATAAACCCCCCAAAAAGGAATTTAGAATGACCATGAATTGAGAGCAAAAGATAAGTGGGAGCTAGTCCAAGAAACTCACTGAAATTCACTTAATATCAAGAAAGAAAGAGTAAGGATCAGTTCATTGGGTAAACTCTCTGTGGAGCATTTATAGGAGGAAATGGGTAGGTTACATTTTATACCACTGGAGGAAATGCTCACATTGATGATATTCCAGATATATTGAAGTAGCAAAGCATTATTCTATTAATCCAAATGGTGTTCTCAAATCCTAACTGATTATAAAGAAGTTACTTTTTCAGTTGTTCTCAATAGGAGCTACTATTATATATTAAATGCATTTTAAATCAAAGTCTATTCCAAGCCATGAGCACCTATCTCCAGGAGAAAATATACATATACATATGTGTATATGTACATATACATACTCCCACAAGCACATAAATTATACTTGTATTTATGTACTTTTGCCCTAGATATAGGATAGATGAACAAATGCGTATATGTATCTGTGTAATGTTACTATATATCATACATTATATATTCCTAGATATAGATATAATGAAAGATAAATTAGAGAGGTTCAATATAAAAATAATGTAACAAAGTAGATCTATAAGCTACGGAAAATAGTTAAATAAAGCTTAGGAGCTGATAAACTTGAAAGAAAAATCATTTTCATCAGCTATATTATTTTTATTAGACCATACAAACATGAAATATTCTGCTATAAAAGCATATCAAGATTTAAATATTACCTCAGGTCTTACCAGTAAATCTCAACTTCTAAAAACAAACAAAAAGTCAAATTAACATAATAAAGCAGGTACAAATAAAGTCCAAAAAACAGATAAAACCATTTGTGTTGTTTTTTTTATTAGAGCCAATCAAATGTGCTGGGCAATTGTGGTTTTGATTTTAGATTTTACAAAATGCTCGGGCCTTGCACAGATTTATATTTGTAAATGTTTCCTTACATATATGAAATTTTGGAGAGGAAAACCTCACCATTTTGAGTAGGAATCAAAGAAAAATAGCTCTGAATTTTAAATATATTAAAATCAAAACACTGATGAGGTCATTAGATTAGATAAGTAATGAAGTCTGAAGGACAAAAAAACCTTTAATGTTTCTTTATAACCTAAAATTTCATCTGCTCTGCAGTTGTTTCATTTTAAGATAAAGTCACTATCCATTTTTCTTAGACAGAAATGTGCTAATATACCATCACAAGGTTATAAATCTTGAGTCTTAAAGGGTGTAAAACATTAAGATTTTGCAAAAAAAATTTTCATCAAATCACTAAAATAAAACAATCAAATACAATAAGAATTATTTGATTGGCCAGTCATTCTAACCTTACCTTATATATCACAGACAATATAGGCTAGCCAATCAAAATGCAAAATATTAACAAGGTCATAGTAGTATAACAAAACACACTACTATAATTCACAGATTACAAAAGACATTAAAATTCTGATACCCCATTCATAAGGAAAAGATTGTAATGAGAATAGAAAATGGCACAACATTAATTCATTGTGTGACAAAGAATATAATGAGAATGGGAAATAGTACAAACATAACTCATTCTTGTTACAGCTTTAAGATTGTAATGTCATGGTTCATATCACATACTTAGCAAGAAAGGTATAGTAGTAGAAATGTTGTGGTATTCAACGGATAATCTGAATTTGGGAAGAATTATTATATATGTAATATATTTTAAAGTTTCATTTTTAGCATTAATGATGTTGAAAAGTTAAACAAGGTTATAGAAATTAATTTTTTGTTTAGAAAGTAAAGTATATAAGGAATAAGCAGAGCAGTTGAATGTATTATAAAGACTATTAGATACACATGCAAACACAAAAAAAATAATTAAGTGATGTTGGTTGGCCAGATTTTATACTTTCAGATATCAATGCTGCATAAAAACACATTAGTAAAGGACTATTTCAAGGATCAGAAAAATATCACTGAAAATCCTCTCTGCAATAATGTGTGCAATACTAGCATCATACTTGGGCTAATCATAGCAGACTGATACAGTTTTTGAGCAAAAACCATTTATAGATTCATTGACATGATTTCCCCAACAATTACAATTATGGCAGATAAGTTTTCTAGTTTTGTTTTGTTTTGTTTTTAATGGAGAAAAATTTGGGCTTCTTTGAAACAAGTCAGATCCAAAACTTCCAATAATATGACAGTGGCAAAACCCCAAAGCAGAATAAATTGCCTACTTTCATAGAATCCCTTTCTCTCCTTTCAAGCAGCAGTTGAAACAACTTTCTGCATAAAGCCTTTAAATTTCCCAAATTACTAATGCTCTCCCTTCCTAACTACATTTAGTTTACTTCTTTGTAAATGTCTGTATTTACTGTCTTTATATTTATGTATACACAGATGTGTCATGCCTATCTATTTATATATGTATAAATATTCATATTACTATTTTATATGGTTTGGATGTACTTGAATATAAACTCCTTGTGAGAAAGTATTATAATTATATCTCTATCACTTAGCACTATGCCTGGCACTTTAGTAGACACTTAATAAGGTTTGTGAATTGATTGATTGATTTTATAACACAATGATAAGTTGCCAACTTTAGATCAAAAGCATTAAGCAGGTAATAAAATAACAGGTCTCAGACTATATAATGGTTGGAAGGAAATTTCCCTCTCTTTTTATAGATAAGGAAACTGAGATCTACAAATACTAAACGTGAGAAGAGGACCTGAATTCAAATTCCACTTTTGAATCATAATACCTGTGTGACTTTGGACAAGCCAATTAAATTCCCTGAGAATCTGTTTATTTATGTATATATAACATTACCTTCTGATCCTGGTTTTGTGAGAACAAAATCGCTGTTTTTGTTATTGGTAATTTTAGCTCTACAAACTGCAACAAGCTCTGAACGGAGAGTTATTTCTAAGAATATCTTTACATATAGTATAAAAAATGTCAATCACATGTTTTGTCTTGTTTCACTATTTAACATTTTGTATATATGTCTACGAGACAATGTTGTATAATAAATAGAAGGCTGACTTCTGATTATCAGAAATATTGTTTCATCACCTGATATTATATGACCCTGGAAATGTCATTTGACTTCTCACTGTATCAGACAACTCTCTAAAAATACAAATTTCAAAGCAATTGCCAAAAGTGGTACAGTGAGTTTCTTCATTGGACAATGAAGTACATCACAAAATTTGTCTATTAAAAGGTATATTATGGTGCCTCAACTAAGATTGGAAGCTTCTCAAGGACAGAGACTTTCCATGTTCATAGAATCATATGATGTTTGAGTTGGAGGGATGTCAGAATTTATCAAGAACAATGGCATCAAACTCAAATAGAAATGAGGACCATCAATCCATACATAAGGGGCCCTAAAAGGTGCATATTAACTTAGTTTTAAAATGTAATATTATCTATGTTGCATTTTTATTTACTTCATTAACTATTTCCCAATTATATTTTAAACTAGTTGAGACCACACAAGAATGGGCTTTGTGTTTAACACATTTAATCTAATCTCTTCAATAACATTCTGTTAACTCAATGTCCACTTGAATATTTCCTGGAGAGAGTCAATGCATTAACTCCCAATATAGCCTATCCCAATTGTTGCATGGCTCCAGTTGTTGGAAAGCTATAATTATTTCAAATATAATTATTATTTGCAAATTCTACCAACTCTCTCAATTGTTCCCTCTGGAGACAAGCAAAACCAGTCTAATCCCAGTGCTTTCACACATCAGTCATTCAAATAATGATAATTGGCATGTCCCCAATATCTTCTTTTTTTGAAACTATACATTTTAAGCGTTTCAATTGCTTTTTACATGACATGATCTCAAGTGCTATCATCTTGGCTTGACTCCCTCCCCCCTCTGCTGAATGTAAATTCTTTTTCTTAAAAAATGAAACCCGGGGGGTAGGGGGTCAGATAATTGGTTTAATGGATAAGAGCACCAGCCTGAAGTCAGAAGGACCTGAATTCAAATCTGGGCTTAGACACTTAACACTTCCTGGCTGTGTGACCCTGGGCAAGTCACTTAACCCCAATTACCTCAGCAAAAAAAAAAAAATGGCACCCAGACTGAATATCATACTCCAGATTTGGTTTGAGCAGTGCAAAGGACACAACTCTCCACTCCTTTGTTCTAGGACCCATGTTTTGGAAAGCCTGCTTACTACAATCTAACATAACAGAGTCAATGGATGAGGTAGCCAAAGAATGAAAACTCTACTCTCATTTTCTCTTCTGTTTTACTTGTCTCTTCCTACCTTTTCTCATACTGGCAGGTTAGGATTCCCAGAAGATTATTGCAGGGAATATTGGTGCATGATATTTTGTTTGCAGATGATTGTGGACTCAATGCGGCCTCCAAAGCTGAGATAGAATAAAGTATGGATCAATTCCCTGTTTTTTGTGCTAATTTGGGTCTAATAATTAGCACCAAGACCACATAGGTATTCCATCAATCAGCACCATAGCATCCATATAGGGAACCATCAATTACAGTAAATGTTAAAATTTTGAATGCTGTGGATAAGTTGTCTTACCTTGGCAGTATACGTTCCAGGGATGTCCTCATTGATAATGAGATTGACATACGAATCACCAGAGCAAGCTCAGTGTTTGGGAGTCTCTGAAGGAAAGTGTGGAAAAGGAGAGGAGTTAGAATAACTACAACTAAAAGTCTGCTGTGCTGATCTCATTGTATGCCTGGGAAATTTGAACAGCATACCACTACAATGCCACTTGAATTGTTTTAGAAAGATTCTGAAGATCTGGAAGGATAAGATATTGGACACTGAGGTCTTTTCTTTTTTATTAAAGCTTTTTACTTACAGAACATATGAGTAATTTTTCAACATTGACCTTTGCAAAACTTTCTGTTCCAAATTTTTCCCTCCTTTCTCCCACACCCTTCTCTATATGGCAGGTAGTCTAATACATAAATATATTAAAATATATGATAAATCCTATATATGTATACATATCTATACAGTTATCTTGCAGCACAAGAAAAATCTGATCTAGAAAGAGAAAAAAAAACCTAAGAAGGAAAATAAAATGCAAGCAAAAATCAACCAAAAACATTAAAATACTATGTTGTGGTCTACACTCAGATCTCAGAGGCTTGGGTGTGTATGGCTTTCTTCATCACCAAACAATAGGAACTGGTTTGAATCACCACTGAGGTCCTTTCTTGAACTAAATTTCCAAGCATTCTAAATCTACTGCAGAGAACACAACTCCATTGGGCTTGTCACATTGCTCGAATGCCATATATATGCTTGCCAAAAAAATGTTTTACAGAGAACTCACACAGGCAAGCACTCACAAGGTAGTCACAAAAAATCAATAAAAGGACACTTTCAAGATATCTCTTAAGAACTTTAAAATTGATTGTATGGCATGGGAGACACTGGCACAGGACCACCCAGCATAGTTTGCCCTCATCAGAGAAGGTATTGTGCTCTATGAAGAAAGCAGAATTGAATTAGCCCAAAAGAAAGCAAGATACACAAAATTAGAGAAGCTACTTCAAATGTATATATGGATGATTTGTGTCCAACCTGTGGCAGAGGATTCCGAACTCATATTGGTCTGATCAGCCACAGTCAGACACACTGTAACTCTACTCTAACATAGTGATATTATTATGTTCTCTTTCGAGAATGTAGAACAACTAGCCAATCTACCAACTAATAACTTGGTATTTGATAATTCACCTTTCATTTATTGGGCTAACACACCTAAACTTTCCTTCCTTCTCAGCTTTTTAACTTTATTTATCCAAACTTTATCATTTAAACATTTGATTATTTTGTGAGTTTTAACCTCTTAAACAGCATAATAGTAAATATAGATTTCTGAGACAGTCTACTAGAAACTTCTCTAACTCAATATTCTCCTATTGGTGGCTATTCTTTAGTCAGACCATCCATTGAACAACTATTTTTCGAGAAACCATTGAACAACTATTTTTTGAGAGATTACTTCCACATATAATATAAAGCAAGGTGAGAAATGAAAAATTAGAAATTAGAATGATAGGATGAAATTAAGATTATGTTTTAAATTTGAATAGCAATAACTAGGTTTTATGTAGTATTTTGAGATTCATAAAGAGTTTTACAAATATCAAATTTTATCATCACAAAAATCCTGGTAGCAGGTATTATTATTCCTATTTTCAGGTGAGGAAACTGACACAGAAAGATACTGAATGACTTGCCCAGAACCACATGGGTCTGAGGTCAAATGTGAACTCAGTTCTTCCTGATTATCTGGCAGTTAGGTGGTATAATGGATAGAATACTTGGCTCGTAGTCAAGAAGACTGATTTCCCTTAGTTCAAATTTAGTCTCAGACTTAAATTACTAGTTGTGTGACCCTGGACAAATCATTTAACTCTTCCTCAGTTTCCTCATCTGCAAAATGAGCTGGAGAAGGAAAGGAAACCATTTCCATATTTTTGTCAAGAAAATCCCACATGGAACTACAAAGAGTCAGATATGACTGAAATGATTGAATAATAATATAATCTTCCTGACTACAAGTCCAGTATCCCATCTCTGCACCATAGTGCTTAGTTGTCTATCATTCACTTAGCAGTTCTAATATTCAACAGCTTCAGCTTCATAATTTTTAGTAAGTAAATTAATTTGCACAGGTCTCAGATTCCACATTTAAAAAATCTAAATCTTTAGATCTTCTATATGACAGTAAAGTTAATGTCAAGGACCTTAAAATCTAAGGATAGCAATACACACCTCATTGTAGCAAATTATCTAATAGCATAATTAATCATAACTTTAATTTACATAATAGAATAAAAACTTGCATTTATAAAGCACTTTAAAAATGTCAGTGCATTTTGCAAATACTTCATTTTATACTCAAAAAAACTTAATATTATACCCATTTTGAAGATGAGAAAACTGAAGTAGACAGGAGTTACATGACTTGCCCAGGATCACATAACTACAAAGGATCTGAGACTGGATTTAAAGTCAAGTTTTTCTGACTTCAATTTCATCATGATATTTATTGTACCACCTAGTTGTCTTTGCATAGTGCTTCATAGAAGTGGAAAAAAGGGAACAAACATGTATTAAGCACCCACTATGTGCCAGGCACTGTTCTAAGCATTTTACAAATATTATTTTATTGTATCCTCATAACAACATTTGGAAATAGAGGTTATGATTATCCACATTTTATACTTGAGTGATTTTCTCAAAGTTGCATGGCTACTGAGTGTCAAAGGCTGAGTCTTAATTCAGGTCTTCTTGACTCCAGGCCCAGTAGTCTTTTCCACTGAACCATCTACCTTCTTTGAAAATTTACAAAGAATTCACCTTTTAGGAAAAAAATGATCAAGTGAAGAAGGCAGCATCATATTTAAAGTAAGGTAACCAAGGAGCAGAGAATTAAAGCCGCTAATTCAAGCTCCTACCCCAAGCACATTGCATCCTGCTGGATGCAAGACTCCCACCTTTATCTTCCAACATAAAATCTAATTTTTTTTTCTATTATGTCCTACAAAGAAATAATGTATAATTGCAGTAGGTAAGGATTTTGTTTTTCTAAGATTAATGTGTAGTCAAAAATCTGCAAATAATTCATTTCCTTGCTTCACAATTCTTGATATGGGTGTACCTCACTTTACATAGTAGACACATCATGAGACTATTTGCCTATAAAGTGAATAATGTTCCCCCACTGACTTGTGTTATAAAATTGGAGATGTGTCCCTATGGGGGTGGAGGGAATGCTGGCCCTAAGACCAAATTAAAATCGCAATTAAGAATGTAATAAACCTTTTAAAATCACATATTTAAATTTTTAATATTGTAAATAAGTCACAAACTGCAAACTACTGATAACTTTTAAAGGACCACTGATTACTACTAAGGCACCATACACAGGAATAACATTTTAAATAACATCTCTTTGTTCTGTAAATTAGTTCTTTGTAGTATATCTGCAAATTACACAGAAGTATTGAGAGAGAGATATTGTTTTTATGAGTGGAAGTCAGGATATTACTCATATTAATTGGATAGGTCATAAAGCTGTGAATTGGTGAAACTAACTACTGGTCTAAGGGGAATAGTGTCTTAATGGATTTTAAGGAGACCTTAGATTCTAGGGATTATATTGCCCATAGCTAACTGTTCATCCAGTACAAGCTCAAGGATGATTTCTTAACCTCAGCAGGTACTTTTCCTGGCTTCCTGTTGCTTTTATGGATCTTGGGACTTGGCTTTATAGAATAATCAAGCCTTCACTAGTGATGATGCCATTATAAATATTGAATAGACTTGTAGAATCCTAGATTTAAAACTGGAAAAGAGTGTCTAATCCAATCCCCTCATTTTATTGATGAGGAAATTGAGGACAAGAAGGGCTAAGTGTCTTGTTCAGGATCTCACAAGGCAGCAGGTCACCTAGGTGGGATTTGAACTTTGGCCATCTAACTGCAAAGACATTACTCTTTTCACTCACTGTATCATACTTTATTTCCTCCAAGAATAAAAAAGCTTGCTTGTGATTGTGGCTTTTGGACTACTTAATGCTCTTATTCTTATTTCATATATATTTGCTGCACTTACATGGAACTAAAGTAACAAATCCCAGATAGATAAAAAAGGATCATTCAAAAGACTAGCATTTTCTGTGGAAAGCTGATTATTTTGTCCACATAACTCAAACTGAATGACAGCAAAGGCTACACCAACGTTAATTGTGATATATTGTTCAACCAATTGTGACCAGGTTTATGTCATGGAATATGAAACAGTGATTTTGATTCATGATTATAATATATTAAAATTAAAGTCTTGATTGCCTCAAACTTATATAAATAATCTCTTCTCCACATACATACATATGTATACTTCAAGCTTGCAATAGTTGGTAAATTGATCTGTACTGTAATATTTATCTTGAATTTTGTATTTTGTATTCTCTTCTCACTAATAAAGTATTCACAAATAGAAAAATTAATAAGGAGAATGGTAGAATGCTTCCCTAGCCATGGAATTCAATATACACATATATTGATGTACCTAACATGACTTTGAATCTTTAACTTTTAAACGCCAATTAAGATATTCAAGCCTCAGATTTAAACAGTTGTCTATGACTGCTAACAGTTGATTTATTTCACTGTCATCATTGGCGCCACTAAATGAAGTGCTAGAGAAAAAATCAGCCCTTCCAGCATAACTCCCCCACATTGTACTATCATGGTGGTCCAAATAGCTGATGTACCAATTTGAAATTTCAACATAGTGTACACACTATATATATATGTATATGTATATACATATATATATACTATATAATATATGTCACAATACATATATTACTCTGCACTCATAGTATCCTAGTATCATTAGAGTTGGAGCTCACCTAGACTAATCCTTTCATTTCATGATGAGAAAAATGAAGTCCAGAGAATTTAAATGACTTGCCTGGTGGCATGTAGGTAGTAGTACCAGAACTAGAATCAGAGGCTAAGTACTCTGAGTCCCTTCCTGTGTCACTGCTTTCTCATGGCAGAAAGACTTACATAGCTCAATGAAAGTGTGATCTATGCCATTCAGAGTTACTCAATATGGACACAGAGTGGAGAGGTCTGATATAAGGTGATTCACTGGAGAAGAAAATGGCAAAATACTCCAGTATCTTGTCAAGAAAACTTCATGGACAGTGTGCCTGGCATACTATGGTCCACATGATCACAAAAAGTCAGACATGACTAAACAACTGAACAAAAACTCTGAATCCAGAGTCAGTGCTCTCATTAACTTCTGATTATTTGTACAATTTCATTAACATTTACTAAACACCACTTATGCATTCCATTGCTTGAGTACAGTAGAAGTGAATAGACTACAATATGTTGTAAGTGAAGGGTTACAAAAAAATGGGACAAAAGCTGTAATCAGTAAACTAAAAAAATAATGGAAAAAGGATAATTGGTCATATGAGGACAATGAAGGACAGTCAATGGACATTTGTTCCATTGGTATTCTCAGGATGCCAGAAGAGCTAAAATATCACACTAAACTTATTTTAAATGTTTCAAAGAACTAAAAGTTAATCATTAAAGTAATTTTTTGATGACGATGCCTCCATAAGAAGTACTAAGATCAAGAAGTACTCCTTAAAGATCTGTTTTAATAGAAAATGCAAACATCCACATAAACAGATATATTCCCTTTAAATTTAAAATGACGAGATACCAGTTTTCAACTTCATCATTATACTGTCATGTATACTTTGTAGGCCAAGTGTTTATCTATCTTTACTTGTAAGAGGGAGTATATTTCATGATGATCCTTCAGTTTTTCTCTTCACACAAATATTTTACAAAAGACAACTAATCTACCAAAGTAGACCAGTAAAAACAAAAAACATTTGCCATTCCTCTACAGCTGATAGCATTGAGAAACTTTGCATATCCTGCTTATTCATCGAGTGCAATAATCCATGGTGAATACACTTCATCACCAGATTGTACCCTTGGTAACTTTTCCTATTTTGTAGTCTTTATGGGGAAAAGATACCCATCATCATAAATCTTAAATATCTCTTCAAGTACAAGTAAAAGTACAAGCCTGGAGATGTATAACAGCTGCATGACTGCCTCCTGGGATAAGTGTATTATGAATGTAGAACAGTCCTAATAGTCCTCACAATCACATTTTTCCCATTTCATGGGTTTTATACCTGTGCCATCTGGGCAATACACCTGGATGTACTACGGGATACTTGCAGGGCTTCAGTTTCCAAATAGCCTTATCCTGGCCTTGGATTCTTTGTGTCCTTTTCCCCCCCTCCACACCTAACAACATGAGTTGAGTGTAGAGAATGCAGAAATAATGTACAAATCACAAATTTCTTTTGTCATATAATTTTACCCCCAAAAAGGTAAAATATAATGGACCAGAAAACCATTTATTCTTTTGTTTATTACCTCTATTGGGCAGTTTCACTTCTCCTTAAGCCCTTTCTTACCTAATTTTTCTTCCTGCATCAACAATGTCTCCCATCCCTCCCATATCAGTTGCCAAATAGCATAGTAGTGGAAAAATACTTAGACTACTGATAACACAACTTATCGTGGCAGGTTTTTTTCAGCACATGAATTCACTTAAATGTATATATTTTTCACCTGAGTTCTATGCTTTGGCCTAATTTAAGCAGAGAAAGCTACCTGGAGTTCCAGTGGAGATCTGGACAGTGGAATAACTCAGGTTCTCCCAACAGTTGACTTACAGTATGACTTACAAACATACATTCAATACTAGCTAAACACAAAAATGTTACATAGTCACATATAATCTCTGATTAATCTTCCATTTCCCCCTCAAAGAAATTCTTACTTTTCTTTTTCAGTGCCTTCCTACCTATCAGTGCAAGTATTCCTAAATAATTGCTTCCCTAAATTAAATTAGATTAGTGAGGGCACTTGTAGTGTATTCCTACAAAAATTCTTCTTAATTCATTCAGATTCTTTCTGACTCTCTTACTGCTAGAATAGCTTTATCCTGAGATTTTGCTGGGGGTAGTTTAATTTTAGGATATTAAAGGAAGCATTCTTCATAGACAATGTACCATATTATTCCCAAGACATGTGTCTCATAAGATATGTGCTGCGCCCTTTAGATACCAGTTCTGGCTTTAACAAATATCTTTCTAATTTCTCAAAGCAAGAGAAGATAATAGAAGGTAGAAAGGGAACTGTGTTTGTTTTTTTTCCCCAATGATTGAACAGATGTTAGATAAAGAATATGTGGGAAAGGAAATGAGGAAACACTTTCTCTTTAAACATAAGGATATTTTTATCCCTCTGCAGAATATGTCTTCATTGTAAAATACATTTTCTGAAATTGCAATAACTGCCTTCATAATATGATTCTTTGATGAAAATTTTTTTTTGTTGTTGCTTGTTTATATTCTCAAGCTTCTCATATTCTTCCTCTGGTTGACCATGTAGATATTCATTTTCTTCTTGGAGATTTCATGAACCAGCATGCTATAAAACCCTATAAATGTTTTTCCCCCGTCCATTGCATGTCATTAAGTCCTGGTATTGGATTGTTATTGTAAGACATAAAATTGGGAAGTAAATAAATCAATAATGCACCATATATGTTTAATAGGAGACAAGTGAAGTTATTAGAATGACTTTTTAGGGCAAATTCCAAAATGACCAGGATTGAGGGATAATCACTTCCACCCACATTGAACTAGTTTAAATGGGTTGGGTTCTTTCCAAGATCTGTGAACTATTCGCAGAGTTTTGTAGAAGCTAACTACTGATTCTGCTTTGTTACTTTAAAAGCAGATGTCACCATTCTAATGATCAGCATGAATAATAATAAGGAAATGTTCCCCAAAACAAGCACAACAAACAAACATTTTCAGAATGTAACTTCCAAGAATGTGTCTGTTATTTTCATGATGGTCAGGCACATATCCAGGGCAGGAAGCAGTCTTCCATGGTGATAAATTTTTTAAAAAGCTATGCATGTAGATGAGGATCAAAGTAGCACAAAGTCATAATTTTTCAAATAGTCTAACAGGAGTGTATGCACATTGATGCATCAAATTTCCAACCTAGTCTAAACTGGTTTTACCAACTTTTGAGTTGTACAACATATTAATTTTGGGAAAGGATCTAATAAACTTATTAGGGGGGGAAGGGCATCCTCTCAAACGGGACTGCAATTATGGATAATCACAAAATTAAACTATTGGTAGTTTTACTATCCTTTTGAGTACATGACTGAATCAATCAAACAATGCATAGCCAGTTGTCTTTTTGGTTTTATTTTTTTTCCACCCAGAATACATAGGGGATGAGGAGGAGGGAAAATCACCTCTCTCTGGTATGGTAGCTATAGTTACTGCTCCCAAGACCTTTAATCATCAAGACATTTTTATGGAATATAGGATTCTAAAATCCTTGCAATTGATCAAGTAAAATCTTCCCTCTAAATTAGGCCATAGTGCTTTTCAGATCATAACTACAGAAGCAAATTTTAACAAAATCCACTTCACATTAACAAGATTATAATCCCCTTGAGGTCACTGAGCTCTATGTATCATGCCTTTCACTTCTTGTGTAAACCCAGGGTCTATCAGATAACTAGAGCTGAATAAATATCTGTTGACTTGAATTATAAGAAAGCATTTCTCAGATTTTTATGTAGTGGGAAAATGAAGAGGGTGAAGGAATGGTAAGGGTTTTGCTCATGCCTCCTTTTCTTTACTTTTTAGTTATTTAATCCCATAACTGATGCTGCATTAATTGCTTGTGCTTCAGATTTTCTACCTGAGCTTGTTGGCTTTGATTATTTTAATTAAATGTTTTAAAGAAATACATAGATTGTATCACTCAATTTTACATGAAAGAAAGGAATTTTTGGCATTTGGGGAAATAATAGGCGAATGTCCTAGAAATATTCCATAGGAAAAAAATTTTTCTACCAAACCTTTTTCTTTCTAGAGAGAGGCAAATTATAACCTGAAGTATCTTGAGATAGTCTGCAATTGTTGCAAATAAAAGGGAAGTAAAATTAAGGAGTGGAGTTAGGAGTGAGGGGTTTGATCAAGGATTCAAAAGTAGGATAGTGCACAACAATCGTGTTCATAAGTACTGTTCACATGCATATGTATATCCATATGTACAAAACTCTATCCCTGTTATTGTTATTAGTGTTGAATAACTTTGTATCGCAACAAAAAATATGTGTAAAGCAAAAGGGAAGAGAAGGGCAGTAGAGGGGAGGGGAGGGAAAAAGGAGGATGGAAAGTTGGGAGGATAGAGGGGAAAAGGGGAGTAGAAGAGGGGAGATGGGAAGGGAGGAGAAAGGCAAAAAGGGGAATGGAGGTAAGAAGGATTACATATTTCTTTTTCTTTTTTTGCCGAGGCAATTGGGGTTAAGTGACTTGCCCAGGGTCATACAGCTAGGGAATATTAAGTGTCTGAGACCAGATTTGGACTCAGGGCCTCCTGACTTCAGGGCTGGTACTCTATCCACTATGCCACCTAGCTGCCCCAGGATTACATATTTCAACTAATCTATATTTTACTTTCCTTCCCATGACATAAACTAGCTATGTGATCATAAGCAAGCTAGTTGGCCTCTTATTGCTCCAAGCACTCCTTTAAGATTCTAGGTTATAGATGAATTGCTGGTCTACATTGATTGAGTGAGTGACTGTCTATACCAGGAATTTACTAGACTGATGAAATCATAATTTCAGGACTCCTTCTCCACCAAAAAACACACTACACACTAAAAAGTCGGAGTGGTATAATGAATAGCATGCTGAATTTGGAGTCAAGGTGCCATGGGTTTGAATATTAGTTGTGTGACCCTAGATAAGATTTAACTTCTCTGAGTCTCAGGCCATTTTCTAAGACTTATTAATCAATCAAAATTTATTCAATTCCTACTATATTCCGGATGCTAAAGTAAGTGCTAGTGATAAAAAAGAGTCCCCCAAAATTTCCTGCCCTCAAGGAGCTTACAATCTAATTAGGGGAACATATTTACAAATATATAAAAGAAAATTTCATACAACATAAATAGGAAATGATTAACGGGGAAATTACTGGGATTAAGATGAATTGAGTAAAGTTTCTTGTAGGTAGTAGGATATTAGTTGGGATTTAAAGGAAGCCAGAGAGGTCAATAGTTGGAGTGAAAGAGGGAGAGTGTGCCAGGCATGGATGACAGCCAGAAAAAAAGTCTGGACCTGAAAGATGGCTTCTCTCAGTTTAGTTCATGAAATGGCCAGAAGGCCAGTATTACTAAAAAGAAAAGCATGTATCAGATAATATAAAATGACTAAAAAGGTAATAAGGAGCTAGATTATAAAGTGATCTGAATTCCTAACTGAACATTTTATATTTGCTCCTGGAAGCAACAGGAAGCCACCAGAAGTTAGTGGCAGGGAGGGGTACAGTGACCTGATCAGCTCTGCATTTAGAAAACTCACTTTAGTAGATGACTGTAGAATTAGAGTAAGGGGAGATTAAAGGAGGGAGACCCACCCATACTATTGCATGAAGGTTTAAAATTAATAGGGCCTTGCACTAATTTGGTGCCTAAGTGAGAGGAAAAAGGAGGGGCATACTCCTGTACCAATGAAATCACAGGTCTTTGGTATATTGAAATAATGTTTGATACTTGATAAAATCATAAATTGATTCATAAATTGATAAAAATAAAAGACTCCAGGTGGAGACAAAATTACAAAGAGGCAGTATTTTTTCTAGCATTTGTGCTTCCTGCTCCCAACATACTTTCTCTACAACAACCTAGAAAATTCATCAAATTGAATTTTGATTGGTATAGATAAGGAAAAGTCACAGTAAGTCACTTTTGCAAACCAGGGTAGAACAAGAGACCTGTGGACACTGAGGAGGGGGCTGGCAAGGAGGATAATATCAGCCACAGCAACAATAGGAACAAGAATATCCCAGTTCTCAGGGATGAAAGGGGAACCAAGATACAGCATTAGAACAAGGAGTCCCAAGGCAAAAATAGATCCTTGGTGATTCCTGTACTAATGATAGGAGCAGGGATGAGTAACATCTGGCAGCTCTGTCACCCATTACATAGTTCTGTATCACAGATGCAGTGAAACAAAGGGAGAAAATTTAAAGAAAAAGATTAAAGGAGAACAAATATTTTAAAAACCAAATAATGGTAGTAGAGGAGAAAAGGATGAGAGAAAGGAATGAGAAAATAAGTTAAAAACAATGCAAGAAAATTATGAAGAGAGAATTAAAAACATTTTTTATTTTTTTTTTATTTTTACATCTTTTTATTTTCAAAACATAAATATGGTTAATTTGACCACATTGATCCTTGCATAACCTTGTGTTTCAGATTTTCTCCTCCTTCTCCCCTTCCCTAGATGGCAAGCAATCCGATGTATGTTAAACATGTTAAAAAATATATGTTAAACCCAATATGTATAGACATATTTATACAATTCTCTTGCTGCACAAGAAAAATTAGATCAAAAAAAGAAAAGAAATTAAATGAGTAAGAAAATAAAATGCAAGCGAACAACAACAAAAAGAGTGAGAATGTTATGTGATCCACATTCAGTCCCCACAGTCCTCTCTGAATATAAATGGCTCTCTTCATCGTAAGATCATTGGAACTAGCATCAGTCATCTCATTGTTGGAAAGACTCACATTCATCAGAATTGATCATCATATAATATTGTTGTTTCTGTGTATAATGATCTCCTGGTTCTGCTCATTTCACTTAGCATCAGTTTACGTCTTTCCAAACCTCTCTAAAGTCATCCTCCTGATCATTTCTTTAGAACAATAATATTCCATAACATTCATATACCATAACTTATTCAGTCATTCTCCAACTGATGGGTATCCATTCAATTTCCACTTTCTTCCCACTACAAAAAGGGATGCCATAAACATTTTAGCACATGTGGGTCCCTTTCCTTCCCTAACATCTCCTTGGGATATAGACCTAATAGAAACACTGCTGGGTCAAATGATTGATAACTTTTTGAGCATAGTTCCAAATTGTTCTCCAGAATGGCTGGATCAGTTCACAGTTCCACCAGTAATGTATTAATATCACAGGTTTCCCACATCACCTTCAACTTTTGTCATTATCTTTTCCTATCATCTTAGCCAATCTGAGAGGTATGTAGTAGTATCTCAGAGTTGTCTTAATTTGTATTTCTCTGATCAATAGTAATTTAAAGCACCTTCTCATATGATTAGAAAGGGTTTTAGTTTCTTCATCTGAAAATTGTCTGTTCATATCCTTTGACTATTTATCAATTAGAAAATGGCTTGAATTCTTATAAATTTCAGTCAATTCTCTATATATTTTAGAAACGAGGCCTTTATAAGAACTCCTAAATGTAAAATGATTTCCCAATTTATTGCTCCCATTCTGATCTTGTCTTCAATAATTTTTTTTTTTTGTACAAAAACGTTTTAACTTAATATAATGAAAATTATATATCTGGTGTTCAATTATGAGTTCTAATTCTTCTTTGGACACAAATAACTTTCTTTCCCATAGAGCTGAGAGGTAAACTATATTATGTTCTTCTAATTTGCTTATAATATCACTCTTCATGTCTAAATCATGAACCCATTTAGATCTTATCTTGGTATGTAGTGTTAGGTGTGTGCCAAGCCCTAATTTCTTCCATACTAGTTTCTAATTTTCCTAGCAGTTTTTGTCAAATAGTGAGTTCTTATCCCAAAAGCTGGGGTCTTTGGGTTTGTCAAACACTATATTGCTATAATTATATGCTATTTTGTCCTGTAAGCCTAACCTATTTCACTGATCAACTACTCTTTTTTTTTTAAGCCAGTACCAAATGGTTTTGATGACTGCTGTTTTATAATATAGTTTTAGATCTGGCACAGCTAAGCCACTTTCATTAGCATTTTTATTAATTCCCTTGAAATTCTTGACCTTTTGTTCTTCCAAATGAACTTTGTTATTATTTTTTTCTAGATGTGTAAAATAATTTCATGGGAGTTTGATTGGTATGGTAAGTAGATTAATTTAGGTAGAATTGTCATTTTTATTATATTTGCTTGGCCTACCCATGAGAACTTAATATTTTTCCAACTGATTAGAACTGACTTTGTGTGGAAAGTGTTTTGTAATTATATTCATATACTTCCTGACTTTCCCCTGGCAGATAGACTCCCCAAAATTTTATACTATTGACAGTTATTTTGAAAGGAATTTCTTTTTACATCTCTTGCTGCTGGACTTTGTTGGTAATATATAAAAATGCTGGTGATTTATGCGGATTTATTTTATATCCAGCAACTTTGCTAAAGTTGTGAATTGTTTCTAGTAGTATTTTAGTTGATTCTCTAGCATTCCCTAAGTATGCCATCATATCATCTGCAAAGAGTGATAATTTGGTTTCCTCAGGACCTATCTAATTCCTTTAATCTCTTTTCCTTTTCTCATTGCTAAATCTAATATTTCTAACACAATATTGAATGGTAATGGTGGGTAGTCTTGTTTCACTCCTGATCTTATTGGAAATGGTTCTAGTTTGTCTCCATTACATATGATGCTTGCTGGTGGTTTTAAATAGATATTAATGATCATTATATAATTATCCTGGGGATTACTTTTTTGTAATCTTGTTGATAATATTTTATTTAAGATTTTTGCATCAACATTCATTAGGAAAATTGGTCTATAATTTTCTTTCTCTGTTTTCACCCTACCTGGTTTAGCTATCAGCACCATATTTGTGTCATTAAAAGAATTTGGCAGGACTTATTTTTTTCAAATAGTTTATATAGTATTGGAATTAACTGTTCTTTGAATGTTTGGTAGAATTCACATGTAAGTCCATCTGGTACTGGAGATTTTTTGTTAAGGAATTAATTACTAGCTTGTTCTATTTCTTTTTCTAAAATGGGACTATTTAAATAATTTATTTCCTCTTTTGTTAAAATTTGGGCAATCTATGTTTTTGCAGATATTCCTCCATTTCATTTAGATTATCAAATTTATTGGCATATAGGTGAGCACAATAAGTTCTAATTATTGCTCTAATCTCCTATTCATTGGTGGAAAGTTCTCCCTTATCATTTTTGAGACTAATAAGTTGATTTTCTTCTAAAAAATGCGTGCTTTAGATGTATTTCTTGTAAAGAAGATATTGTAGTATTCTGGCTTTTAATCCAGTCTGCTATCCACTTCTGTTTTATGGGAGAGTTCATCCCATTCACATTCATTGTTAACATAACTAATTCTATATTTCCTGCCATCTTATTTACCCTAAATTATGCATTTCTCTCTCCTTTCGCCCTTCCCTCTTCCCCAGTATTTTGCTTTTGATGTCCATCTTTCTCAAAAAGACCTCCCTCTTTAGAGCCCCTCCCCCTTTTTTACACCTTTCCCCTAATACTTCTATTTCCCTTCTACTAGTCATTCCCTTTGTTTTCCCCTTTTCCCTCTCACTTCCCCATAAGGTGAAACAAGTTTCTCTGAACCAAATATATCTGATATTCTCTCTTTGGGCCAAATCTGATGAGAGTAAGATTCACACAATGCTCATCCCTCTCCCTTCTTTCCCTCAATTATAATAAGTTTTCTTTGCCTTTTTGTAAGATGTAATTTCCTTTATTTTACCACCTTTTTCCTCTTTTTCCAGTATGATCCCCTTTCCACCTCTAGTTTCTTTTTCATATTATAATAATAAAATCTAATTATACCCATATTCTCTAAGTATGCCCACAACAGAAATATAACTCTCAAGAGTTCTTTCCTTTTTATCTTTTTATGTTTCCTTTGAGTTCTGTGTTTGGAGATCACATTTTTTGTTCAGTTCCGGTCTTTTCATTAGAAATAGGTGAAATTCACCTATATCATTGAATGTCCATCTTCTTCCCCAAAAGATAATGCTTATTTTAGCTGGATAGATTATTCTTGGCTGTAATCCAAGTTCCTTTGTTTTTCAGAATATCAGATTCCAGGCCCTTCAATCCTTTAAATTGGAAGCTGCTAAATCCTCGTAATCCTAATTGTGGCTTCTTGGTATTTAAGTTGTTTCTTTCTGGCTGCTTGCAATATTTTTCCTTGGTGTGATAGCTCTGAAATTTAGCCATGATATTCAATGGGGATTTAATTTTGGGGTCTCTTTCAGGAGGTGGATTCTTTTGATGGCTATTTGATCTTCTGATTCTAAAATATCAGGGCAGTTTTCCTTTATGATTTCTTGTAAGATAATGTCTAATTTTTTTTTTCATCATGGCTTTCAGGAAGTCTAATAAACCTTAGATTGTCTCTCTTACATCTATTTTCCAGATCAATTATTTTTCCTAGGAGGTATTTCATGTTTTCTTTATTTTTTTCATTTTTTGTTTTTATTTGACTGATTCTTGAAATCTTATTGAATCATTCACTTCCATTTGTTCAATTCTAATTTTTAGTGTATTATTTTCTTCAGTTACCTTTTTTAGCTCCTTTTGTATCTGGCCAGTTGAATTGTTTTGTTCATTGCATTTTTTTCCATTTCATGAAATTTTGTTTTTTAATGAGTTGGTATCTTTTTCATATCTATTTTGTAGGGCATTATATGCTTTTTCCATTTTTTCTTGCAATGATATCATTTCCTTTCCTCATTTTTCTTCTAAATCTCTTTAAAGATCCTTTATGCAATCTTCCAAGAAACCCTTGTGAAATGGGGACAAACTCGTATCTCCTTTTGGGGCTTTATCTGGAGTTGATTTGCCTTTAGGAAGCTCAAGATTTGAGGTCTGTTCTCTCTTTGCATAAAAACTGCCTATAGTGAGAATTCTTTTTCTTTTTTGGTTCATCAATATTTTAAGGCTTGATGTCTACTAAATGCAAAGGGGCAACAACTGCTTTAGTTTCCCCTGGGGAAGTTCTGCTGATTGACTTCTGGTGGCAGGTAAAATGCAGCTAGATCCCACATTCTTCTGGGGCTTAGTGGTTTTCAATTTGCCTTATGTAGCAAATCTGCCAAACTACCCACTGACAACTAGGACGGAGAAGCCTAGGAGGTTCACAGAAGATTCCCAGCTGCATGGAAGCTGCAAAACTCTGACTCCCCAACCCAGCTTCTTGCCCCAGTCTCTCTGTGCTGTGATCTATGCTTGACAGACTGTCTCCCTGCCTGTTTGAAACAGACCTGTTCTGAAGTTCTTCCAAGGTATCTTCTTCTGGGAATGTGTTTTACTCCAAATATTTTTAGGTTCTTTGACTCCAAAACCCATTTAGAGGCTTAATCTGCTATTGGTTTGAGAGAAGGTCAGAGGAGGTCACAGAAAGTAGTCATGTCTGCTTTCTGCTATCTTGCCTCTGCCCCCAGGAATTAAAAATTTTGAAAAGAGATACAAAATATTATTGAAGAAAATAACTTCTTAAAAATTAGAATTAGCCAAATGAAAGCCAATGACTCCATAAAAATTTAGAAATAATAAAACAAAATCTGAAGGCAAAAAATTTAGGATAAAATATGAAACATATGATATGAAAAACAACTGACCTGGAAAATAGGTTGAAAAGAGATAATTTAAGAGTAATTTGACATACCTTAATGCTATGAACAAAAAAGGAGGTTAGATATCATATTTCAAGAAATTACAAAGGAAAACTGACAGCTATTTTAAAACCAGAAAGTAAAACAAAAGTAAAGAATCTATTGTAACCTCCTAACAAAAAAAAAAAAAAAAGGAAAATGATAACAATGAAACCTTATCAAAATTTGTAGGATACAATCAAAGCAATTTTTAGGGAAATTTTTATATACCTAAATGCTTACATAACACATTTTCTGTTATGGAGTAGGTAATTGATAAATATTTGCTGATTAATTAGTCTAGGGGGTGGAGCCAAGATGGCAGAGTGAAGATGCTGACTCTGTTTCCTCCTCTGACCTCCCCTCAAATCAACAATAAAATAAGACTCTGGACTGATCTTTAAGTCAATGAATCCAGAAATATTTGGACTACAAAACACTGCCTGCAGTTACCTCTGAAGAACTTCATAGCAAGTCTGTTTCAGTAGGGCAGCGGAGTAAGCAGTTTTCTTGGGGCAACTCCAGAACAGAGGGCAAAGAACTGGGTGGGACTCAGCTCAGCATGGCAGAAACTCCAAACACCTGGTGAGTGTTTCTGATGCACTAGGGACACTCTGCCCTGATTGGGGGCAGGTGTTTTGGCAGATTTGCCTTTTATAAGGAGTAAAATGGGCAAAGTCCTAGCCCCACCAGCCCAGCACCAGAAGTTAATTAGCAGAATTGCCCCAGGGCCTCTTCTCTAGATTTAAACAGACCCCAAGATTTCAAAAAAATGAGTAAGAAGCAGGACAGAGCTCTCACCATGGACAAGGGAATTTTTTTTATCATTTTATCATTTTATCAAGAGAAAGAAGGGCAGACCCCAGATCCTGAGGTTCCTTTTTTATTATTATTTTTATTTATTTATTATTATTATTATTAAAGCTTTTTATTTTTATAACATATGTATTGGTGATTCCCCAGCATTGAGCTTTACAAAGCTTTCCATTACAAATTTTACCCCCAGTTCCCTCCCCTCCCCTAGATGGCAGGAAGTCCACTACATGTTAATAATGTTGAAATACTTGACAAGTTATGCAAGAAAAATCCTATCTACAAGAAAAAAAAAAGAAAATTAGAGAAAGGCAACACAATGCAAGCAAATATCAATAAAGATCATGAAAATGTTACGTTGTGGTCCATATTTCATATCCCTCTCTCTGGGTGTATATGGTTTTCTTCAATGAAAAATTGGAACTGTTTTGAGACAATTCTTTGTTGCAGACAGCCATGTCCATCAGAATTGATCATCATGTAGTACTGTTGTTGCTGTGTATGATGATCTCCTGGTTCTGCTCGTTTCACTCAGCATCAGTTCATGCAAGTCTCTCCAGGCCTCTCTAAAATCGTCCTGCTGGTCATTTCTTACAGAGCAATAATATTCCATAACATTCATATACCATAATTTATTCAGCCACTCTCCAATTGATGGGCATCCCTTCAGTTTCCAGTTTCTAACCACTACAAAAAGGGCTGCCACAAACATTCTTGCACATGTGGGTCCCTTTCCCTCCTCTAAGATCTCTTTGGGATATAGGCCCAGTAGAAACACTGCTGGGTCAAAGGGTATGCACAGTTTGACAACTTTTTGATCATAGCTCCAAATTGCTCTCCAGAATGGTTGGATCCGTTCACAGTTCCACCAACAATGTATTAGTGTCCCAGCCCTCCCACATCCCCTCCAACATTCATCGTTATCTTTTCCTGTCATTTTAGCCAATCTGACAGATGTGTAGTGGTACCTCAGAGTTGTCTTAATTTGCATTTCTCTGATCAATAGTGATTTGGAGCAACTTTTCATATGACTAGAGATGGTTTTAATTTCATCATCTGAAAATTGTCTGTTCATATCCCTTGACCACTTATCTATTGAAGACTGGATTGAATTCTTATATATATGAGACAATTCGCTATATATTTTAGAAATAAGGCCTTTATCAGAACCATTAAATGTAAAGATGATTTCCCAATTTGATGCTTCCCTCCTAATCTTGTCTGTGTTTGTTTTATTTGTACAGAAAGTTTTTAACTTAAGATAATCAAAATTATCCATCTGGTGTTCAATTAGGAGTTCCAGGTCTTCTTTGGACATAAATTTATTCCATCTCCACAGGTCTGAGAGATAAACTATATTAGGTTCCTCTAACTTGCTTACAAAGTCTCTCTTTATATGTAGATCATGAACCCATTTAGATCTTATCTTGGTATGTGGTGTTAGGTATGGGTCAAGCCCTAATTTCTTCCACACTAGTTTCCAATTTTCCCAGCAGTTTTTGCTGAATAGTGAGTATTTATCCCAAAAGCTGGGGTCTTTGGGTTTATCGAACACTAGATTGTTAAGGTTATTGCCTAGATTGTCCTGAAAACCTATCCTGTGCCACTGCTCGACTGCTCTATTTCTTAGCCAGTACAAAACGGTTTTGATGACCTATGCTTTATAATAGTTTTAGATCTGGTACAGCAAGGCCACCTTCATCTGCCTTTTTTTTCATTAATCCCCTTGAAGTCCTTGACCTTTTGTTATTCCAAATGAACTTTGCTACGATTTTTTCTAGGTCTGTAAAATAATTTCTTGGGAGTTTGATTGGTATGGCACTAAATAAGTAGATTAGTTTGGGTAGTATTGTCATTTTTATTATGTTCACTCTGCCTACCCATGAGCACTTAATATTTTTCCAATTGATTAGGTCTGATTTTATTTGTGTGGAAAGTGTTTTGTAGTTTAGTTCATATAGTTTCTGACTTTTCCTTGGCAGATAGATTCCTAAATATTTTATCCTATCATCTGCTATTTGGAATGGAATTTTTTTTATCTCTTGCTGCTGAACTTTGTTGGTAATATATAAAAATGCCGATGATTTATGGGGATTTATTTTGAATCCTGCCACTTTGCTAAAGTTGTGAATTGTTTCTAGTAGTTTTTTAGTTGAGTCTCTAGGGTTCTCTAAGTATACCATCATGTCATCTGCAAAGAGTGATAATTTGGTTTCTTCATTACCTACTCTGATTCCTTTTATCTCTTTTTCTTCTCTTATTACTAAAGCTAACATTTCTAATACAATATTAAATAGTAATGGTGACAGTGGGCAGCCTTGTTTCACTCCTGATGTTATTGGGAATGGTTTTAGTTTGTCTCCATTACATGTGATGCTTGCTGATGGTTTTAAATAGATGCTACTGATCATTTTAAGGAAAAGCCCATTTATTCCTATACTCTCTAGTGTTTTTTAATAGGAAAGGGTGTTGGATTTTATCAAATGCTTTTTCTGCATCTATTGAGATAATCATACGGTTTTTGTTAGTTTGGTTATTAATATAATTAATTATGCTGATAGTTTTCCTAATATTGAACCAGCCCTGCATCCCTGGTATAAATTCTACTTGGTCATAGTGTACTATCCTGGAGATGAGTTTCTGTAATCTTGTTGCTAAAATCTTATTTAAAATTTTTGCATCAATATTCATTAGGGAAATTGGTCTATAGTTTTCTTTCTCTGTTTTCACCCTACCTGGTTTAGCTATCAGCACTATATCGGTCTCATAGAAGGATTTTGGCAGTATACCATCTGTCTCTATTTTCTCAAATAGTTTGTGTAGTATTGGAATTAATTGTTCTTTGAATGTTTGGTTGAATTCACATGTAAATCCATCTGGCCCTGGAGATTTTTTTCTTAGGGAGTTGGTTAATAGCTTGTTCTATTTCTTTTTCTAATATGGGGCTATTTAAATAATTTATATCCTCTTCTTTTAACCTGGGCACTCTATATTTTTGTAGATATTCCTCCATTTCATTTAGATTATCAAACTTACTGGCATAAAGTTGGGCAAAGTAACTCCTAATTGTTGCTCTAATTTCCTCTTCATTGGAGGAAAGTTCTCCCTTATCATTCTTGAGACTAACAATTTGATTTTCCTCTTTCCTTTTTCTTATCAAATATACTAAAGGCTTATCTATTTTGTTGGTTTTTTCATAGAACCAACTCTTAGTTTTATTTATTAATTCAATGGTTTTCTTATTTTCAATTTTATTAATTTCTCCTTTTATTTTTAGAATTTCCAATTTGGTATTTAATTGAGTGTTTTTAATTTGTTCTTTTTCTAGTTTTTTTAAATAATAAGCCCAATTCGTTGATGTTTTCTTTCTCTATTTTATGCAAGTAAGCATCTAGAGATATAAAATTGCCCCTTATAACCGCTTTGGCCATATCCCACAAATTTTGGTATGTTGTCCCCTTATTGTCATTCTCCTGGATGAAATTATTGATTGTATCTATGATTTGCTCTTTCACCCATTCATTCCTCAGGATTAGATTAATTAATTTCCAATTAACTTTTGGTTTATTTTCTCCTGGCCTTATACTGCATGTGATTTTTATTGCATCATGATCTGGAAAGGATGCATTTACTATTTCTGCCTTTCTCCATTTGATTTTGAGGTTTTTATGCCCTAACACATGGTCAATTTTTGTATAGGTTCCATGGACTGCTGAGAAAAAAGTAAACTCCCTACTGTCTCCATTCAACTTTCTCCATAGATCTATCATACCTAACTTTTCTAACAATTGGTTTATCTCCCTAATTTCTTTCTTGTTTATTTTGTACTTTGATTTATCTAATTCTGAGAGAGCAAGGTTGAGATCCCCCACTAGTATAGTTTGGCTGTACAGTTCTTCTTGCATCTCTCTTAATTTCTCCCCTAGGAATTTGGATGCTATTGCACTTGGTGCATATATATTTAGTGTAGATATTGCTACATTATCTATGGTACCCTTTAATAAAATATAGTTTCCTTCCTTATCTCTTTTGATTAGATCTATCTTGGCTTTTACTTGATCTGAGATAAGGATTGCTACCCCTGCTTTTTTTTGTTCACCTGAAGCATAATATTTTCTGCTCCAGACATTTACCTTCATCCTATATGTGTCATTATGTTTTAGATGTGTTTCTTGTAGACAACATATTGTGGGATTCTGGTTTTTAATCCAGTCTGATATCTGCTTCCACTTTATGGGAGAGTTCATCCCAGTCACATTCACAGTTAGAATAACTAATTCTTTATTTCCTGCCATCTTATTTACCCAAGTTATGTTTTCCCCTTTCCTTTCCCTTTTCTCCCTTCCCCCCTCCTCCATACTTAGCTTTTGATGACCCCCTCCCCCAAACAATCCACCACCCTTTAGATCCCCTCCCCTTGTTTGTATTCCATTCCCCTGATTCTTCTATTTTCCCTTCTATTAGTTTATCCCTTACTTTCCCTTCTTTCCCTCCCACTTCCCTCTGGCAACAGACAAGTTTCTATGTGAAATCAAGTATCTGATATACACTTTTAGAGCCCAACCTGATGAGAGTAAGATTTACACAATGCTCATCTCCCTCCCCTCTTTCTCTCAATTATATTAGGTTTTCTTTGCCTCTTCAAGAGATTTTACCTTGTTTTTACCTCCTTTTTTTTAGATCTTATTTTACCACTTTTTCCCTCTTTTCCCCAGTATGACAACCTTTCCCCCTCTAGTTCTTTTTCATACTATCAAAGTAACATCTAGTTAATTATACCCCCAAACTTTAAGTATCCCACTAGTAGAAATAAAGTTCTCAAGAGTTCTTTCCTTTTTACCTTTTTATGCATCTCTTGAGTTCTGTGTTTGGATGTCGAATTTTTTGTTCAGATCTGGTCTTTTCATTAGAAAAAGGTGAAATTCGCCTATATCATTGAATGACCATCTTCTTCCCTGGAGGATAATGCTCATTCTAGCTGGATAGGTTATTCTTTGCTGTAATCCAAGTTCCTTTGCCCTTCGGAATATCTGGTTCCAGGCCCTTCGATCCTTCAATGTGGAGGCTGACAGATTGTGTGTGATTCTAATTATTGATCCTCGATATTTGAATTGTTTCTTTCTAGCTGATAGCAGAATCTTTTCCTTGGTGCTATAGTCCTGAAACTTAGCCACGATATTCCTTGGGGTTTTAATTTTGGGGTCTCTTTCAGGAGGTGATTGGTGAATTCTTTCAATGGTGATTTTGCCTTCTGATTCTACAATCTCAGGGCAGTTTTCTTTCAGGATTTCCTGGAAGACAGTGTTTAGATTCTTTTTTTCATCATGGCTTTCAGGAAGTCCAATAATCCTTAGATTGTCTCTCCTAGATCTATTTTCCAAGTCAGTTGTTTTTCCTAGGAGATATTTCATATTTTCTTCTAATTTTTGATTTTTTTTTGTTTTTGTTTGACTGATTCTTGAAGTCTTATTGAGTCATTCACTTGCATTTATTCAATTCTTATTTTAAAAGTGTTGTTTTCTTCAGTTACCTTTTTAAGCTCCTTTTGTAACTGGCCAATTGAATTTTTTTTGTTCATTGCACTCTTTTTCCACTTCACTAATTTTATTTTTCAAAAAATTGGTGTCTTTTTCATATCTCTTTTGCAGGGCATCATATCCTTCTTGCAAGATATTGTATCCTTCTTGCACTGATTTCAGTGTATTTTCCCATTTATCCTCCAGCTCTCTTTTGAGGTTCTTTATGCAATCTTCCAGAAAGGGCTTTTGAAAAAGTGACCAGTGATGGTCCTTAATACCTTCCTCTGGAATTTTGTCTAAAGGAACCTCAGGATCTGGGATCATCCCTTCTTTTTCTCGATAAAAGCTGTCTATGGTGACAGCTCTCTTTTGCTTCTTCGTTTTTTTTTAGACAGCGTGGATATCTCTTTAAGGTAGGGAAAAAAATGGAGGCTGAAACAGCGGCTGAAGATCTCTGCCCTGGGGCACTTTGGCGAATTAACTTAAGGTGCTGGGCCGGTGGGGGCTAGGACTAAGTCCGAATTACTCCTTAAACAAGGCAAGTCTGCCAGAACACCTGCCCCCAATCAGGGCAGAGTGCCCCGAGTGCCTCAGATAAACTCCAAGTGTTTGGAATTTGGAGTTTGGAGTTTCTTCCACAGTGAGCTGAGTCCCACCCTCACTTCCGGCCTACACTGGAGTCCTCTGTTTATCTCTCTGTCCGAGTTAGACAAACCTGATGTGAAGTTCTTCAGAGATATCAGCAAGCAGTGTCCAAATATTTCTTAGTTTGTTGACTTGAAGATCAGTTCAGAGGCTTATTTTATTGTTGATTTGAGAGAAGATTGGAGGAGGACGAAGAGAGTCACCTTTTCACTCCACCATCTTGGCTCCGCCCCCAAGAATGGGAATGATCCTGAGGTTCTTATAGGCAAAGCAACTCCACAGGAAGCCATCAAGGTAGATATAACCTGGTGCCCCTTCTACAAGGCCTTCCTGGAAGATTGCATAAATAATCTCAAAAGAGAGCTGGATGATAAATAGGAAAATAAACAGAGATCAGTGCAAGAAGGATATAATGCCCTGCAAAAGAGATATGAAAAAGACACCAATTTATTGAAAAACAAAATTGGTGAAGTGGAAAAAGTATGCAATGAGCAAATTGGCCAGTTACAAAAGGAGCTAAAAATGGTAGCTGAAGAAAACAACACTTTAAAAATAAGAATTGAACAAATGCAAGTAAATGACTCAATAAGACTTCAAGAATCAGTCAAACAAAAACAAAAAAATGAAAAAATAGAAGAAAATATGAAATAGGAAAAACAACTGATTAATTAGTCAAAAGAAAGAACAATCAATTGGTCAATCAGTTGGAAACTTTAGAAAATCAACTAATTAAATCACTACAGAAGAAAATCTGAAAATAAAGGGAGATAACAAAATTAAAAGTAATAAAACTCATTGAACAAATACAAATAAGAGTTGTTTTTCTGGGGGGGAAACAGTAAAACATTAAATTATCGATATCAAAATTCACAATTAAATATATAATCCAAATTAAAGAGAATAAAATAGAAATAAATAGGAGACATTTTCCCAACTATATGCCAACAAAACATATGCTTCTTTAAATTTTATTTTAATAGTATGTTACTTTTCAAATTACATGCAAAGATGGTTTTCAATATTTATTTTTATAAGATTTTGAGTTCTGAATTTTTCTCTACTTCCCTTCATTACCTCCTCGCTTTTCAAAATAGCAAGCAATTTGATATATGTTATACATATACAGTTGTTTCTTAACATTTTCATATGATTAATGTTGGGAAATAAAAATAAAAACAAAAAAGGAACATTTTAAGGAATTAAAATACAAAACAGAACAAAAAGGAAAAAATGGTATGCTTTAATCTGAAATCAATCTTCAAAGTTCTTACTCTGAATTTGAATGGCATTTTCCATCCAAAGTCTATTGGAATTGTCTTGGATCACTATATCACTGAGAAAACTAAATAAGTCATAATTGATCATCTCACAATGCTGCTGTTCCTATGTAAAGCATTTTCCTGGTTCTGCTCACTTCACTCAGCCATCAGGTGATTTAACTCTTTCATGGCTTTTCTGAAATAATCTTGTTAATCATTTCTGATAGAACAAAAGCATTATATTACATTTATATGCCATAATTTATTCACCCATTCCTTGATTGGGGCATCCCCTCAATTTCCACTTCTTTACCACCAAAAAAAAAAAGAGCTGCTATAAACATTTTTGCACATATGGGTCTTTTTCCCTCTTTTGTGATTTCTTCGGGATATGGAGCCAGTAGTGGAACTGGCAGATCAAACTGTATAACAAAATTTTGTAGTTCTTAGGCAAATCTTCAGAATGACTTGATCAGTCCACAACTTCAAAAATCATATATTAGTGTTTCAGATGTGTTCCCAATCCACTTCCAACATTTATCATTATTATTTTCTTTCATCTTAGCCATTCTGATAGGGGTGAGTGTTTTAATTGACATTTCTCTAATTAATGGTGATGTAGAGCATTTTTTTCATATGACTATACATGCCTTTAATTTCTTCATTTGAAAACTATCAGTTCAGGGAATTGGAGCCAAGAGGGCAGAAAGTAGACAGGTCTTTATCTGAGCTCCTCCTGTCATTCCTCAGATCAACATGAAATCAAAACTCTGAACTGGTTTTGGAATGACAAAACCCACAAATATTTGGAGGATAACAAATTTCCAGGAGATTATATTTTGGAAGAACTTCAAAAGAAAGGTCTGTTTCAATCAGACACAGGGTGGTATGACATCCACATGCTGGGGAATCTAATGGGAGGCTCTTAGCCAAAATACAGCAGCCATTGGCTACTCTGCCCTGGTTACAAGCCAGTGAATCAACAGATTATCTGTGAGACATCCAACACAAATACAAAATGCAAATAGCCTCTAAACCCCAGAAAAATTCAGGACTTGGCCACACCCACCCAGCACTGAAGGAAGCCAACAGCATTGGCCCAGGGCAACCTAAAGCCTCTGTCACCTGTACAGGAAGCTTGGAACAATCTCTCCTTTTCCCTAAGAGCAGACCTCAACCTTTGAAAAAAAATAGCAAAAAAGCAAAAAGAATTCTAACCATAGACAACTTTAATGGAGAAAGAGAAGAACAGCTCCTCAAACCCTCAGAATCCTAAAGGTAAATCATCTCCAGATGAAGCCTCAAAGAGTGATGTGAATCAAACTACAAAATAAATAAAAAGGAAGTTAAGGAGGTAAATAGAATTCTAGAAAAGTTAGGTATGATAGACCTTTGGAGAAAATTGAATGGAGACAGTGAGGCACTACATGGAACCTAGACAAACCTACAATCTACAAAAGATTGATCATGTGTTAGAGCTTAAAAGACTCAGAATCAAATGCAGAAAGACAGAAATAGTAAGTGCATTTTTTTCAGAACATGATATAATAACAATTGGATACAATAAAAGGCCAGGGGAAAATACAGCAAAAATTAATAGAAACTAAATAATCTGATCCTAAAGAATGAATGGGTAAAACAACAAATCATAGACTCAATCAATAATTTCATCCAAGCGAATGACACCAATGAGACAACATACCAAAATTTATGGGATGCAGCTAAAACAGTTCTTAGGGGAAGTTTATATTTCTAGATGCTTAGTTGCATAAAATAGAGAAGATTAATGAATTGGGCATGCAACTAAAAAGGCTAGAAAAAGAACAAACTAAAAACCCCTAATTAAATATCAAATTTGAAATTATGAAAATGAAAGGGGAGATTAATCAAATTAAAAGTAAGAAAACTACTGAATTAATAAACAAAAGTAAGAATTGGTTTTACAAGAAAACCAATAAAATAGATAAACCTTTAGTTAACTTGATTAGAAAAAGGAAAGAAGAAAATCAAATTATTAGTATCAAAAATTAAAAGGGAGAACTTTCCATCAATGAAGAGGAAATTAGAGCAATAATTAGGAGTTATTTTGCCCAACTATATGTCAATAAATCTGATAAGCTAAGTGAAATGGGTGAATACGTACAAAAATATAGATTGCCTAGATTAAGAGGAAATAAATTATTTAAGTAGCCCTATTTTAGAAAAACAAATCGAACAAGTTATTAATCAGCTCCCTAATAAAAATTGCTAGGGCCAGATGGATTTACATGTGATTTCTACCAAATATTTGAAGAAAAATTAATTACAATACTATGCAAAATATTTGAAAAATTAAGGAAAGAAGGAGTTCTAACAAATTCCTTTTATGACACAGATATGGTGCTGATATCTAAACCAGGCAGGGTCAAAACATAGAAAGAAAATTATAGACCAACTTTTCTAATGAATATTGATGCAAAAATCTTAAATAAAATATTAGCAAAGACATTATTACAAGTTTTCCCCAGGATAATACATCATGACTGAGTAGGATTTATGCAAGAAATGAGTGCTAGTTCAATGTTAGGAAAACTGTTATCATGATTAACAATATCAATAAACCAAATTAACAAAAATCATATAATTATTTCAATAGATGCAGAAAATGCATTTGACAAAATCCACACCCATTCCTATTGAAATTGTCAGTTCATATTCTTTTACCATTTATCAATTGAGCAAGGACTTGCATTCTTATAAATATAGCTCAGTTATCTATAAATTTTATGAATGAGGCCTTGATCAGAAACACTGGCTGTAAAAATTGTCTCCCAGCTTTCTGATTCCCTTCTAAATATGGCTGCATCAGTTTTGTTTTTTTTTTTTCTGCAAATATTTTTTTAATTTAATGTAATCAAAATTAACTATTGTGCATTTTATATTGTTCTCTAGTGCTTATTTGTTCATAGATTCCTCCCTTCTCCAACGATCTGCAGGTAATCTAAATCTTACTCTCCCAATTTGCTTGTAGTATCACCTTTTGTATATAAATCATGTAGTTATTTTGGCATTATCTTGAAATAAGGCATAAGATGTTTTAGCAGCTCTTTTTACTGTGCCAAGGAACTAGAAACTGAGTGGATGCCCATCAGGTGAAGAATGGCTGAATATGTGATGGTGAATGAATGTTATGGAATATTATTGTTCTATAAAAAATGATCATCAAGATGACTTCAGAAAGGCTGGAGAGATTTTCATGTACTGATGTTAAGTGAAGTGAATAGAACCAAAGGAACATTGAACACCACAACAAAAAATATATACAATGATCAATTCTGATGGACATGGCTCTTTTCAACAAGGAAGTGATTCAGGCCAATTTCAATAGACTTGTGATGGAGAAAACCATCTCCTTCCAGAAAGAGGACTATGGGAATTGAATGTGGATCACAGCATAGTAGTTTCATCTCTGTTGTTGGCTTGCTTTTTGTTTTCTTTCTCCTTTTTTCCTTTTTTGATCTGATTTTTTCTTCTGCAACATAATTATGCAGATATGTATAGCAGAATTGCATATATTTACTATATAGTGGGTTGTTTGCTGTTTAAGGGAGGGGAGAGGTGAAAAACTGGATCACAAGGTTTTTCAAGGGTAAATGTTGAAAACTATTTTTGCATATATTTTGAAAATAAAAAGCTATTATAAAAACAGTGAGTTCCTAACCCAGTAACTAGAAACTTTGTGTTTATCAAACAGTAGATTACCATAGTCATTATTCTGTCTTATGTAGCTAATCTATGCCACTGACTTTATGTCTTAGCCAGTATTGATGCTTTAAAATATAATGTTTGTTCTGGTACAGGTAGGCCACTATTCTTTGTGTTTTTAATTACTTCCCTTGATGTCCTTGACCATTTGTTTTTCCAGATGAATTTTGCTATTAATTTTTATAAAACTTAAATTCTTAATGAAATAGATGCTTATTTTTAAAAATATAAATTGCCAATTAAAACTCCACCTCTGAAGGATAGAGACAAAGTGGCAGAGAGAAACCAAAAAGTTGCCTGAATTGTACCCAGAGTCCCTCAGAACAACTTTAAATCAAGTCTCTGAACAGATTCTGGAGCAACAGAATCTACAAAGATATAAAGGAAATAATTTTCTAGAATATGATAGCTTGAAAGGATGTCAGTAAAGATCAGTTTCACTTGGGTGATAGAGAAGCACAGTCCAATGAAGATGGTGTTCATACAAGCCAGCAGGAGGGTCTTAGGCACAGCACAGATTAGCAACCAAAATTCTCAAATTCTAGCTCAACAGAACAGTAGCACAGAAGACCAGCTGTGAAGTCTCCAGTCCCAGCATAGAAGACAAATAGTTAACTCTGGAAACAAAGTACAAGTAGGGTATACTACCTCATTGTACTGAGCAAGTCTCCAAACACCTGAAGCCACAGCACTAAAAGGCAGTGACCCTGAACAAGAAGCTTGAGACAATACTTCCTGTGTACCAGGAAGAGAGATCAACTTTAAAAGTCTTGAAATAGGCAAAAAAAAAAAAAAGAAAGAAACTTGACCATAAATAGCTACTATGCTAATAGAGAAGATCAAAACACCAAATCAGAAGATGGCAAAATATCTGCATGTAAACCCTCAAAACAAGATATGAACTGGTCTCAAGCCTAATTGGATTATAAAAGTCAAAAAAGAGACAAGAAAACATCAGAAAATAATTGAGATGTACGTAAGAGAGACTCGATAGCTTAGAAAAAGAACAAAAATGGACTGAAGAAAACTTTAAAATTATTTAAAAATACATTTGGTCAAATGAAACAGCAACAACTATAAAAAAAAATCCACTGGAAAAAAATCACTTCCTTTAAAGATAGAATTAGTCAAATGGAAAAGGAGATACAAAAGCTAATCGAAGAAAATCATACCTTAAAAACTAGAATCAGGCAAATTGAAGAGAATGATTGTCAGACATCAAGAGTTGATCAATTTTTTTTAAATGAAAAATTTCAAGAAAATGTAAAATACATCAAGATAAAACAAATGACCTGGAATATAGATTCAGGAGAAAGAATTTAAGAATTATTGGGGCTATTCAAAATCCATGATCCAAAAAAGATTCTGGATTTCATATTTCAAGAAATCTTTTTTTTATTAAAGCTTTTTATTTGCAAAACATATGTATGGGTAATTTTTCAACATAGACCCTTGCAAAGCTTTCTGTTACAAATTTTTCCCCCCTGGACCCCACCCCTCCCCTAGACAGCAGGAAGTCCACTACATGTTAATTATGTTAAAATACTTGACAAATCAAATATATGTATACATATTTCCACACTTATCTTGTTGTGCAAGAAAAAGTGTATCTACAAGAAAAAAATCTGAGAAACACAGTGCAAGAAAACATCAATAGAGAGCATGAAAATGTTATGTTGTGGTCCACATTTCACATCCCTCTCTCTGGGAGTATATGGCTTTCCTCACTGAACAATTGGAACTGGTTTGAAACATTTCACTGTTGAAGAGAGCCATGTCCATCAGAATTGATCATCATATAGTCTTGTTGTTGCCATGTATAAGGATCTCCTGGTTCTGCTCATTTCACTAAGCCTCAGTTCATGCAAGTCTCTCCAAGCCTCTCTGAAAGCATTTTGCTGGTTGTTTCTTACAGAACAATAATATTCCATAACATTCATGTATTATAATTTATTCATCCATTCTCCACTTGATGGGCATCCATTGAGTTTCCAGTTTCTAGTTACTACAAAAAGGGATGCCACAAATATTCTTGCACATGTGGGTCCCTTTCCTTCCTTTAAGATCTCTTTGGGACATAAGTCCAATAGAAACACAGCTGGATCAAAGGGTATGCACAGTTTGATAACTTTTTGAGCATAGTTCAGAATTGCTCTCCAGAAAGGTTGGATCCGTTCACAGTTCCACCAACAATGTGTCAGTGTCCCAGTCTTCCCACATCCCCTCCAACATCTTTCATTATCTTTTCCTGTCATTTTAGCCAATCTGACAGGTGTATAGTGGTACCTCAGAGTTGTCTTAATTTGTATTTCTCTTATCAATAGTGATTTGGAGCACCTTTTCATGTGACTAGAAATAGGTTTAATTTCATTCTCTGAAAATTGTCTGTTCATATCCTTTGAGCATTTATCAATTGGAGAGTGATTTTAATTCTTATAAATATGAGAAAATTCCATATATATATATACATATATATATATGTATATATATATATATCTTAGAAATGAGGCCTTTATCAGAACTCTTAAATGTAAAGATGATTTCCCAATTTATTGCTTCCTTCCTAATCTTGTCTGCATTAGTTTTGTTTGTACAAAAACTATTTAACTTAATATAGTCAAAATTATCTATCTAGTGTTCGAATAAAGTTCCAGTTCTTCTTTGGACACAAATTCCTTCCTTCTCCACAGGTCTGAGAGGTAAACTATTGTATGTTCCTCTGATTTGCTTATACTATCACTCTTTATATCTAAATCATGAACCCATTTAGATCTTATCTTGATATGTGGTGTTAGGTGTGGGTCAAGCCCTAATTTCTTCCATACTAGCTTCCAATTTTCCCAGCAGTTTTTGTCAAATAGTATTTATTCCAAGAGCTGGAGTCTTTGGGTTTGTCAAACACTAGATTGCTATAGTTATTGCCCAGTTTGTCCTGTGATCCTATCCTATGCTACTGATCGACTACTCTATTTCTTAGCCAGTACCATGGTTTTGATGACTGCTGCTTTATGATATAGTTTTAGATCTGGTACAGCAAGGCCATCTTCATCTGAATTTTTTTTAATTAATTCTCTTGAAATTCTTGACCTTTTGTTCTTCCAATTGAACTTTGCTACTATTTTTTCTAGATCTGTAAAATAATTTCTTGGGAGTTTGATTGGTATGGCACTAAATAAGTAAATTAGTTTGGGTAGTAATGTCATTTTTATTATATTTGCTCAACTTATGCATGAGCACTTGATATTTTTCCAATTGATTAGGTCTGATTTTATTTGCAGATAGATTCCCAAATATTTTATACGATCACCAGTTATTTTGAATGGAATTTCTTTTTGTATCTCTTGCTGCTGAACTTTGTTGGTAATATATAAAAATGCTGATGATTCATGTGGATTTATTTTGAATCCTGCAACTTTGCTAAAGTTGTGAATTGTTTCTAGTAGTTTTTTAGTTGAGTCTCTAGGGTTCTCTACGTATACCATCATTTCCTCTGCAAAGAGTGATAATTTGGTTTCCTCATTACCTACTCTAATTCATTTAATCTTTTTTTCTTCTCTTATTGCCAAAGCTAACAGTTCTAACTATATTAAATAATAATGGTGACAGTGGGCAGACTTGTTTCACTCCTGATCTTATTGGGAATAGTTGTAGTTTGTCCCCATTAAATATGATGCTTGTTGATGGTTTTAAGTGGATGCTACTGATCATTTTAAGGAAAAGCCCATTTATTCCTATACTCTCTAGTGTTTTAATAGGAATGGGTGTTGGATTTCATCAGATGCTTTTTCTACATCTATTGAGATAATCATATGATTTTTGTTAGTTTGGTTATTAATGAAATTGATTATGCTGATAGTTTTCCTAATATATATTGAACCAGCCCTGCATTCCTGGTATAAATCCTACTTGGTCATAGTGCACTATCCTGGGGATGACTTTCTGTTATCTCATTGCTAATATCTTATTTAAAATTTTTGCATCAATATTCATTAGGGAAATGGGTCTATAGTTTTCTTTCTCTGTTTTCACCCTGTCTGGTTTAGCTATCAGCACCATATCAGCACCATCGAAGGAATTTGGTAGTACACCTTCTTTCCCTATTTTTTCAAATAGTTTATATAGTATTGGAATTAATTGTTCTTTGAATGTTTGGTAGAATTCACATGTAAATCCATCTGGCCCTGGAGGTTTTTTCTTGGGAGATGATTAATAGCTTGTTCTATTTCTTTTTCTAATATGAGGTTATTTAAATAATTTATTTCCTCTTCTGTTAACCTGGGCAATCTATATTTTTGTAGATATTCCTCCATTTCATTTAGATTATCAAATTTATTGGCATAAAGTTGGGCAAAGTAACTCCTATTACTCTAATTTCCTCTTCATTGGAGGAAAGTTCTCCCTTATTTTTGAGACTAACAATTTGATTTTCCTCTTTCCTTTTTCTAATCAAATTAACTAAAAGCTTATCTATTTTGTTGGTTTTTTCATAAAACCAACTTTTAGTTTTATTTATTAATTCAATAGTTTTCTTATTTTCAATTTTATTAATCTCCCCTTTTATTTTCAGAATTTCCAATTTGGTATTTAATTGAGGGTTTTTAATTTGCTCTTTTTTTAGCTTTTTTAATTGTAAGCCCAATTCATTGATCTTCTTTTTCTCTATTTTATGCAAGTGAACATCTAGAGATATAAAATTACCCCTTATAACTACTTTGGCTATATCCCACACATTTTTGGTATGTAGTCTCATTATTGTCATTCTCCTGAATGAAATTATTGATTGTGTCTGTGATTTGCTCTTTCATCCATTCATTATTCAGGATTAGATTATTTAATTTCCAATTAACTTTTGGTCTATTTTCTCCTGGCCTTATGTTACATATGATTTTTATTACATCATGATCTGAAAAGGATGCATTTACTATTTCTGCCTTCCTGCATTTGATTTTAAGGTTTTTAATGCCCTACCACGTGGTCAATTTCTGTATAAGTTCCATGAACTGAGAAAAAAGTAAACTCCCTTCTGTCTCCATACAATTTTCTCCAAAGATCTATCATACCTAACTTTTCTAATATTTTGTTTACCTCCCTAACTTCTTTCTTATTTATTTTGTGGTTTGATTTATCTAATTCTGAGAGAGCACGGTTGAGATCCCCCATTAGTATAGTTTTGCTATCTATTTCTTCTTGCATCTCTCTTAATTTCTCCTCTAGGAATTTGGATGCTCTACCACTTGGTGCATATATGTTTAGTATTGATATCACTTGATTATCTATGGTACACCTTAGTAAAATATAGTTTCCTTCCTTATCTCTTGATCTGAGATAGGGATTGCTACCCCTGCTTTTTTTTTTTTTTTTTTTTTTTTGGAGATTCTGCTCCAGCTTTTTACCTTCACTCTGTATGTATATCTATGTTTTAGATTTCTTTCTTGTAAACAACATATTGTAGGATTCTGGCTTTTAGTTCAGTCTGCTATCCACTTCTGTTTTATGGGAGAGTTCATCCCATTCACATTCACAGTTAAAATAATTAAATCTGTATTTGATGCCATCTTATTTGCCCAAAGCGATGTTTTTCCCTTTCCTTTCCACCTGCTCCCTTCTCCCCTCCCCAGTATTTTGTTTTTGATGACCACCTCCCTCCAACAGTCCTTCCCCCTTTAGATCCCTTTCCTTCCTTCTACACCTTTCCCCTAATTCTTCTCTTTTCCCTTCTATTAGTGTATCCCTTTCTTTTCCTCCTTTCCCTCCCACTTCCCTATAAGGAGGGACAAGTTTTTCTATGAAACCAAATGTGTCTGATATACTCTTTTAGAGCCCAACCTGATGAGAGTACGATTCACACAATGCTCATTGCCCTCCCTTCTTTCACTCAATTATATTAGATTTTCTTTGCCTCTTCATGAGATTTTACATTATTTTTACCTCCTTTTTTTAACTTTATTTTACCTCCTTTCCCCTCTTTTTTCAGTATGGCAGCCCTTCTACCTCTAGTTTCTTTCTCATTTTATCAAAGTAAAATCAAATTATACCCCCATTTTTAAATATACCCATAGTAGAAATATAGTTCTCAAGAGTTCTTTCCTTTTTACCTTTTTATGCTTCTCTTGAGTTCTGTGTTTGGAGGCCAATTTTTTTTGTTCAGATCTACTTTTTTCATTAGAAATAGGGGAAATTCTCCTATATAATTGAATGACGATCTTCTTCGCTGGAAGATAATACTCATTTTAGCTGGATAACTTATTCTTGGCTGTAATACAAGTTCCTTTGCCTTTTGGAATATCTGATTCCAGGCCCTTCAATCCTTTAATGTGGAAGCTGATAGATCTTGTGTGATTCTAATTACACTTCCTTGCAATATCTTTTCCTTGGTGTGATAGTCCTGAAATTTAGCCACGATATTCCTTGGGGTTTTAATTTTAGGGTCTCTTTCAGGAGGTGATTGGTGAATTTTTTCAGTGGTGATTTTGCCTTCTGATTCTAAACCATCAGGGAAGTTTTTTTTCATGATTTCCTGGAAGATAGCATCTAGGTTTTTTTTTTCCCATCATGGCTTTCAGAGTCCAATAATCCTTAGATCGTCTCTCCTAAATCTGTTTTCCAAGTCAATTGTTTTTCCTAGGAGATATTTCATATTTTCTTCTATTTTTTCATATTTTTTTGTTTTTGTTTGACTGATTCTTGAAGTCTTATTGAGTCATTCACTTCCATTTTTCAATTCTAATTTTTTAAGTATTACTTCTTCAGTTACCTTTTTTAGCTCCTTTTGTAACTGGCCAATTGAATTTTTTTGTTCATTGCAGTCTTTTTCCATTTTACCAATTTTGTTTTTCAGTGAATTGTTGTCTTTTTCCATTTCACCAATTTTGTTTTTCATGGAGTTGTCTTTTTCCATTTCACCAATTTTGTTTTTCAGTGAATTGGCGTCTTTTTCATATCTCTTTTGTAGGGCATTGTATCCTTCTTGCATTGATCTCAATTCATTTCCCCATTTTTCATCTAACTCTCTTTTGAGATTCTTTATGCAGTCTTCCAAGAAAGCCTTGTGAAATGGGGACCGGATCATGGTCCCCTTTGGGGCCTCCTCTGGAGTTGATTTACCTTTATAGGAACCTGAGGATCTGAGTTCTGCCCTTCTTTCTCTCCATAAATGTTGTCTATGTGAGGGTTCTTTTCTGTTTTTTACTCATTTTTTAGAGCCTGGGGTCTATTTAAAGCAGAGGAGTGGCAATTGCTTCAATTTGCCCTGGGGTAGTTCAGCTGATTGACTTCCAGTGCTGGGCTGGCTGGGGTAGGTCCTGCATTCTCAGTGGTTTTCAATCTACCCTTCACCAAAGGCAGATCTGCCAAAGCACCTGCCTACAACCAGAGCAAAGAGGCCCAAGTGTCTCCCAGGGATTTCCCAGGTTCTTAGAATCTGCCACACTCCGTCCCAGCCCCATTCTCCTGCCCTGGCTGCATGCTCCTGCCTGAGCTCAGCAAACCGCCTAATCCCCTGCCCATCTCAAACAAACCTGCTCTGAAGTTCTTCCAAGGTAACTTTTGCTGGAAATGTGTTGTACTCCAAGTATTTGGTGGAGCTTTCACTCCAGAACCAATTCAGAGGCTTAATCTGCTGTTGGTTTGAGGGAAGATCAGAGGAAGTCACATAGAGTCCTGCCTGCACTCTGCCATCTTGGCTCCACCCCCCCCAATTTCAAGAAATCTTAAAGGAAAATTGACCTGGGGAATCAGATAATAAAATAGTCATTGAAATAATCCACCAATCACCTCTTGAAATAAATACCAAAATGAAAACTCAAAGGAATAGTGCTGCTAAATTCTAAAATTATTAAGCCAAGGAGAAAATACTGCAAGCAGTCAGAAAGAAAATATCAAGAGCAACAGTCAGAACTAATCAGGACTTACCAGCTTTTACATTAAAGGATCACAGAACCTGGAAAATGACATCCCAGAAGGCAAAGGAGCTTGTATTAAATCCAAGAGTTTACTGTCCAACCAAATTTAGCATAATCTTTCAGGGGAAAAAGAGATACTCAATGAAATCATTTTTTGATGAGAAGACTAGAACTAAACAAAAAAAAAAAGATTTTCAAATACAAGACCCAAGAGAAGCATAAAAAAGTAAGGGAAAAACATGTTATTTAAAGGTGAAACTTTACATGGGAAACTGACATCTGTAACTCTTAAGAACATTATTTTTATTAGGACAGTTAGAAGTATACATAGATAATGTCAATACTAAATATATATATATACACCAAGGGGTATAGCATCCAAATTCTTAAAGGAGTAATTAAATGAATTACAGGAAGAAATAGACAGGAACAGTAGTGTTGCTGACTCAAATCTCAGAATTAGATAGATCTAACCACAAAATAAATAAGAAAGAAGTTAAGGAGTTGAATAGAATTTTAGAAAAGTTAGATATGATCGACTTCCAGAGAAAACTGAATGAAAATAGAAAAGGATATGCATTTTTCTCAATGGTACATGGGCCCTATACAAATTGACCCTGTATAAGGGCATAAAAATCTCACAATCAAATGCAGAAAGGCAGAAATATTAAATTCATCCTTTTTCCAATCATGATGCAATAAAAATTACATTTAATAAAGAACCATGGAAAGACAGACTAAAATATTATTGTAAATTAAACAATCTAATCCTAAATAACAAGAGGGTCGAACAATAAATCATAGAAACAATGAATAATTTCATCCAAGAGAATGAAAATAATGAGCCAATACACCAAATTTTATGGGATGCATCTAAAGTAGTTCAGAGGGAAAATTATATTTGTTTAACTGCTTACATGAATAAGATAGAGGAAAAGCAGATCAATAAATTGGGCATGCAACTAAAAATTATAAAAAAATTAATTCTATTAAATACCAAATTAGAAATTCTGAAAATCAAAGGAGAGATTAATAAAATTGAAAGTAAGAAAACTATTGAATTAACAGATAAAACTAAGATTTAGCATGAAAAAAATAAAATAGATAAATCTTTGGTTAATCTCATTTAAAAAAAGAAAGAGGAAAACCAAATTAACATTTTCTAAAATGAAAAGGGTGAATTCATCATCACTGAAGAGAAAATTAAAACAATAATTAGGAGCTATTTTGCCCAAGTATATGATAATAAATCTGACAATCTAAGTTAAATGGATATTTACAAAAATGCAAATTTTCCAAATTAACAGAAATAATACTTAAATAACTCCACTTTAGAAAAAGAAATTGAATAAACCATCAATGAACTCCCTAAGAAAAAAATCTCCAAAATCGAATGAATTCACAAGTGAATTCTCCCAAAGTTTTAAAAAACAAGTATTTTCAATGTCATATAAGTTACTTAAAAATAAGCAAAGAAGGAGTTCTACAAAATTATTTTTCATACAAATATGGTGTTAACATCTAAACCAGGTGCTAACAGTATCAAAACTAAGAAAATTGCAGACTAATCTCCCTAATGAATATTAATGCAAAAAAATAAAATATTAGCAAAGAAATGACAGCCACTTATCACTAGGAGTTGAGATTTATTACAGGAATGTAGGAAAGGTTCTTTATATAAAGAAAACTATTAGAATAATGGACCATGTCAATAATAAAACCAACAGAAATTATATGATTATCTCAATAGATGCAAGAAAAAACTTTGATAAAATGCAACACCCATTTCTTTAAAAATACCCAAGAGCACAAGAATAAAAGTTTTCTTTTAAAAGATAAGCAGTAGGGGCAGCTAGTTGATGCAGTGGATAGAGCACCAGCCCTGAAATTAGAAAGAACTGAGTTCAAATTTGGCCTCAGACACTTAACACTTCTTAGCTGTGTGACTCTGGGCAAGCCACTTAACTCCAATTGCCCCAGCAAAAAAAATAAATAAATAAGCAGTATCTATATAAAATCATCAGCAAGCTTTTTATGTAATTGGAATAAATAAGAATCTTTCCCAATAAGGTCTGGGAAAGCAGGGATACCTGTCATCACCACTATTATTGAATATAATACTGGAAATGTTAACTTTAATAAGAGAAAAAAATAAAATTGAAGAATTTGGAATAGGCAATGAAGAAATAAAACTATTACTCTTTGTAAATGATATGGTAGCATATTTAGAGAACCAAATAAAAAACTGCTTGAAATAATTAACAACTTTAGCAAAGTTACAGGATACAAGACAAACCCATATAAAACATCAACATTTCTATATATTACCCACAATTCCCAAGAGGAGAAGATAGAAAGGGAAATCCCATTTGGAATAACTGTAGCCAATATAAAATATTTAGTTGTTCTGCCTTAGGGAAAGATGAGGTAAGGAAGGGAAGGAGAAAAATTTGGAATGCAATGTTTTACAGAAATGAATTTTGAAAACTATTTTTATATGTATTTGGAAAAACAAAATACTAACAAGAAAAAAAGCTCTTAGTTCATAGGCATCAACATTCTTTCATTCAACAATATTGGAGACAGAGAAAGACATAGAAAGAAAAGGAGACAGAGAGACAGTGGCAAGTGACAAGAGCAAGTGCCACAGTAGTAGCACTAGTCTTTGCCATGCTGGTCTACAAGTGCATTCACCCTGCTCAGATATGAGAATTTCCTCCTTGGTTATTCTGCACAATTTAGTACTCTCAAACACCACTTCCTGCTTTATGCTATGTTCTCTAAATTTCTTTGGACATTTTTCTTATTCACCCCTTCACTTTCCTAATGTCTTTTATTCTTTTAACATTAATTGAAGCACCACCTAGGCAATGTGATAGATATCAATTAAGACTTGGGTTCAGATAATGACTCTAATAATTACTGGATCTATGACCATAGGAAATTATCTAATCACTATACTCAAATTAATTATCTCTAAAATGAGGATATTAACACCCACAGTGTTAATCCTGCACAGTTTTGTGAGGATCAAATTATATAGTGAAAATAAAGCACTTCGTAAATTTTCAAATTATATTACAAGTAAGCAGCTATTGTTGCTATTGTCATATTCTTTAGTGGATTCATCCATTCCCATAGCTCTTTATGAGTGAATTCCAAGTCTGTATATTTAACACTTATCTTTAACCTAAATTACAAAACAGTACACCCAATGGCCTAAAAAGAATGACCACTGTGATATCTTGGGCCACCTTAAGCTCAATAGGTCTAAGAATGAATTCACTACTTTCCATAAAACTGGCTGCTCTTCTTAATTTACACATTTTATTAATGACTTCACTATCTTCCTCATCACTCAGATTGGAAAGTTCAGAATCATTTAACTTCTGTAATATTTACTGAATTTCTCCCAAAAAATATTAGTGCAAAATTAAAAGCTTTTGCTTATACATTTTCTTCACAATTATACTAGATTTAAAATAAATTATTTCTTTTATTATAAGAAGAGAATAAATCCCAGCATACAATATAATACTGCTAGTGGGGAATTTCTGATGATAACATAACCCAGAAGATCAAAAGATGAATGACTAAAAACAAATTCCAAATCCAACAGGCTTGACATGAGAGACTCATTTAAAGTCAATAAAATAGATAGTTTTAATATTTCACTTTAGCTCCCAAAGCAGTTCTAGCTGTGATGGAGAAGGCTGGTTGGTCACACCTCAAAGTAGAAAGACCATTTTTTTCTAATTTCTTCAAACTCCTTTCCTTTTACAAATCTGAAACATATGGTGTCATGGAATAGTAACAGAAAGAAAGGAAATTCCAAACACTCAGTAAAAAATTTACATTTCCTTGGATCTTAAGATTGACCATATTCTGATAACTATTACCATACTTGACCTTCTATATGAGAAAAGGATGCCAAGAATTAATGATCTGGAAGTTAGAATGTATATACAGTAAAAGCTCATTAGTTTGATATCAGACTATTCAAAGCATTACTTCAAAGTTACAATCATTCTCAACTGATGAGAGAAAATCTGTTTCTCATGTCAATACTCTTTTAACTACCAACCACCTTGAAATTAGAAAGCTAGATGTTCTCAAGTTTTAGACTACTCTGATTCTTTATTTAGCCTTCAATGATTCAAGCACCTGTGAATAATTCTGATTGTCAGTAAAAGAAGATAATTATGCTCAAGGAAACCTTACTCTTCCCTAACTTTCCTTTTCCCTATTGTTTTTTTCCTATTGTTTAATAATTACAATTATTGACAATTTTCATTACAAGTTCTAAAGAAAAGACATAGGCTGACTATATCCTCTATACTCCAATAGTCTATCATTCTGAAAGTGAAGCTAGAAGATGATTATGTACTATCATTCTACTAGTTTAAATGGTGTTGCTAAACAGTTGGCCTGGGCAATGTAACAGTGCCTAGCAAAGATCTGAGCATCACAGATACCTGGGCTTTCACCCAGATCTTTCAGGAGCACCTGGGGCAAGCAGCAGGAAAGATTCCCTGAAGTAAAATTTTAAAGATAGATTCATTTGGAAGGGGGAATACTGGAGAGAAAAAGAAAAGATACATGCCATCTGGCAACTTCCTGTTTCAATTAATTATCCCTGCAATCTAAGTGTACAAGTGCTACACTCATGTTGTAAATTCTGATGCTCTGAGACAAAAAGCCAATCACGCTAACCAAAGTATGGTTTTACCTTCACCAAATGATACTCTGGTAAATATTTAATCAATTATTCTCTGGGAAATAAATGTATGCATGACATACTTTCAAGTTTAATCTGAACGATTAACATTTTTGTCCATCACTTTTTAAGTCTAAACAACCAACAAAATAATAAATCAAAAGCTCCAAATTGTAGAGTCTGCTAAATTCCAAGGTATGAATTCTCACACTTCAAATTTAACAATCATCTCTGAGGAGCCAGTTTAAGCCGATTAAAACACATTCCTACCTGCCCTACAATTCTAGCCCTTTTCCTTGCTAGACTTCCTTTATATTATAGTTGTTTCTACCTGTGCCTATTCTTTAAACCACATTCATCCTTCATTCTATAATGCATACCCTTCTTTGAAAGCTCCCAAAGTGAAATATAGTTTAGGATGTTTCTAGGGCAGAGGAAAACTGTTTTTAATGATGTTCAGACCTACTTGGCAAACATCTATATTGGGTTTTACACACTTTTAAAATATATCTGTTAATGTCACCATGTTAATTTAAATTTTTCTCTTTCTCTTTCCTATCTGCCAACAAAATCACCAATTCCTATGTTAAATGTTGCACTTCAAAAAAAAGTACTTTTCACACAGATACGCATACATGTGCATAAATACAACTATAGCTCATATATATAACCAGATAAAATTCACATGTGTGCATTTGAATGAAAATCCACATGAAATTAGAATCACATTAATGCATAAGCCATTCTGATCCCTAAGCATGGCAAGTCATCTTGTGAATGTGTTCTAAATGGTCACAAAAGAAAAACAATCAATGTATGTTGATCAGTGTGCATTCATCACTAATGGGAAGAAAACCCTACTAATAGTGAAAGAAGCACATCATTATTGTAAATCAAGTAACTAAAGCAGCACCAATTACTAATTAATAAATTAATAATGATGATAACTTTCATATTATCAGAAATATAATAGTAAATTGAATAGATTTGGGGAAATAATAGAGGACAAGACAGTATTTTAAGAAAATAAGCACTTAAAATTTGAAGGTAAGAAAATTGGGTTATTTAGGGCAAAAATACAATCTTTATCAACGATGAAATTTTACAATGTTTATGTATCAAACAGAAAGACCACAACAATGAATAGAAAGAGAATTGGAGTCAAGAAAAAATTTGGTTTTGATAAAACTGTGACAACTGTTTTAAACTATGTTGTACGATATTTGCAGATTTTCATTGACAGAGAGTGTAACATTGAAATAAGTCTAATATAATACACATACATACACAGAGTGACTCTTTAGTGCATGAAGATGGTTTGGGTTTTTTTTTTCTGAGGCAATTGAGGTTAAGTGACTTACCTAGGGTTACACAGCTAGGGAATGTTAAGTGTCTGAGACTAGATTTGAACTTGGGTCCTCCTGACTTCAGGGCTGGTGCTCTATTCACTGCACCATCTAGCTTCCCCTTGAAGATATTTTTTTGACTGCTTGAAATATTTTCTCTTTGACCTCCACCCATGGTATTCCCAGAAGTTAAGTTTTTATAAAATTTCTTTAAGGGAGTGGTTACTGGTTTGTTGTTTTGTTTTGTTTTTTTAATTTTCACTTTACCCTTTCTCCCAATATTTACAACCACTTTTTTCCCCACAATTTCTTAAATTGTGTTGTCTAAGCTCTTCTTTTTTTTGTTCATGGTGCTCAAGAAGTTCAGTGATTCTTAAATTATATCTTTTTTGGTCACAAAAATGTAGGCCAATACTTTGTTTTTGAAAGAACCAAACTAGAGTAGACCATAAAGATGTAAAAAATTAAATAAGATGAAATTTATTAGGGTGATATGAAAAATTCTAAATTTAGCTTCAAAAATTAACCATATTAGAAAATGTGGAAGAAATACCTGAAAAACAATAATGTGAAAAATATACAACAATATTACTGGTCCATAGACTTAATATAAAACAACAGTCATAGCATTCATAAAGCAGAAGTTGATAATCCTATGGTATTTTACCTCAGTCAGACTCCATATAGAGTTCTGTATTATTTTCCTGCTGATAAATTTTAGAAATAATATCATCAAACTGGAACACATGCAGTGGAGAGTATCTTGGATGGCTAGAGGAGTAGACATGTTCAACCAAAAGAAAAGACAATTTAGAGCATAATGACATTATAGTTATTTCCAATTATTCAAGAAATTATCATGTGGAAGAGAGATTAAGCTTTCTTTGCTCCAAAAGACAAATAATAGCAATGGATAGACATTGCAAAGAAACAGATTTCAGATCAATTTAAGGGAAAAACTTCCTAAGATGAGTGTTGTCCAAAAGTGTAATTAAATGCTTGAGTCTGTGGTAGGTTGAACATCAGTGAAGGTCACTCTCTGAATGAGATATATTTACTTTTCTAGGATGATATAGGGTGTTTCTTTTCATGTACATTTTAGACTAGATAAGCCCTGAGGTTATTCTAAATTTTAAATTGGGTGATTTGCTGTTAAAACTCAAAATAAAAAATTTACATATCATTTTAAGTTGAAGAAATAGTTGTCTCTTTGTTAGTTCATCTAAAACTAATTTTTATGGAAGAGGTAGGATAGGAATAAGACCTTTAGAAACATACAGGGAAATTTCAGACCAATAATATGCCTAATCAACTTGACAATATCATAAAGCATTAATATAAAAAAATTATAAAGGCATTATAAGGCATTATTATAAAGGATGTTTAAAAGGATCTTCAGGGTACCATCTTGTAAAGAGCTTAGAGGATATGAAACTCTTGTGACTGGGGCTGTCTTAAGGATTATTAGTTTACTGACACTCAATAGGAAATGTGATTCAGGGGGCAGCTAGGTGGCGCAGTGGTTAGAGCACCAGCCCTGAAGTCAGGAGGACCTGAGTTCAAATCTGGTCTCAGACACTTAACATTCCCTAGCTGTGTGACCCTGGGCAAGTCACTTAACCCCAATTGCCTCAGCAAAAAGCAAAAAAATAAAAAATAAAAAATAAAAAAATAAAAAATAAAAAAAAAAAAAGGAAATGTGATTCACCTAGTTTCAGGATCTTGCAAAAAGAGCTGTGAATACAACTCTGGATCAGAACATTGACCAGTAAAGTAGAACTTATTCCTAAAGGGAAAAAGAGAATGTATGGGGAATCCATTTCCATACATTGCATCCTCCTTCCCACCCCAAGTAATTAACGGAGATATGCAACAGAAGTACATGATGATAGCATGTTGATTGAATTTCAATGTCAATTTTTCAGTCAATAAACATTTAAAATAATATATTATATAATGTATACATAAATATATAATATGTTTACATATTATATAATAAAATAAAGAAATATATAATAATGTAAATGTGTTATATATTACATAAATTTTATTTTTTTTTGTTTCATTTTCTTAGGATAACAGAGACTAGAGACTTGATAGTGGACTTTCCTAATCTTTTTTCCTTCTTTTTTTACATTAATACATATTCATGGAATAAAACAAGCATTTTCATAACATAGTAACAATAAAAAAGATGATTATACATGAAACTGCAAATCTACTAAGCACAGCTTGCTATTTCTTTAAAATATACAACAAAATTATCATACAAATTTCTTTTTTTCCTTCTTCTTTTCTACCTTCCCCTCCATCCACTCTAGAGGTGGTTACCACAGACACAAAAAAGCATACATGCTTATGCATGTATGTATGCAAAATTCTTCTACATATATTTTTATTCATCGGTTCTTTGTCTGGATATAGATAGCTTCTCTCTTCAGATGTCCTTTAGAGCTAATTTGGGTATTTCTAACAGTGGATTTGCCTATTCTAAGATATGGTAGCACCTATAACAATGATAGAAATTTTGCACAAATACTTGGCAAAAATAAAAAAAATGTATGTATTCACTTAGTTTTTGAACCCAAACTTTTTTTCTGAAGAAGGGAGAAATGGAGATTGAATTCCTTGGGCAATGTGATCCTAGAATCTTGCCTTCTAGGGAGAGAAAGTAGAATTTCCTATGCATTCATTACCTAGAGAATAATACCAAGCTCAAGAGTTCGCAAGTTTAAAAGTTCCCAAGTTTGAGAGTATAGGGGAAAAAAATCTAGTGGAGAAAAAAGACTTCCTGAATATATTATGCTCCTTTGGAGAAAAAAAAATAGTCTGTATAGCTCCTATAAAGCATCCAGTTAGTTTTAAATAGAAAGAAGTCATATGTTCAGCAATATCCAAAGTATATTGATCTTGTGAGAGAAATATAAAATACAAAGTCATCCAAAAACATAATTACAAAGTCTTGAAGAGATGTTGTAGGACTCCATAATAGCTATGGGCTCAAAGGCATATCAAAAAGGTTATCCCAATATTAACTCCAGATTTAATTTTTTTCTTCCATATAGCTAATAGGCTAGTTGAGTATATTAATTTTGTATCTGTTACTGTTTTGGTAAATCCTTTGTTTCCCTCTTTGTGGGAGAAAATAATGGGTGTGTTCTCTCCAATATATATTTGATAAAACTAGTTTTTGCATGGAAGGTAGAGATCCTACATTTGCAGAATCCCAGGCATTAATGGCACTATGAATATATCAGGAGATTTTCCCTAGAATAATTCCAGGGAAAATGGCAACAAGTCCATGAAAGAGAAGCTGACCTTTTCTGAGATCAATCCTCAGGAATAAACCTAATCTGTGTGAGTCCAGAGCCTTTCAAATCCCTTGGCCATGGGCCAAATAGTTTAGAAGTTATAAGAAAAATAAAAAGCAACAGAGAGAAAAATTAGAATTAGGAACAGCAAATGGGACTTAATGAGACAATCAACTAACATAGAGACAGATAAGACTGATAAAATAACTTGATATCAACTATCCAGGGCTAATAATGATGATGATAATGATGATAAATGATATTTATAAAGTGCTTACCATGTGCCATACACTGTCCTAAGAGCTATACAATTATCTCATTTGACCCTCACAATAAGCTTGGGAAGGATGTATAGTATTATCCCCATTTTACAGATGAAGAAACTGAATTGAACAAAGATTAAGTGACCTACATGGCATATCTTAAAACCTTCATGCTGAGTTCAAAGGGAAACTAAACAAAGATTTTTAAGGAGAAGTGACATCATTATTATTTGTCTCTTCTGCAGTTTAAATATTTCCAGGTAGGACATATATTTTAAAACAAATAAATTCTAACATAAAGTTAAGGAGTGATTATATCTGAGGCAGATTTATCTCCTGATTGCACTAAAATAACCAATTCATGGGGTATTGTTAGTTTTTCTCTTAGTTTTCATATATGAAGTCTAATTTCTTTTTTGAAAGCCTTTCTAAGGGAGGGGGGAAGGGGAACTCCCTTCCTATACCTGTTACTCTTGCAAAAGCAAATCTTTACTTTGGAGGATATTTTTCAATAAATTATTTTAAAAGGGAATTAAGACATTGTCATTAATTACAGCTGCAATATTCTTAGCTGTAAATTTTACATGCCATTCACACTGACTATATTCAGTTCATTTCCCCCTCAATTTTATTCTGCCTTACCTCCAGTTTTATTTTTAACTTGACCCAACTGCTGGTTTAAGAAATCGATTTTCTGTTTCATTACTGTAAACTTTGTCTCAATATAAGACAATGTTACAAAACTCAAATTGTTCATACAGTAAAATCTCAAATACCCAGAACCTTCAGGGAATGAGTCATTCTGGACAGTTAAATTTTGAGAGTGTTTTTTTTCTAGAGATAAAGGTTTATTCATTAAAAAAATACTTCTGCATTATAAGGTGGAAAACTGTCAGGATCTAAGATCTGTTCACCTTCTGAAACAAACATGTAACATAATATTTCAAAAGATCATTAATTTCACAGATGGGGTTCCTCCCTCAACTCATACCATGGAGTAAACATTCATAAAGTATGTAATATGTGCTAGACACCATGTTAAACACTTTAAAAATACTATCTTATTTGATCCTATATAATCCTTGAGGAAAACCTATTATTATCTCCATTTAACACTTGAGGAAACTGAGGCAAGTACAGGTCAAGTTACATCCCTTTGTCATAGGATGAAACAACTGGATTGGTTCTCAGATCTTCCTGACTCCAGGCCAAACATTCCATCCACTGCACCTCTTAGCTGCTTCAAGCTGGATCTCACTTAAGCAAATACAACAAATTGTAACCAAAAATGTTTATCATCACCTAGTGCCCAGTCCAATCTCATGCTCGGTGTCACCTTAGGCCAGTCCAGTTCAGTTCTCAGCTCAGATAAACCTTCTCTTCACATTACAGATGCAAAAGTTGTTGCCCAACCCATACACTAAATTTTGCCAGCTTAATATTATCTGCTAGAGGTACATCACACAGTGATAACCTGGGGATAATTATCAAGGCTCAGCAAGATGAGACCAAGTTGCTGGCTATGGACAAGAAGACAGATGGGTTCTTTGTAAAGTTTTAAGTGATACTATCCCAGAAATAGCTGAGTGGTCCCTTTCTAGAACTGTTGCCAATGGAGAGGTAGAGAAGGAAAGTAGTGTCACCTCAATTGAAGCAGTGTGTGAACCCCAAACCAGAATGATCATGATTTACTCTTAGTGAAACTAGGAATGAGATAGATTCTCAAGACAGTCCCAAGAAACAGTATTCCACTATTCCCTCTTCTATATTTCCTTCCTTTGACCCCATTCTGGACCTTTGGGACTTTTTTGGATAATTATCATTATCTAATATTTAAATAGCAAAAACCATGTGCCACAGACTATGCTAAGTGCTTTACAAATGCATTTGATATTCACAAAACCCCTGAAAGGTAAGTGTTATTATTATCCCCATTTTACAGATGAGAAAACTGAGGTACATACAGATTAAGTGACTTGCTCGGGGTCACGCAACTAGTAAGTATGTGAGACTGGATTTTTAACTCAGGTATTCATAACTTCAGGTTCAGTTTTCCATCCACTACTTTATCCTTTCCCAGGATCATCTTTGCTCCAAATAAAGGATAGGAATTTAGTAGAGGAAAAAAATGTTCAGTGTAACTTTTTTCTTGGCAACTCAGCATCTGGTATTTTTGTGGAAAGTCAATTATTAAATTTTGCTGTAATATGGGCATACCCTCAGGGTTTCTTGAGATGTTTAGAACCATCTGGCCCTACATGAAATGACACTAGATTGTGGTGCTTTTTGAATTCTTGGATATGAGTTTTTATATAGTTTTTTCTGTCTCCTTTGAAATTATACTGTCAGCTGTAACTTCATATTGTCTGCCTGCTTGCTATGAACAGTGCCTCTTCTCCCTAATTTGCTATTTCTAATATATAGTAGGGAAATGATATAACAAATCTTGTTAGAATTGGATTTAAATTAAGAGTAAATAGGCTTTAAGTTAGGATTTGAAAGTTCCCCCTACAAGTAAACTACATTAATTTTAGAGAGAATTCATTTTTCACATTGATAGCATTGTAGTACAATAGATAGAGTTCCAAGCCTGGAGCTAAGAAAACTCATCTTCCTGAGTTCACATCTCATCTCAGACACTTACTAGCTGTGTAATCCTAGGCAAGTCACTTAAACCTGTTTACCTTAGTTTCCTCATCTTCAAAATGAACTGGAGAAGGAAATGGCAAAAAATGTCTCTTTGTCAATAAAACTCCAAATTGGGTCAAGAGTCAGTCATTACTGAATAACATTTTCAGACACTTATTTTAGTTGTGCTCTAGATTGGAGATGTCAAATTGTTGAGTTCTAGACAGTTGAATTATTACTGTATTTTCTTTTCCAAAGCACCTCTCTTTGACAATGGTTATAAGATTCTAACCAAAGGGAAAGAATTGCTAATACTATTCTTCATCTTCCCCCATTACGTAAAAACAACCTAATGACAGGAACAATTTCCTAAATGTAGAGTACAGATGGATTATGAGCCTCTTCACCTTTGGATTTTGGAGCAATGATTCTACAATGAGGCTACGAATGCCAGAAGCCTTGAAATACTTTCATTTTTTCAATTAAGCAGCTTTAAGAACCCAGTTAAAACATGAAAACAGATCAAGAAAAAATAACTTTCCTTTGGGAATCAAGCTCTCCACAGCAGAATCATTCACTTTTTATTATCATTATAATTATTAGTAGTAGTGGCAATAATACTAAATCATTTCTATAGTACTTTAGATTTGCACAGAGCTTTTTTGCCATCATTTATTAGCTAATACTCAGATTACTGTTCTGCAATAGGTCAATATTACTGCCTCCATCTAACAGATAGGAAATTGAGGGGATGAGTGTTTGAGTCACTTGCCCAAAGTCACTCAGAAAGTCAGCTGCTGACCTAAAATTAACACTATATGTGATTGTCTTGAACACCAATCTACCAAATCATTCTGTTTCTCACCTTTCTCCCAGAACTGACTTCTATCAACAGAAGATATTAACAGTAACATTGTTCTTAGAATAACTTTGATAGCGCTGGTTCTTTTGTGAATAAGTTTAAAAAGTGTTCCCCCAAATTGAGATTTAGTCAGGGAAAAAATAGATCTTCTCAAATGAAACCATAATTGGAATAAAAACTAACTTTTTCTCTCAATTATTCAAAGCCCATAATTGGAGATTTAAGCACTTTAAGGACAGATTCTTGTTCAAGAATGTCCAACTCTTCGTTATTCCATTTGGAGTTTTCTTAGCAAAGATGCTGGAGTGGTTTGTTATTTCCTTCTCCAGCTCATTTTATTGATGAGGAAATTGAGGCAGTGACTTACCCAGGATCACAGAGTTAGTAAATATCTGAAGTCACATTTAAACTCATGAAGATGAATCTTATTGACTCCAGGCCTGGCACTCTATTTACTGTGTTGCTTAGTTGCCCTAATCTAAGGATACTTTGTGAAAATTAGGGAATGTTGAGTTCTGCATCTACCTGTGTGCCCTTTAAGTCCCAACTTCTTTGAGTCTCAGTTTTCTAACATATAAAAAAGATGGTGCTAAACTAGATGACTTTTGAAATTTCTTCTAATTCTAGATCTGTAATCTAGATTATAAGTATATGAATATATTTATACTAAAATCAATTACTTGAGGAACTATTCAAATCCTACTTCAGAAAATAAAGCAGCAAGACTCCCTGAGGGAAAAACAGTCATTATGACTAGGAGAAGTCAAATCTTTTAACATCTTATTGAAGAAACCTCAAGATGCTGTTTCAAATAGTCTTTCTTGAACAATGTGGTATTCACCACATCTGCTTTGATACCAGGCTCTACAGATATCAGTGAGGGAGATAACCATTGTGAAGAGGGTCACACTTTTCTTACCACCACTAATACCTGCTGCTGTTAATTGGTGAATAAATCCAAGAAACCAAGGAATAGCTGTGCCTCCCATACTTACAGGTCATGGTTCCAGGTTTGTCTTTGCAACCATCATCCTGGGAAGCAATTAGCCATGGAAATGTGGTCTGGTGGTTGCTTCTGCAAATGATACACCCACAGCTAATGAAAACATAGAAAAGAAAGATTTCACCAAAGTCTTCATTACAAGAATCAAACAAAGATTCAGAAAATGATATGACTTCTTAAGTGGCTAGAACGCTAAAGGAGATATATTGCCATTTACTTTACTGCTCTATCCTAAGAACCGCGCGACCTTTATATTTGACTTGCAGCTAAAATTTTCAACATATCTCCTCCTATGAGATACTGAGTTTACTTTTCTTTTTTGTATCCTCAGTGCTTAACACAATGTTTTATAGAGTCCTTAACATATGCCTCAATATTCATTGATGCATTGATTTATTTATCATTACCTGGGCTACCATGGACAAGTCACTTATACAAGCATCTTTGTGCCTCAAGCAATGGCTTAGAATTCATCTACTAAATCACAGAAACTTCACACATATTAAGTATATATATATATATTGGAGTCAGCAGCTTTGGCCCTTTCAAGTCACTAGAAGATCAGATAAGATTTGGAAAAAGAAAAGTGCATCAAATTCTAAAAGGATCGCTACACAATTGAATTTTTAAAAATTTATTGTTAGAGAAATAATATATCTTGGTAATCTAAAATGGTGGTATTAGTGAATTACACATTACTTCCCTCTACTTATTCATGTTATAATCCAGCCACACTAATTCACTTGCTGTTCCTTTAACACAACACTCTGTGTCCCAATCCTGTGCCTTTGAATAGGTTATTAATCAAATTTGGAATATTCTCCTATATCACTTCTACCAATTATAATTTTTTGTTTCCTTGGAGACAGCTTAAATTACATCTTAAGCAAGAGGTCTTTCCCATTTCCCCCTTTCCCATTCCACAACTTGAATCTTATCTTTTAAACTTAATTTCTTCCATTAACATATAAGTTCCTTGAAGACAGGAATTATATTTTGCTTTTCTATCTCCAGCTTAGAACAATTCCTAGAACATGGACAACAATCAATACTTGTTGATTCATTGTCATTTATGAGACAGAATTCTTAGATGGCAGAGTGGGCCCTGATATCAGGAAGACCAGATAATTACTAGTTAGCTGCGTGCTTCCTAGTAACTTTACTTCCATCTGCCTCAGTTTTCTTGTCTTTAAAATGGACATAACAAAAGCACCTTCTTTCTACTTGAATGTTTATGAAGCATTTTGCAAGCCTTACACCACTATAAAATGCTAATTATTATTGTTGTAAATATTACATCTGGGATAAATTTGTTTACACATATGTTCCTTCCTCTTTTCCTATCTTCTCTATGCCTTTCTCTACTCTCTAATACATCATTTCTTCCTAATATCATAATTAGTTCCTACAATAGAAAATTTCAGGCTTCAGGCATCCATTTTCACATTATGGGACAAAATGAGCTGGATATCTTAATATCCACTTTCAGAAAGAGTTAAGTTGCCATTTGTGCACAAGAAAAAGGAATGTAATCCTTCAAGAACTCATGACTTCTTCCTCAACAAAAAGATAACTACCCTGCTGAATTAATTTTTAATTCAATGTAGTACTGTATGACTGATAGATTGAGTACAATACCATATCATGTACACACACACACACACACACACACACACACTCACATATATACACACACAGTAGCAGCAACAGCATAGCCTCCATGGATTAGAATGGCTTCTTTTCTTTTCCAAGTTCCCTTATCCTCCAAGTAAGAATTCAAACGTCAATCATTTTTAGTTCGATTTCATGGAGTAGCATCATAAAAATGGTAACCAATCCAATTGCAAAACACTTGATGAATCTTCTTTGAAGAGTTGCCAATAATGCTAATCGTCAAATGGTTGAAGCCAGCTCTGTAAAGATGCATTTGTGAAGAACAGCAATGTCTGTGACTTTGACAAAGGAACTGCTGACTTGCATCGCTGTTTGTCTTTCGATGTGAAAGAACAAATCGATTTATAGAGCTTTGGCTTGCAGATGTGGGATATGATTAGTATGCAGAAAGACCTTTCCACAGTGTCATTTGTTTATTTAGCTGCCTCTGCACTCAGCTCTGATTGTGTATACCTAATTAATGTATACAAAGCTCAAAGAAATAAAACCAGGGAACTAAAATCTGGAGTAATGTACAGAATGTCATTTGTCACAGGCAAAGGAAAAAAATAAAACCCAGATTTTACTATCTTCACAACAAATAAAACTGGTGAATTTATAAAACACATCTTAAAAATACAAGAACTTACACTAAAGTTCTTGATCTCAAACTTGCCCCCACACACATATAGCCATATACATACATACACACATACACACATACACACATGCACATGCAGACACACATACCACCCAGAGATGGGCAAATGAACTCTATTTAATTTGAATATATTCTCTCTTTTTTTTCTCCTTGTTGTTTGAATTTTTATTCAAAGCATTTGTCTAGTCTTTATGAAAAGTACCCGTGATTCCTTCCTGAGGTCAAAGTACTTTGTAAAACATCCTGTGAGACCTGAATCATCCCGTTCTTCAAGGCCTTACTGTTCAGTTGCTTGGAAATTTTAGCTGAGAAAGAGTTTAAAGTGAAAAGCAAAGACGCTAGAGACCTTCATGTCAATAATGAATGATCAATAGAAGTCACACACTAGAAAATTGACATTCAGTCAGCAATTCTGTGTTATTCATGCACATTTTGCGTTGTCTATTCAGGTTTTGTGATAGGTTTGGTAGCAAAATAGGAAAGCAGCAGAAATCAAATAATGGAATCCAGAGTGACACCTAGTGACACCCTGCATTAGAGGCATTCACTTTGCATATCTTAAATCCAGACCTGTTATCTCACAAATATAAACAAACTAGCAAGAGTTCACCATTTTATGTATAAAGTCACTGACAAAATTTTTACTAACTAATCATTTTCTTCTATATCAATTCTCTCTGCAGCTTGCCTCTGTCTATTAAAACCTTTTTTTTCAGCCTCCCATACCCCCCCAAAAAAAATCAACACATTGTGGGGCTAAATGTTTAAATGGCTCCCGTGAATTTCACAGTAGCTGTTCAACTCATGGCAAATAAGCCATTCAGAGAGTTCCCAGGCTGCTCTCTTCTTCTCTTTAGTATGAATAGCTTGCCAGAAAGACAGTCTTAAATCATGCCACTGAGCTGCCAGAATAGTTCGAAACCACTCCAAGTGCAGAAGCCAAGGGAGCTGTTATCATGCTGCTGAAACCCAGAACATGCTGTGCACACCTAAATCACTCATGTTGTGGGATTACATCCACAATGAAATTTTGTTGAATTTTTTTTCCTACTGGGTTGAAGGGGTTTTTGTGGGTGGTGGGAATTAGGGGAGCTAGATGGAGGAGGAAAATGGGTAATATGATCTGTATATTTCAGATACCCAGAAAAGAAGACTGACTCTTGAAAGAGAGGGATATTTTGGGGGAGTTGGGATTGTTTTTTGGGTTTTTTTTTTTACAAATGAAGGAAAAGAGAAAGTAATTGAACCTGTGGTTTCTTTAGTATAAGGATATCTGGGTAAGGAACTTCTGGGTGAAGGAATTTGTATTCTTAAAAAATTGCCTAGAGTTTAAGTCTTAAAATCAGGGTCACACAGTATGTGCCAAAGGTGGGACTTAAACTCAGATCTTCCTGACTCTGAGAACAACTCTCCATCTACTAGACTATAGTGGTTCAGAACACATTTAGAAAATTTTAAAAAATAGAGAGCATGCAATAAAATATATTTCCTTTTAGTCTGAATAATGATGATTATGATAATTGTGTTAAGAATAATAGTAACAAGTATAATTAATTTTGATTGAACAAGTAATTCAAATAAAAGTGGAACCTCATTTAAAACAAATCAAAGAGACTGCCAAAGAAAAATTTATCACATCATATTAATATTAACTTTTATTTTTAACTTTTTATGTATTTAATATTGCCTTCTCCCCCCATGTCCCATCTCCAGAGAATCAAAACAACTTTCACTGATATTATCTTCAGAAAACCTTTCTCTCTATCTTGGGTTTTCACTCCAAAATGACAAAGAATGCATGCCTTAAAGAAAATCAAAATTCTCAGATTTAAATCACAATACTATTGGCTAGAGAATGCTATATCCTGAGCTACAGCCTAAAGTTTAAATGAAGGACACAATAATGCCTTGTACATATATATATATATATACACATACATATATGTATGTATATATATATATATATATAGAGAGAGAGAGAGAGAGAGAGAGAGAAAGAGAAAATTCTACAAGCCCATGATAGTTCCCCAAGGAAAAAGAAAAAATAAACTGTGCCCCAAATAAAAACATAATGAGGTAGACTAATAGAAACTGAAAGCCTACAATTGAAGTCAAATATGTATATTTAAAAATTACTTTATCTTTTATGGCTAAATGGTCAATTTTAGTCAAGTTACAACTATATAACTTATATAAAACATCTCCAGGTATTTCATAGCTAAAGGCTATAATTCCAAAGCGGGACAATTAGCAAATTCCATCAGTGTGTTTGTTCATGTGTGTGTGTGTGTGTGTGTGTGTGTGTGTGTGTGTGTGTGCATAGATACATTAATGGATGGATAGATGTATAGATAGAAAGAGGTAGAAATAAAATCTTTTATGGCTACTTGTGTCCATAACTTTTCTATATTTAGTTATTTTGGTACATAAGAATATATTGTTCACAAAATGGTTGAATTGCTCAATCTTGAGTTTTTAAACTGTAACATGCTCAAATATTTGCAGAATCTGGATCTATGAACATTTTTGTAACATTTATAAAATTACAGAAAATAGGAAAAGGAAAGAACTTTTGAAATCATAAAGTACAAACATTATTTCATAAGTGAAAAAGGAAAATTCAAAGAAGTAAAATAAATCATTCACCTAGTCAGCTGGGAACAGATGCCAAACAGAAACCAAGTCTCTTAACTCCCAGAGGTTGTTAATGTTCATTTTTTTCCATGCTTCAGACATTAGCTAGAATTAATTTTAGGTTTGCATGGTATAAACATTTTAGAGCAACAGTAAATCTCATCAATATCTAATTTTATCTCACCTAGTTACATCTTACCTTAGTATTCTTTTTCTCCTAGCAACCCATATGGATATCTGAAATTACAATCCTGCCATTGTACAACTGGAAACCTTTTTTCTTTCTCATACAACTAAGTAATTAACCCTACTCATATAATTAAACGTACACATTTAAGTAGTGAATTGTTTGCCAATTGATTGAAATAATTACATTTAAAAGTTCTCATACACCACTACAGATAGGCTTTGCCAATCTCAGAACTTCATAATGAATCCTTTACTTCATACATCATCCCAAAGAATTATATGTTCAGCTTTTTTACATTATATAAATTGCCTAAATGTTCTCCTGTATTTTCTTGCAATCCTTTTTGAATCATTTTTTTCAATTTGCATATATTTATTTTCTTTTCCTCCACCAATCCTCCTCCTGTTCTTATCACCACTACCACTGCTGGAGATGAAAAGAAAAAAATCTTATAACAGACAAGCATACTCAAGAAAAACAAATTCCCATACTGAATTTGTCCAAAAATGTGTCTCATTCTGCAAATTTAGCCCATCATTTTTTATCAGGAGAGAGAGAACATTTTTGATCATCAGTCCTCTGGAATCATGGTTGGCTATTACATTGACCATGGTCCTAAAGTTTTTCAAAGTTGTTTATCTTTACAATATTGTTGTTATATTAGAAATCGTTCTCCTGATTTGGTTAATTTCACACAGGTCTTCCCGGATTTCTCTGAAACTGTACCTTTTATAATTTCTTGTGGAACAATAATATTCTATGGATCAAAATTTCTGTAGTTATTCCTCAATTGATAAAAACACTTTTCCCCCCTGAGGCAATTGGGGTTAAGTGACTTGCCCAGGGTCACACAGGTAGGAAGTATTAAGCATCTGAAGTCACATTTGAACTCAGGTCCTCCTGACTGCAGGGCTGGCACTTTATCCATTGTGCCATCTAGCCACCCCAATAGAAATACTCTTGAATAACTTATTTCTTCTTAAGTTTGCTGAAAACTGAAAAATCTATAGTTTCTCCTAAGCTAAACTCAGAAGAAATAAGGCTCCGTTAGAAAATAGACCACAAGTTATTTGGAAATTAAATAATCTAATCCTGAAGAATGAATGGGTGAAAGAGCAAATTATAGACACAATTGAAAATTTCATCCAGAAGAATGACAACAATGAGACAATATACCAAAATTTGTGGGACACGACTAAAGCAGTTTATAAGGGGTAATTTTATATCTCTAGATGCTTACTTGCATAAAACAGAGAAAGAGAAGATCAATGAACTGGGCTTACAATTTAAAAAAAGACCAAATTAAAAACCCTCAATTAAATACCAAATTGGAAATTCTGAAAATTAAAGGGGAGATCAATAAAATTGAAAATAAGAAAACTATTGAATTAATAAATAAAACTAAGAGTTGGTTTTATGAAAAAACCAACAAAATAGATAAGCCTTTAGTTAATATGATTAGAAAAAGGAAAGAGGAAAATCAAATTATTAGTCTCAAAAATGATAAGGGAGAACTTTCCTCCAAAGAAGAGGAAATTAGAGTAATAATTAGGAGTTTCTTTGCACAACTTTATGCCAATAAATTTGATAATGTAAATGAAATGGAGGAATATCTACAAAAATATAGATTGCCAAGGTTAACAGAAGAGGAAATAAATTATTTAAGTAGCCCTATTTTGGAAAAAGAAATAGAACAAGCTATTAATCAACTCCCTAAGAAAAAATCTACAGGGCCAGATGGATTTACATGTGAATTTTACCCAACATTCAAAGAACAATTAATCCCAATACTATAAAAACTATTTGAAAAAATAGGGAAAGAAGGTGTACTACCAAATTCCTTCTATGACACAGATATGGTGCTGATAGCTAAACCAGGTAGGGAGAAAACTGAGAAAGAAAACTATAGATCCATTTCCCTAATGAATATTGATGCAAAAATTTTAAATAAGATTTTAGCAACAAGATTACAGAAAGTCATCTCCAGGATAATACACCATAACCAAGTAGGATTTATACCAGGAATGCAGGGCTGGTTCAACATTAGGAAAACTATTAGCATAA